>OZ023274.1:55196234-55391234 GCA_964007475.1 Hybos culiciformis | reverse complement strand
TATAATGAGCCTTTTGCGGTTTCACTTTTATATCGTTCTTTCAAAAGAATTTAAAGAAAATGTTTATGGTTCGTTGAATAAAATGTTACAAGACAATTACCACATCATTTACTTACCTGCCATTATTGTATGATGTTTTTTTTTTTTTTTTTTTTTTTATTAAATTCAACTTCTTTTTTTTAATTTTTGAAAGTTTCAAAACTATTGAACTTTTAAAAATTGCTAAATTTTTAATTTGAAAAATTCAATTTTTTTGTCAACAAACTTTATTGATTTTGTTTCAAATTATTTTGACAGTTTTAATGTAACGTGTAAATATTTACAATTTAGAATAAAAATGTTTATTGCTTACTTCTATAGATTATAAATTATATTAGTATTCGATGGTTGTGAAGTAATGAAATTTTTCAGATATCAAAAAAAATAAATTCAATTTTCTTAATTATTTGAAAATATTTTTAAAAAATTCTTTTTACGAAAAATAGATAAAATTAATATTTTCATTTTCGTAAATTTGCTTAAATATAAATAGAATAATAACATAGAAAATCGGTTTTTACGGTACCATTTTTTCAGATAGGTCAATTAGCTATAACCCAACAAACCAGAAGGGAGTAGATAGCAAAAAGATTAATCTTTAGATTAATCTTTTTTAAAATAAAGAGATCAAAAAATCGATGCTCAAACGAGAGTGTAGAGATAGAAAAAAGATTAAACTTTTGATTAATCTTTTTTAAAATAGAGAGAGCGATAGACCATAATTGTTTTCGTTTCGCATTCGAATTTGAATTTCGATTTCGAACAATCAAAACAAAACAGTAAACGTGTTTGTTTTAGTTGTAATTTATTGGTTGGAAATTAACAAAAATCAGGCTTTAATAAAATTTTAATAAATTAATTTCAATAAGAAATTGAAGTAAAAATTAAAGTAAAAAAAAGAAAAATTAATAAACAAATAGGAAATAGGTAAGTACTGGTAGTTCCAAATTTTGCACTACTACCTGCCGCTGGCTTACTGTAAAACTTTTATTTTCTCTTATTTTTCTTGTTACTATTTAAAAAAATGACAAATCCATTAATATTTTACCAATTTCCCATTATCCTATTGTCGGTAGGAATTATTATTATTTTTTTTTTTTTCAATTTTCTATTTATCTTCTTGTAATCTTGTATTAATCTCTTACCAATCTCCTATCAACCTATTAATATTTTATTAATCTTTTACTAAACTCCCGTCAATCTATATATGTTGATCTTTTTTTAATCTCCCATCAATCTTTTAATATTGTATTAATATTAATATATTATTAACTCTTATTTACCAAAGACAATGGGCGATAAAAAAGTAATGGGACTATCTAAGAGGCAACTGAAGTATTTGACGTAAAAAAAAAAAAAAATGGGAAACAGATTGCTGCCCTGAACTTGCTATTACATCTACACCTTCAGCTTCTAATTGTTCAAATTCATCTGATTTGAAAGTATTTCCAATATTAAAGAAAGTTTATTCCGTAAGTATGCATAATATTGAACGTAGCATCCATTAAAGATTAATTATAAAGATAGATTTTAGATGTATTATAGAGATCCATTAAAGATTAATTATAAAGATAGATTTTAGATGTATTATAGAGATCCATTAAAGATTGATCGTAAACATAGATTTTAGATGTATTATAGAGATCCATTAAAGATTGATCATAAAGATAGATTTTAGATACATACGGAGATCTATTAAAGATTGATTCGAAAGATAGATTTTTGATGTATATTGAGATCTTCTAAAGATTAATTATAAAGACAGATTTTTACTTTTCATTTGCACCTGTATTTACAAATTGACTTAAATTAAAACTCTTTTAAGAGATTTTAAAAATAAATAATTTAAGTCAATTTATAAATACAGTGCAAATGAAAAGTTAAAATCTGTCTTTATAATTAATCTTTAGAAGATCTCAATATACATCAAAAATCTATCTTTCGAATCAATCTTTAATAGATCTCCGTATGTATCTAAAATCTATCTTTATGATCAATCTTTAATGGATCTCTATAATACATCTAAAATCTATCTTTACGATCAATCTTTAATGGATCTCTATAATACATCTAAAATCTATCTTTATAATTAATCTCTAATGGATCTCTATAATACATCTAAAATCTATCTTTATAATTAATCTTTAATGGATCTCTATAATACATCTAGGGAGGGACAAAATGTTAGGCGAATAGATGAATAAAAAGATTAGTCTTTTAGCTAAAAAAAACTAATCTTAGTTCGATCAAAGATTAAACTCTGGGGCCAAATTCTATAACTATGTTGTTCAAAATAATGTTGCTCGAACAACATTTTTTAAGCGACATCAAATTGTATGTCGTTAAAAAAATGTTTTTCGAGCAACATTTTTTTGAACAACATAGTTATAGAATTTGGCCCCTGGTTTGTTGGGAAACAACGCATTACAATCAAAAATAATATATAACAAGATTTGAAACTCAAAAAAAAAATGTGCTGCTTGTTGGATCCAAAACAACAACAAAAAACATCCAGACGCACGTATTAAAATCTTGAATACGTCCAGCCAGTTCGGGCCCGGTGCTTATTTTTGTAAACAATGGAAAGTATTGTCAAAAAAACCAAAATAAAAAATATTCTAAAATTTTAATTTTTAATAAGTAAAACTGAATAAAAAATGTTTAAGAATGTTGAGAATTTGGAATTCCTTTTTGAAATCATCACTTGTCTTGTATTTGACAGTGTCACAAGAATTTGGATAGCGCCCTCTATAATAATTTCTATAAACTCAACAAAGAAAAATATTTTAATTAAAATAATTTGATTGTTTATTATATGATGCCAGATTTCAAATCGCGAAGGGATTTTAAATTTTGAAACCACAAAGAATAATGGAATGGAAAAATGAAATTTTTTCAAATAAAGTTCGTCTCTTCGTTTGTGATTTCAAATAATATTAGAAAATCAGAAATCTGGAAAATTCTAAAGACATCATTTTTGGAGTAAGTTAATTTTACTTATTTTATATTGTCTATTTTCTGTAGTAAGATTTTAAATTCAAACTTATATGGAAATTTTGGGGCAGATATCTGTAAAATGGGGGCTTCGTTGGCCAAAACTGATTTTGATTTAAGAGTTTGAGTGCCGCTGCTTTCCTTGCGTCAAGTTTCAGAGAAATCTGGCTTGTACAAGTAAACTGCACTTACGCCTAAACTTCATAGTTATCAAATTTCTTAATTTCTTTTCCTTATAACTATTGTTTATTCCGATTTTGTACAAAAGCAGTTTTATAATGTTTAACTGAAATTCTAATTTATTTTTAGGGGTTGATGGAAAAATCAAACTCGACTCGTATGAAATTGAATGATGTCACGTAAAGAAATATATTTTTATCATAAATTTATTTTATTTCAAACATACTTTAATTAATTCTTTCTTTTTTACTTAAATAAGAATTAAAATCTGAAATATTTTTTTTTATTTAAATAAAAAACAAAAAAGGATATTAATTTAACATTGAAAAAGTCTTTTATTTGCATCAATTTAATATAGAAATCCATTATGAAAATCTTCAGCACTAATAATTTATTTACCAACTAGTTTTAGTTTAGTCATTTCAATAAAATCACCTCCCTTACAAACTTTTAAGTTTTTAATGAGCTTTAAATATCAAATAAAACCAGATTTATCATTTGCTTCACTAAAAAAAAAAAAAAATTGTAAAATTCTTGATGTTTTTTCTGACCAATTAATTAATCTTCATTCTGAGGTTTAAAGTCACAAAAGCAGTCTGGAGTAGTTTGAAATTGAATTGCACAAATCAAAACCAATTGGCCATAATTTTTTTTTTGGAAATTGATTTACTCGATTTATTAAGGACTTTTAAATAAAGTTAAAACTTTAAATTTTTATATCGCCGAATTTATTTCTCGATTTTTTGAAATAGTGAAATTCGATAAATTTTTGCTAAACCAAAACAAATAATTAAAAAAAAAAAAACAAATAAATAAATGTCATGTCATTTTATCAATCAGTTTACATTTGAATAATGTCAATGAAATGTAACTTGGGGGTTACGGGCTGTCTACATTAGCGATTTAGAATCGCGCGTATTTATGAATGCATTCTATTTTTTCTGTTTCATTTATTAGTATTTGTGTGTGCTCAATATACCACTGGGTTAGATTCACAGCATGCGATTTTTATACATTTTTCCATTTGTACCATTTTACTTGACTTAAATGTCAAATTAATAAAAAAAAAAAAAAATTTATGAGAAATGTCAAAAAATACGCATGCTGAAAAATTATTCACTAGGTGTCTACATTAGCGTATTTTTCCTGCATGCGATTTTGTTCTTTAAATGTATTTGTGTATCTTTATACAAAATCCAAAATCGCAGCAAAATACGCATGCTGATTTTGAATAATTTTTCAGCATGCGTATTTTTTGACATTTCTCACAATTTTTTTTTTTTTTTATTAATTTGACATTTAAATCAAGTAAAATGGTACAATTTGGAAAAATGTATAAAAATCGCATGCTGTAAATCTAACCCAGTGGCATATTGAGCAAACACAAATACTAATAAATGAAACAGAAAAAATACAATACATTCATAAATACGCGCGATTCTAAATCGCTAATGTAGACAGCCCGTCAAAATCAGCATGCGTATTTTGCTGCGATTTTGGATTTTGTATAAAGATACACGAATACATTTAAAGAACAAAATCGCATGCAGGAAAAATACGCTAATGTAGACACCTAGTTAGACGAGTGTAAAAACTAGTTATCGCGTTTCCATGCAGAGTTGAAACAAAATTGAGTTGTCGTTGAGTTCAAATTTTTTCAATTTTCAACCCAGGTCGTTTCCATGCATAATAAATCGAGTTGAGTTGAAATGACAGAAATATAATAATATAGTGACAAATGTTTGTTTTTTTTAATAAAAAAGTAAACAGTAGAGAGATAGATATTCAGTTTACAAATTATAATTCTGGATATTAAAATTAAATATTAATAAGGAAAATGAATATTATCCAAAAAAAAGACCAATATTTTTGCAAACAAATAAAGTAAACAACATTATTTATCTCAACTCAACCCAATTGTTTTCGTTGAGTTCAAATTGGGTTAACGAATTTTCGACTCAACGACAACTCAAATCTGTTTCAACTCTGCATGGAAACGCAGTATAAGATGTTTTTTGAATGTATGTGTGAAAAATTGTATCAAAAAAAAATAATTATGAAATAGTTATAACTAGGGTTGTGATTTTTAGGTAATTACCTTTTTTCAGTCGTGCGTAATAACAGATTTTTATTAAAATATCTCCACGTTTCGAAAAATTTGCTGTAATTTGAGCCCAATATGTTAGCGAATTTTTCTACCTATTTCATGTTTTAGCGACTATTTCGACTTTTTTGACTTTTACTGACTTTTTTAAACATTTTTGACTTTTTTAGGAACTATTTTACCAATTTTGTTCTTACATTAAAGGCCGTCATAATGAAAAACATGGATTTTTCAATTTTGAAAAAAATTTCAAACATAATATCTGGCAGAAGAATGATATTTGCGAGCAATATAACGTTCAGGAAATAATTCCCTTTAAGTATGGCCCTATTACTTCGACAGAAGTTGAAAGATCATTTTCTATAAATAAAAATCTTTTCAGATCTAACCGACAAAAATTTGAATTCGAAAATTTACGAAAGCATTTTGTAATTTATTGCAATAAATCAATCAATAATTAAGAAACTCGTTTTTACATTTTTATTTCAAAATCCATGTTCATTTTTTAAGTTTTATGTGCAATGAAATTTATATTTTTTTTTAACTTTTAAATGAAATTGCTATATTAATATATTCGCACAATAAATAATATGAAAATCCAAAATTATTATCTTTTTCATCATTCGTAGATTTGAAATTTTTGTATCAAAATCTAAATTTCTGTAAATTTTTCGGAAATTTTTTTTAACTATTTTTTTTAACTATTTTTTTTAACTATTTTTTTAGCGACTTTTTTAGTGTCTTTTTTAGCGACTTTTTTTGTTTTTTTAGGAACTTTTTAGGTGTCTAAACAAGGTTTTTAAGGAACTAAAATTCACAAGCCTAGTTATAACTAATAGTTTTAACTAAAAAAAAATCTGAATGTAAAGTATTACTTGTCAAATCAAATACTTTTTTTTTTTTAATGTAAACAAAAACTAAAAATTGAAGTAAAATAATAAAATAGTTTTAACTATAGTTAAGCCAGTGGGAATAATTACATCACAAATACAAATAAAAAACAATTGTAAATAGTCAAGAGCAAGACTAGTTTTTACTCTCGTCTAACCACTGCGTAAATAACAACATGGAGGTATTAGCGAATGAAAGTCAGTTGAGGATGTGTGTGGCATACAATAAGAGTCACACACCCAGTAAAAAAAATGTTTCCGGTTAATAATACCAGGACGTTTATAGGGTATGTTTTACTCGTTTCATTCCTGTAATTTTCGTAGAAAAAAAATTATTCTATTTCTCAATGTCAATTTTGTAAAAAAAAGCGGTCTGTTCAAATATATTTGCAGTCTACTTTGAAATTTTGTTGGATAAAGACGTGCGACGGTAAGCTATTTTTTTTTATTTTTGTATTTCAAGTTTTTTTTATTGGATTCAAAAAAGAGCAAAATAAAAAAAATATTTTTATTTTAAAATAAAAAAAAAGTACAGTAAAAATATTATGAAATAAAAAAAAAAAAATATTATGAAATAAAAAAACGATAACGAAAAAACATTATTTGTTTTAATATTTAAATAAAAATTTTTTTTTAGATTTTCAGAATAGGATATTGCTGATCAACATTGGATGGTAATTGCCAAAAATTAAGTTTTTTCCAACCATTATTGATTGATAAATAAGTGCAATGTTTAATACAAAATAAATTAGGTTATTGAATCCGATTGAGTCTAGTCAATTTATCTTATATTAAACATTGCACAAATTTATCAATGCTTAATATAATACCAATATTATTTTTAATGACACTAGTTGGCGCAAACCCATATTCTTTTTCGTTTCATTCTCATTCTGTCACTTACTATTGTTACCTTCATGATACCTGCAACTAGCGAACGCATGTATGAAAATTTTTCATAGTGTATCCGGTATAAATTGCAAGTCCGTATCAGGTAATTGTTTCCTGTTATTAACAAGTTTTTGACTGGGTATTTTTTTAATGACACTAGTTGGCGCAAACCCATATTCTTTTTCGTTTCATTCTCATTCTGTCACTTACTATTGTTACCTTCATGATATCTGCAACTAGCGAACGCATGTATGAAAATTTTTCATAGTGTATCCGGTATATATTGCAAGTCCGTATCAGGTAATTGTTTCCTATTATTAACAAGTTTTTGACTGGGTATTTTTTTACTGGGTATTCTCAATGCGACTTGTATGGTAGTTTCAAATCTTGTTATATATTATTTGGGAGTGGCTACAGTTACGGTAACCGTAACTTATTTTTTTTTTTTAACAGTTACGGTTAACGTAACTTATTTTTTTTTTTAACAGTTACGGTTAACGTAACTTATTTTTTTTTTTAAAGTTAGGGCAAACGTAACTTTTAGGTAATGGTTAAAGTTAAGGCAATTTTTTTTTAAAAAAAAAAAAAAATTTATTTAATTTTTTTTTCTTTTTTTCTTTTTTTTTCTTTTTTTCTTTTTTTTATTTTTTTTTGTCTTAACCCTTTCTTCGGGATTCGAACCTCGTTCTTTAGCATTTCATTCTACCATTCTGCCTCTCGGCTACAGTATTAAAATTATAAACGTGTACAAAATAGAAAATATAAATTATGTGTACATGTGAAAGTTATTGACAAGTAAAAACCTTACATCGTCATACAAAAAATGCAAGAATAGTAAAACCTTACATCGTTATACAAAAATACAAAAATAGTTTTAAAAGCGCGAAGCGCCAAAGCAAAATAAAAAAAAGAAGCCCTAGGGGGTTTGGGGGACGGCCGTCCCCCATTCAGCATAACAACTTTTTATTTAAAAAAAAAGTCATAATGCTCAAAAAAAAACTTTGCCGTAATCACTAAAAAAAAAAAAAGTTACGTCCGCCGTAACTTTAGACAATTTTCTACAGGATTACGGTTGCCGTAACTCTCAAAAAAAAATGAGTTACGTTTGCCGTAACTTTAAACAAATTTCAACAGGATTACGGTTGCCGTAACTCTAAAAATAAAAAAAGAGTTACGTTTGCCGTAACTTTAGTCAATTTTCAACAGGATTACGGTTGCCGTAACTCTAAAAATAAAAAAAGAGTTACGTTTGCCGTAACTGTAGTCGCTCCCATATTATTTTTTATTACAATTCACACACAGCACTCCACAAAACCGCATTTTTTATAAATACCTTGTTGGAATGGATACGTGTTCCCTGGAAGTAAAAGCCCTTCTTCCTCAACTTCAAGTATTTTCACGCCAAACACGTACTGCTTCAACTTCACACCCATATTTCGTAAAAATTCCCAGATGTGATAGAACGAGCTTCGGCGATTCGTTTTCAATTCGCACCTCGAAAATGTGGAATGCTCTCCCATTAAAGTTGTTCCCAACAGCTGTGGTGGCATGTTAAGTTGTCATTCGAACAGCGAATATGTATCGAACATCGAAGCGAGTGGATTTTTTGGCAACATGTTAAGATTTTCTCGCTTCGATACTTTCGAAAATCATTTTCTGAAATGATTTTTGACGTTAAAAAAAAAAAAGAAGCAAAAAGTAAATAATAATAAATAATTTTTCATACCTATTTATTTTTATTTACATTTATTAAAATTATTTTTTTTAATTTTCATAAATAAAAATGTTTACCTACCCACCTTTAGAATAATTTTTTTTTATTAATATTAAAATAATTTTTTTTTAATTATTTTATTTTTAAATAATTAAAAAACAAATATTTTTGTTTATTCAAAATTAATTTTTATAAATAATTTTGAATAAAAATAATTTCTTTTTTCATACATTTTTATTATTCGATTCCGTATCACTTGAAAATTTTTTTGTGATACCGTAGCGAGAAAACGTAGAAGCGATTTTGTCATAACATACTGCCATTCGATCGAATATCGAATATCGAATTTTTCGAAATCTTAACATCCCACCACTGGTGGACGCTTAATTTACGACTTGCGCCGTTTTAAGAAAAGTGTAAATGATTACCTACTAACTGTCCCACTGTTTAATCCCGTCTAAACTTCCTGTCCTCATTACCAAATCCATACTTCTTTAGTGTAAAAGGTATCCCACCTAGTGATTTGGTAACTTTAATAAAAAAAAAAAAAAAAAATCATTGTATACCTATTTCATAAAGTAAAGTATCTGCCATACAAAATATGTTTACCCTGCTAAAATTTCTTCACCAGTTTCATCGGTCACAAATACATGTAAATTAGTTTTATTATGAATGTGTTGGTTTTTTTACATCTTATATATAAAAAAACTTGAATGTATTTACTATTTACTATAACGTACTGAGCAATAGTGAATCACTGGTGATTCATCAGTGAATTTTTATTGAAAAAGTAAGACACATTGATAGCAATATTTTTCTTCAATTTTGTTATCTCATTTTAACACGAATTCCAAAAAAATAAAAAAAAGTGTTAAAAAAAATCTTTTTGGTTGGAAGAAACTAAAGTTTATTTTTAAAAATTTAAATAAAAAAATATAATTTTAAAATAATATAAAAAAAAAATAAGAGGCAATTATTCTGAATTTGAGTAATAAACTTAAATAGTAGAGGCAGGTAAGAAAATATTTTATATGACTAAAAAATAAAATTTATCGGATGGATAATTTCATTTTTATAAATAAAATAAGGTCGCGTTTTAATTTAAATTGTTATTTTTTTATTTGTTCTAGATAACATACCTAAGAAGATATAGGAGCGCGGATCAAAGCTGTGTTGACAAGGCACTACGGAAAATAGCGGTAGATTCTGTGTATATTGAGTTCAATGGTTGTGCAGGCAAAAGAAGCCTAAATGCCCTGAATTTATTTAAAACAATTTTATATGGTAACAATTTATATTACTAATGTTAATAATTTTTAAATTGGTATATTTTTCTTTCAGATGCTTATGGATCCCAAATGGGTGTTAATAATTTTGAATCACAAATTAAAAAAAGTGTATTAAAGGCATTGTAAGAACAAAAAAAAAAACAATATAATAATTTTTTTCACTCATTTAAAAATCAAAGCGTTTGTCCTCGAACAAATTTTAAAGTTAGAATCGATATAAATAAAGGTATCTGGCCACCCACATTTATAATGCTTTAATTTTAAAATTTGTTCGAGGATCAACCAAATATGTTTCATTTATTATTAATAGAACAAAAAAGTTAGGTAATGAAAGTGCAGTGAAGGTAAGTGATGAAAAAACAATGAACGTAGGTAGTGAAAAAGCAATGAATACAGTAGTGAAAAACTATTGAAGGTAGGCAGTGAATATACAATGAAGGTAAGTAGTGAAAAAATAGTGAAGGTAGGTAGTGAAAAGCAATGAAGAAAATAGTGAAAAAGTAGTGATGGTAGGTAGTGATCACTAGTGATGGTAGGTAGTGTTCACTAGTGATGGTAAGTAGTGATCACCAGTGAGGGTAGGTAGTGAACACTAGTGAAATACTAATGAATGTAAGCATGTTTTGTTTCATGTTAAAAGAGATAGATGTTTGTATGTAGTAGTAATTAGAAGGGGAAACCAATGAAATTTTGCCCAAGCCCATTCATAATTCACTAGTAAATTCATCGAAGAAAAAAACAAAGCTCACTGATGTTTCACTGCTTATTGTTTAATAGGGTAATTACCAAAAAAAAAACATGATTTTTTTTAATTAGAGTGCGTTCCATAATTATTTTTTATATTAAAAGTAAAATCTCCATTTTCTACAAGCCAGGAAACCCCCATGGTAGAAATAAAATCGATTTGATATTTAATTTTGTTGAACCTGTATCTTTTAATGCGTCATATTTAATTTTTTAAAATTTTAATTTTTTAACAAAGCTCCAGAAGTCAATATTATTATAAAATTAAAATTAAAAAAATAAATGTTTGAAAATAATGAAATAAATACAAAAATCAAAACTGTAGCAAACTGTAGCCGACTGTACTAATATGTCAATATAAAAAAAACCTACATAAAATTATGGTTTTATGGTTAGAAATAAAATAAATAAAACTTTTTTGTAAAATTATTATTTTTTTTTAATAAATTTAAGTTCTAATTAATATAAAAGATAATTTAAAGAATATTAAAAATTTCGCACAATTTTTTAACATTCAATAGCTATTGCATTCCCATTCAGAATTTAAGACCACTTAAAAGTTGTCCTAGAAAACGAATTGTGATGGAAAATTTTAAATTTCCATTTAGTTGGGGTTTAGACTGAATGGTTTCGAAGATTAAAACTAAAATTATTTTTGAATGTGTTCGTAAAATTTGTATAAAAGAAAATAATTTTCGTTTTAATCCGGACTAAAAATCTTGGTTAAATATTTGATTAATTTATGTGAAAAAAAAAATAAATAAAAAAACAAAATAAAAAAAAACACAACCCATAAAAACAAGTTTTTGATATAAATTCTTTATATGCTAGGCAATTGATATTTATTTAAATTTTATTTTCTTTGTATCGATGCCAAAGTCCATTGTCATCGACTACAAAGCGATGTACAAAATTTCAGTTCGATTGGATACCGGGAAGTGGGTGAATTTTGACTTTATAAGTTTGTGGAAACGAAGTGAAGTTAATATGGATTTAATAAAAAACTTACTGACATAACAATTTTTTTTTTAATATGTCAGTAAGTGTATGTGTGCAAAATTTCAACTCGATTGAATACCCGGAAGAGGGTCATTTTTGACTTTCTAATTTTGTGGAACCGGCGGTGAAGTTCATATAAAGGTGTGTGTGTGTGTGTGTGTGTGTGTGTGTGTGTGAGTGTGTGTGTGTGTGTGTGTGTGTGTGTGTGAGTGTGTGTGTGTGTGTGTGTGTGTGTGTGTGTGTGTGAGTCTGTGATGCAAAACGATGTACTTTGTAAGTTTGTGGAAACTGCAGTGAAGTTCATATAAAGGTGTGTGTGTGTGTGTGTGTGTGTGTGTGTGTGAATATGTCGATGCTAAAGTGCATTGTCATCGACGACAAAACGATGTGCCAAATTTCAGGTCTATTGGATACCGGGAAGTTGGTCAAATTTGACTTTCTAAGTTTGTGGAAACGGCCATGAAGTTGATATGAAGAATATTTTTATTTTATTTTATTTATCTTTCTTGCCTGATTCAACAATATAACAATGCTTAAAAATTAATGAAACATTCCAAAAGATTAAAAATCAAAATATTCGAATTTACTATATATATAAAAAAAATTTAAAATAAAATACAAAGAAAAACCAAAGTAAAAATAAAACAAAAGAACACCTGAAAGAAGCTATCTCACAGCATCAAGCCATAGAATCAATGACCCGACCCTTGAACACGTCACGTGAGACATGTGGTGAATATAAGGAGCAGCTATTGAATGAAATAGAACACCTATTTATAGACTCATGGTTCGCATACCTAGACTCAAAAGTATGTTCACGAAGAAGTCTTGGGTGACGCAGTACTCTTGAGTTAGGATTCAGCTCCACAAGTCCGCACAGATGGTGTGACTTGATGTTACCTCTCAAAAGATCAAACACAAACAGAACATCACAAACCTCCCTTCTCTGAGTGAGAGTCAACAAACCCAATGACTTTAAACGCACAACATAAGATGGCAAGGAAAAACCATTAACTGATGAATAAGTTTCTCTTAAAGCGAACAAAAGAAACTGCTTCTGTATTGATTCAATTCTAGCAATATCACAGTCGAAGATTGGAGATCATACAACACTGCAATACTCCAAGGTTGATCTTACCAGGGAGCAAAAAATACTTTTAGTAACAATTGGATCGTTGAATTCTTTAGCCCTTCACTTGACAACACCTAGCATTCTCCTACCACTAGAGCAAACCTTGTCAATTTGATTTTTAAAAGTTAGCTTTTCATCGACAAGAACACCCAAATCCCTGGCCAACGAAACCCTACGCAAAACAACATTACCTATCCGATATTCATGTGTCAATTTAGATTTTTTTCGCGAAAACGACATTACAAAACATTTATCTACATTCAAAAACATTCCATTCACAATGCACCAACGGTTCAAAGAATTAACATTTGACTGCAAACGCTCACAATCCTCTACAGATTTAACACACGAGAACAATTTTCATCAGCAAAAAAGAGAAATTGTGACCCAATCAGCCAATCTGTCAAATCATTAATAAATAATACAAATAAAATGGGTCCAAGGTGACTACCTTGTGGAACTCCAGATGAAACCGTTATCGCACGAGACCTAGCACTTCCAAATCTAACTACCTGAGTTCTACCAGTCAAGTAAGACTCTATCCACCTTAGCAAACTGCCAGAGAAGCCATATTTTGACAACTTGAACACCAGAAGCTTACTATCCACCTTATCGAAAGCTTTGCTAAAATCAGTGTAAACGGCATCCACCTGAGAGCCCTTATCCATGTTTCTTAAAATGAAACTCGTATAACTAACCAAGTTAGTACACGTTGATCTACCTCTCAAAAAGCCATGCTGTTGTTCGGAGATAAAAAGGGAAGCCTGATCATATATCTTATTACACACAATTTTTTCAAACAATTTGGGCAACAAAGACAGAAGAGCAATACCTCGATAATTGCTAACATTACACTTATCTCCACTTTTGTAAATAGGTACAAGATAAGACGATTTCCAAACACCAGGAAAAATACCAGAAGACAATGACAAACTAAATATACGTAGAAGAGGATCAACAATAGACGAAGACACACTTCTAAAAAACAACGAAGGAACAGTATCAGGTCCAGGCGACTTATTCAAATCAATGCGGTTCAGCTCCTTCAGCAAGTCCTCCCTGTCAATTTGAACAGATGACAACTGCGGAGCATCAGATATAAAGTTAAAAATGAAGTCCTCTTGCCTAAAATCAATTGGTTCACTGTAAATCGTCTGGAAGAAACCTGCAAAACCATCGAAAACATCCTGAGGATTATCCAATCGCTTTCCATCATAAAAAAAAAGTGTTGGGAACGACACTACCACCTCTCTTATAGTTGATGTACTTATAAAAAAACCTTGGATCACTTTTAATACAGGAACCAGACCTAACAGCATAGTCATTATATAAATCCAATTCGTTCCTCTCGAACAAAGCACTGATTTCCTCAAAGAGAACCAGATCATCCACTAACTTAGATTTATGCCATTTACGATGCATTTGATCTTGAAATTTTCATATTAATTAATTCTTTATTATACCAAGGGGGATGACGACTAAACTTTTTAATTTTCTTAGGGACAAACAGTTCAAAAGAACGATGAATGATATCCAAAAAAACCAGTGACATATCCTCAACAACACCACATGTCTCAATTAAGCTCATATTATCACACAAGTAATTATTAATTTGCTCAGTAATTTGCTCTATTAAAATCAAAATCCATACAGCTATCCATAGACTTATATATACATGTATCGCAGTAAAAATAGCTTAATTCAAGTATTCTATGAAATATACTACTCTTATTTGGTATAATAGATTTAGTTTCATTAACAATATAATTCTCACATACATTAGTAAAAATCAAATCTAGTACATTCGAAAAATCGTTCATAATATAGCAATATTGAGAAAACCCTCAATAAGAAAAAAAATCAAGAACAGCTGATTGCTGATCGTTCGTTATATTAGTGGGGTCAAAAGTATTTTCGTAATCGTCCGCTGGGACCCAATTAATACCAGGAAGATTGAAATCACCCAAAACAAAAACATCACTATCCTCAGAAACAGCAGCAACAACATCTCCGAAAGCTGCCACACATCCATTATACACGTCTACATCAACACCCCGATGTATGTAACAAACGCCAACATACACGTCCCCTTCCATTACACTAATCTTAACCCATACCTGCTGAAACAGATTGCTAGGGTATTGTGCACAGCCACAAGAACACCACCACCTCGTGATTGATCACTATTTAAAGTACGATCACATCTAAAAACTTGCCACGATGGATCAAAAATTTCTGAATAAGGTAGATAAAGGTGTGTGAGTGTGAATGTGTCGATGTCAAAGTGAATTGTCATCGACGACAAACCGATGTGCCAAATTTCAGTTCGATTGGATACCGGGAAGTGGGTCAATTTTGACTTTCTAAGTTTGTAGACCCGGTGGTGAAATTAATATAAAGATGTGTGTGTGTGTGTGAATGTGTCGATGCCAAAGTGCATTGTCATCGACGACAAAGCAATGTGCAAAATTTCAGCTCGATTGGATACCGAGAAGTGGGTCAATTTTGACTTTCTAAGTTGGTGTGAAGTTAATATAAAGAATTTAATTAATAAAAGTGTGTGTGTGTGAATGTGTCGATGCCAAAGTGCAGTGTCATCGACGAGAAAGCAATGTGCAAAATTTCAGCTCGATTGGATACCGGGAAGTGGGTCAATTTTAACTTTCTAAGTTTGTGGAAACGGCCATGAAGTTGATATACAGAATAGGGTAGATTAAGGTGTGTGAGTGTGAATGTGTCGATGCCAAACTGAATTGTCATCGACGACAAAGCGATGTGCTTAATTTTAGCTCGATTGGATACCAGCAAGTGGGTCAATTTTGACTTTCTAAGTTTGCGGACCCGGTGGTGAAATGAATATAAAGGTGAATGTATCGATGCCAAAGTCCATTGTCATCGACTACAAAGCGATGCACAAAATTTCATCTCGATTGGATACCGGGAAGTGGGTCAATTTTGACTTTCTAAGTTTGTGGAAAAAGTGAAGTTAATATAAAGGATTTAAAAATTCAAAAGTGTTTATATTTATTAGGTTTTTGCTTCAATTTTAAAATAATAACTACAGAACTCTGAAAAATTAAAATTTGAAAAATGCTTTAAAATAAATCTATAAAATAAATCTATTAAGCTTTATTTACATGTATCGAGCAAAGACAATTTGCTGTAGAACCAGCAAAATGTTTACGTCAAAAAATTTGAAAAAAATATATAGCAAAATAAAAACAAAAAGAAATTTTTTGAATATTTTCATTGTTATCAAAAAAGCATCTGTCAAAACTTCAAAAAAATATCTAAAATTTTATAGTTGAAAAAAAAATATACTTGACAAAGTATATTTTTATAGCAGCTTTTTTATTAATGTAAACAATTTTCGAAAATGCTATAATGCTGCCATAAAAGCACGTTATCTACTTTCTCTTTCAGACATATGAAACTTTTATATGAAAACTGTCTGACTCTTTCTATTTTTCCAACAAAATTTATTTGCTCGATGCATGTAAATCCAGATTAAAAATACATTCAAAAATTATTTTAGTTTTAATCTTCGAAACCATCTAGTATAGACACTAGGTTACAGATTTATTAAAAACTAATGCCTTGTTCACACGTCGCTAATTTAACATGTTCGAAAGGAGTTAAACAACTTTGGAAAATCGACCGTTCAAACGATGTTTTTCATATGTTAATATGTTAAGCTCTGTCAGATAAACAATTTCAAATAATGCCGGAGATAAGTTCAAAGGAACTGACGTGCCCAAAAAAGTTAAAATATATGAAGTTGTGTCAAGGTGAAGAACTCGCGCGTCATTTATCTTGAGTGTATCTCCACTTTTATAAAATTTCAAAGTCAAAAATGACATACCAAGTAAAAATTAATGCATACTGAATATTGCCTAACAAAATATTATTCAAAAATTACTCATTCATCCCTGAAAATTTACATGTTTTTGTAGAAACATGTTGAAGAACGTGTTTCTGTTTTCATTTTTTTACTATGAAAAAACACCATAAAAAACACCAACGGAACATGTTCTAATCAAAATACCCGGTTTCACAAGGGAGTGCTGAACCTACATTAAAATCAAAAAACTGTTTTGTGTGTGAAAATCTTAAATTTCTAAATTTGCTATATAGCCTCCCTTCCCATCCACCCGTCTCTTCCCACCCTCTCTTCCGCACCTCCCTTCCGTCAATCCCTTTCGCTCCTTGCTTCCGCCTCTCCCTTCGGCCTCTCCCTTCCGCCTTTCCCTTCCGCCTCTCCCTTCCGCCTCTCCCTTCCGCCTCTCCCTTCCACCCGTCCCTTCCGCCATGCCTTCCACCCGTCCCTTACGCTCCTCCCTTCCACCCCTTCCGCCCTTCCTTCCACCCCTCCCTTCCAACTGTCCCTTCCACCCGTCCCTTCCACCCGTTCCTTCCACCCTTCCTTCCGCCCTTCCTTCCGCCCTCTCTTCAGTATTCCCATCTCGCCCTCCCTTACGTCATCCCATTCGCCCCTCCGTTCTGCCCTAGTCCGAAGACGCGATGTATAAAGAATATTTCAGGTAATTTTTAACACCTTGGGTTAATTGTAGTCTTAGTAAGGATCCCTATTTTATTTGAAAAAATAATATAGCCTATGTCACCCGCGGATAGTGTAGCTTCCCAACAGTGAAAGAATTTTTCTGATCGGTTCAGAAGTTTCGGAGCCTATTCAATACAAACAAACAAACAAAAAATCAAATCTTTCCTCTTTATAATATTAGTATAGATAAAATTGAATTTCGGAACGATTTTTGCAGAAATTATTCTGGATATAGAATTTTAGCTGTCAAATCGCAATGTTAAATTATTCAAAATACTGAAAAGTAGAATCCGTTTCCAGTTTTAGGGAATCGTGAATAATGGAACCCACTCTTAAAATTTATCATTGTATATAAAAATGATCAGGGATGGAATGGTCTGTTTTTTAAAAGTTACGAAATAAAGGTTGATTCACACATATCAGTCACGTCAAAGTTCCGTCTCCGTTCCGTCACCGTCAAATATCCGTTAAGGTCAATTCACACATATCAGTCACGTCAAGTCACCGTCACGTCACCGGCACGTCATTTCAGTAAAAAAAAAATCGTTCCTTGTAATTTAAATGAACTGTCTACACCCATCCGGCGTCGCACGTCACCGAACCATCAGTCGTCCCACCGTCAACGAGCCGTCAAAATTAAATTACTTTCCGACGATATTTTTTTTTTGACTGACGGCATTTTTAAAATTGAAAGCAAAACAAACAAAACAAAGTTTTTATTTTTTGTTTTGTATATAAAAAAACGGGACGGAACGGTGACTTGACTGAAGTGTGTAGACACAGGTCAAGATATTGACGGAAACTTGACGGTGACGGAACGGAGACGGAACTTTGACGTTACTGAAATGTGTGAATCAACCTTAAATGCCTTGTTCACACTTCGCTAATTTAACATGTTCGAAAGGAGTTAAACATCTTTGGAAAATCGACCGTTCAAACGATGTTTTTCATATGTTAACATGTTTACGCTGTCAGTTAAAGAATTTCAAATAAAACCGGAGATAAGCTCAAAGGAACTGACGCGTCCAAAAAAGTTAAAATATATGAAGTAGTGTCAAGGCTAAGAACTCACGCGTCATTTATCTTGAGTGTATCTCCACCTTTATAAAATATCAAAGTCAAAAATGAGGCGCCGTGACATTTGTCCGCGGGACATTTGTCCGCGATGAAATTTATATGGAAAACTTCGCGGACAAATGTCATTTTGCAAAATTTCATTTGTCCGCGATTGTAAAATGGCATTTGTCCGCCGCGGACAAATGTCTCAAAATTAGCGGACAAATGACATTTTGCAAAATGACATTTGTCCGCGATTGAATTTTCTAACTTTAGTGGACAAATGTCATTTTGCAAAATGTCATTTTGCAAAATGTCATTTGTCCGCGATTGATTTTACGAATTTTTACCAGACAAATGTCATTTTGCAAAATGTCATTTGTCCGCGATTAAAATTTTTAATTTTTAGCGGACAAATGTCATTTTGCAAAATGTCATTTGTCCGCGATTGATTTTTCAATTTTGGAGATACTACAGATTACGTGAACCACTCAGAATCGTCTTAAGCTTGGAAAAGGGAAGAGGGGTAGAGTCCCCCCAAATTGTTCATACATTTTGTATATGCTTTTTTTTTTTTTTTTTTGCCGGATTTGCCCCTTAAAGAGATGGTGGTGTGGGGCGGCGGGCGGGCGGGCGGCTGACGCCGCAAATCCCCCTGACCAACCACCAGTCCACCCGCCCGCCCGCCGCCCCCACCTCTCCCTCGTTGTGCCGATTCTGATTGATTCACGTCATCTGCACTGTAGCCTCAAATTTTTAGCGGACAAATGTCATTTTGCAAAATGTTATTTGTCCGCGATTGCTTTTTTAGATTTTTAGCGGACAAATGTCATTTTGCAAAATGTCATTTGTCCGCGATTGATTTTAAATTTTTACTGGACAAATGTCATTTTGCAAAATGTCATTTGTCCGCGATTAATTTTTATCGCGGACAAATGACATTTTGGAAAATGTCAATTGTCCGCGGCGGACAAAAGACATTTCGAATCGCGGACAAATGTCATTTTTATGTCCGCGATACAAAAACAAATCGCGGACAAATGTCCAACCCCCAAAAATGACATACCAAGTAAAAATTAATGCATACTGAATATTTCCTAACAAAGTATTATTCAAAAATTACTCATTCATCCCTGAAAATTAACATGTTTTTGTAGAAACATGTTGAAGAACGGTTTCTGTTTTAATTTTTTTTCTATGAAAAACAACATCAAAAACACCAACGGAACATGTTCGTTGTCCGAACTTGTTAAATTAGCTAAGTGTAAACAAGCTATAATATCTGGACCTGTGTCCTGTGACCGTTTTTCTAAAAACTTTGTTTTGTTTGTTTTGCTTTCAATTTCAAAAATACCGTCAGTCAAAAAAAAAATATCGTCGGAAAGTAATTTAATTTTGACGGCTCGTTGACGGTGGGGCGACTGATGGTTCGGTGACGTGACGGCGCTGAAGGGTGTAGACAGTTCATTTAAATTACAAGGAACGATATTTTTTTTGACTGAAATGACGCGCCGGTGACTGATATGTGTGAATTGACCTTAAAACAAGAGTTTTGTTTTCATAAATTTATCACAGACAAAATTTTATTTCTACTTTTTCCACTTTTTCTAATTTTTACATTTTTATTGAAAAATTTTAAAGTAAAGTATATAATGCACACGGATGAAAAAATTAATCAAATAAATTTTGTCGAAATTTTCACAGCATTTGAAATTACATTCATCGTTTGTAGGAAAGGAAACTAGTTTGTATCTTTTAGCATTTATTAGCGAAGCGAGGAAAACAATTTTTGAAGGCGCAGCCCTCAAAAATTGAGAATTTCGATGCTGAAGCGCAGCGAATCAAGATATGATAACGTCGTGCCTGTCGTGAATGAACTTATTCTTTTACGTCATAATTAACTTTGAATAATAAACTTTGAAGATTATACGATCTATCCAAAACGGCTCACTACGTATTTTAGACATCCTAGCAGACGCCAGTTTTGTTTACAATTTTATTTACCGCTTAAAAAAACTAAACAACAAAACTAAATTAATAATATTAAATAATTAATATTTTCAGAATTTCAATTTTTTTTTACAAAATATTTTTTTGCTTAATTATTATGTCAAATTCAAATACAATGAAAGCACCAGCTGCTCCTCCTGCTGCTGATGAAAGTACAACACAAAATGAAAGTGATGATTCTGAGGTATGTAAAATTAAAATAAATTAGCTCTGGTTTTTTTTTGTATCTTGATTAGGTATCTCAAAGAAGCTTAGTGGAAGAGGAAACAGATCCAAAAATATCTACAATAATCACATATTTCTGAAATTTTCATTATTTTGGTTACTAGGTTGGTGGACTTTTTATTTAACTTATGTTGTAAGAATTTTAATTCCGACTTACAATGTCGATGTCAAGAAAATTGGAAATACCTATTAATAGTATTCCTTAACATTAGACATTGTATTATACTGTCTGCCTTAGAATAAATAATGAACAATACTGGGAAACTTTGTTGTATTCTGTGTGTTGTTGTGGTAGGTATTTATTATTATGAAATTTTCATAATTTTTCATTTATAAAAAAAAATGATTATTATTAATTACGTTTTTAGGATGAAACTGGTAGTTTTGTTAGCACATCAACTACGAATACGTCACGGAGTGCTACACCAACTAATCGAACTGGAAAGAAAAAAAAAAAAAAGCGCACGAAGCATCCAAAAGTTGTAAAGTCCCCTTACAAATTCGTGTAAGTTTTATGAATTTTAAAAAATTTAAAATTATAAGTACCTAATAAGTAAAAAATAAAAATCATAAATATAATTTATTTACATTTTTTAGTTGCAGCTTGAAAGAAGACCATAATCAACCTTTATTTGGTGCTCAATTTCATCATGGTTTAAGAAAAGATCAACCACGGATATTTGCTTCAGTTGGAACAAACCGCATTTCCATTTATGAATGTCCTAAAGATGGTTCAATTAAATTACTTCAAGCTTATTCCGATCCTGATGTAAGTTTTCAAAAAACATACGTAATTTAGATGTACAAATAAAATTAACGGATAGGTGGTTAGAATAGTCAATGGAAACGATATTAATTAACCACATCAAAAATGTACTCCAAAAAATTGAATTAAATATCTCTAATTTTAAGGCACTACAAAAATCAGTAACATATGGTCCGAGCTACCTAGTGTACTAATTAAGAATGTTCTAATAGATTTATATGTATTAAAATATAAAAACATAAATAAATAAAAATGTACTGCAATGTTTTAAACTACGAAAATGTATCTTTTTTTTTTTTTTTTTTTTAGGCAGAGGAAGTTTTTTACACTTGTTGCTGGTCCAAAGAGCCAGATACAGGTCGTCCTTTACTAGCTGCTGGTGGATTGCGAGGAGTAATTCGCGTTTACAATCCATCTATTTTACAATCGACAAAGCATTTTATTGGTCATGGACATGCAATTAATGAGCTCAAATTTCATCCAAAGAAATCATTCATTTTGCTATCAGGTAGGTGTGTTTAATCAATGCTTCCTAAGCTTTCAGCCACTATTTTATCAAAAAAAAAGTAATCGTAATATAAAAATTAAAATTTAATTAAAACAATATATATGATTTTAGCTAGTAAAGATCATTCACTTCGTCTATGGAATATACAAACAGAAGTATGTGTTGCAATATTTGGAGGAGTTGAAGGACATCGTGATGAAGTCCTTAGCGCTGATTTCAGCTTTATAGGCGATAAAATAATTTCATGCGGTATGGATCATTCTTTAAAACTTTGGCGTTTAGACAAACCAAATATTAAAGAAGCAATCGAGAATAGCTATGCTTTTAATATATCTAAAAACACAGTACCCTTTAGTACTATTAAGGAACATTTTCCAGATTTCTCAACTCGAGACATTCATCGAAATTATGTTGATTGTGTAAAATGGTTTGGAAATTATATTTTATCAAAATCATGTGAAAACTCAATTGTATGTTGGAAAATCGGAAGTAATTATGATAACGGAGGTGAATGTAAAGCAAATGATCAAGTTACAATTATTCATAAGTTTGACTACAAAGAATGTGAAATATGGTTCATAAGATTTGGAATGGATTTTCGACAACGTTGTCTAGCTTTAGGCACTCAAACTGGCAAAGTATTTATTTGGGAATTAGACGGATCAGATGCAAATCAAACAAAACCAAGTTTTCTAAGCCAACCGAAATGTACAACTGCTATTCGACAAACAGCATTTTCTAAAGACGGGGAAGTTTTAATATGCGTCTGTGACGATGGAACAATATGGCGGTGGGATAAATGTGCTTAAAAAAGTTTGTGTAGTGTTTTTTTTCGTGAAATTACTTTGCAATACTTTAATGTCTAACATCTTACTACGTTTTGCTGAACGTTTATTCTTTTAATTAAATTATGGAAATGAAGTTTTTAGAACATTTCTAAATACATTTGAAATGAAAAATGTTAATAATATAAAATTTCCAAAATAAAAAGAATTACAAGTCAATTTATTATACATAATTAAATTTATTTTTATTTTATTTTTAAAACAAAATTACAATCTTGCTTCAGGTATTTCAATGATTTTTTTCCAATTAATGTAACGTTTCCCTTTCTCTGCACGAATGGCTTCAAATTCGGCCTTATGAACCTTTTTTCTATGATGATGTAAATTTGAATTGTGACTAAATGTTCTTGGGCAATGGGGACATTGATACAAGGCGGTTCCAGTATGCCATGCCATATGTTCCTATAACACAAAATAATACCCTTTTCTAATAGTGATCCTTTTAATAAAAAAAAATGCGTACCTTCAATTCCAATTCCAATTTAAATGCTTTTTCACATAAAGTACAATTAAATTTCCTATCCATTTTATGAGTATAACGAATGTGCGATTTTAAACCGTCAATAGTTGTAGAAACTTTATCGCAATGAGGACAATCAAATCGTTGGTCTCGAGTTAAATGCTGCTGCTTCATATGTCTTTTCAATTTGTATTTTCCTGAATAAAATATGTGACATACTGGACATTGTATTTTTGGCATAGTAATGCCATCATGTTCTAATCGATGTCGTCTTAAATCAGCATTTTGGCGATATTGTTTACCACAAATATCACAAATTCCTCCATAACTATTATCATGAACAGTTTTCTTATGTATACGAAGTAGTTCGCTTGTTCCATAACTTAATCATTAATAAAAAAACGCATTATAACACATCAAATAAATAATTTGAGCAAAAATAAAGTTACCTTCGATCACAGAATTCGCATTTAAATTCTCTATCACTTTCTGGTATATGGGTACCTTCGTGGCGCATTAGTTCGGAAACTTTAAATAAAAAGGTTGTAGCATTAATGAGTTATGATAAATGAATTTAAATTTTGTGACAATAGGTTTTAAACATATACATATCATATACATACATATAATTCATTTTTTTTTATGAAAATATGATTGATAACAAAATCGGTTCAATAAGGTAAATATACTAAAAATATTAATTTAAATATAATTTATTTTACCAGTGGCAAAATGTTTTTTACATTGTGGACATTCAAATTTTTTCTCTCTAGCCTCTGAATGCATTTTCTGCATATGAGATCTGAAATGTTCAAACATTATTTTGTTTTATACTTAATTGTTAAATCTCAAAAATAGTAATTTATTTACTTGACACAGAAACGATTTGCCAAAACTTTTTCACATAATTCGCACCTTAAAAAAAATTATTATTATTTCTAAAAAGCATTTAATAAATCAAATAATAAAATATTTTAGGAGTAAAAGTTAAAAATATTTATATTCTTTCCTAAAAAATATATATGCCTACAAACATGAAGTTAAAGATTTAATGGAAAATTAGAAGTTTCCTCAGTATTTTCAGAGCAAAAAAACAAAAAAAAACTTTGAATTTGAGTTTCAATTAACTTGTTGTAACTTTGATAAATAGTGAGGTGTTTTATATTATTATTTAGCAACATAAATTAACTTACTTAAAAGATTCTGGATTAACATGCTTCAGAACATGATCAACAAGTTTAAATCGTCTAAAAAATTTCAAATTACAACATGTAACATAAGATTTTTGATTTTTGTGAAATTCCATAAAATGTTTTTGCAATTTAGAATATTCTTCCAACGGTGTTGAACACAATGGGCAGTTCCATTTTCCAAATGAATCTATTATTTTTGCTCCTTCTTGCATTTTTAATTTTTTTCCTGCTTTCATTCTTTCAATTTCTTTATTTTCTTCTTCATCTTGTTGTTTTTCTAATTTTTTTGTTCTTTTTTTGGCTTTTATAATTGACTTAATTGTTTTCTTTCTTTTTTTCTTTTCGTTTATCAAAAGATTTCCATCAATGGCTGATTGAATCAAAATGTCTTCTTCTTTTTCTTCTGAACTGGTAATGCTTTCTACTTTAATAAAATTATTACTCAATTTTCTGTTTAATCTTGTACTTTTTCTAGTTGTTTCATTCAAATCAGATTCAGATATCAGTTGTTTTTCATCCTGCTGTTTAGTCGGGCTGAGTGGTATGTTTTTTACATCTGGATCTGAAAAAAAAAAAACTGATTATAATACTAACATAAGTTAGCCGGCTTTTGTAATAATCTAAAAATATCATTTTTTATATGTCAATGAAAGATATTCTTATTTAAATAACATCTTTGTTTTTAACAGCAAATTTATTAAATTCAAAAAATTTAAAAATTGATATTTTTCCATAGAATTTTAGTAATTTTTCAAATAAATAATTCATACTCTGATCAATTTGGTATTTTTCTTCGAATTCGTTATCATCTGAATCAAAATGATCATTATCACATATTAGTACTGGTGATTGGGTTGCTTTAAGAAATGGATCGCCATAATATTCATCAAAAATTTCAGATTTCTGAACATTAATTTCAGATAAAATTGTTTCTGGTTGAATTTTAAGTTCATTTAATTGTTCAGTAAGTCCATTTCTAGATTCTTCAACTTTTTGATATAAACAATGAAAACCATTAATTATTTCCCAGCATTTCATACAAATTATTTCTGAAATTGAATCATCTTTTCCTGGCTGAAAAAAAAAAAAAAATTTTACGAATATAAAATAGACTTAGAGAGTTTGTATTTAATTAAGGATAAACGTCAAATTGATCTCTATTTAAAATATTCTGTGCAGAAATATGTATTATATTGTGGCCGGTAAGTGGGGGGACCGAAACCAAAACTTCATCGAAAGAACCACAATAATACCTACCTTTTTTTATTCGGAAACCCCCGTTTTACGAATATGATGCGCTCTGTGAAATTGACCGTATGTTAATATTCGACATGACATTCTATTGAAAATAAATAGTTACATTCCAGGGAATAAAAATATTTGTAAAACGTGATCCATATTAGTATGTACCTATAACCTTGTATTAAAAATAGATATGAAGATGTAGGTATACCTACCTAAAATTTTCGTTATATGAAACTTAATTTTTATAAAACTTTTAAAATAATAAAATAAAAAACATTTGATATTAATTATAATTTTAAAAAATGTTTTATTTATTCTTAATTTTATTAAACTTTAGTGGTTGAGATTTTAACTGCAACTGAATTAGAAAACTAGGTAGGTACCTAGGTATTTCAAAATAAAATTAAAGCATAGATGCATACATTTTGTTTATATGTAGGTAGGTAGGTACCTACCTATTATAATTTTTTGTAAATTTCATCTAAATGAAAAATGAACACATTATTAAATTAATTGATTTCGATTAATAATCAATTTTTTTTTCTTAAAATGGTTTTATGATTATGTACCTACCTAGGTATAAACATTATTTTGGATATTTTAATAAAGAAATGTCAAAGAAATTAATTTTGGATGGTCCTTGGTATTATTTAATAAAAAATACATAAATACCTAAGTAACTAGGTACATGCATTCCCATATTTCGGAAATTCACCTAGGTAATTAAATTTATAAAAAATGGTTCGTAATAGACAAGTTTAACTTCGTGTAACGAAATTTGGTAAGGTAGGTAGACCCACTGAAATAGGTACCTACCTAACCTATTAGGCGCATGATTCGGAATCTTATTAGTCCAGAATATCAGTAGGTAGGTAGTTGACAAGAAACGAAGCAATTTTCAAAATAAAAGAAAAAAAAAATTCTTTTCACCTGAAACCAAAAATATTTGGCCACAATTCCAGAAGCATTCAATTGCAAACCTTTTGTTTCAAAAAAATTGAAATATTTTTTAGAATTTTCCAAACATAAACTGCAAATCATTGGTTTGGACTTCATTATTTATTTATTCAATAAAAAAATACGTATTTAATTTTAATATACTAATTTCTAATAATTTAACTTTTAAACAATATTAAAAAAAATAATGTTTCTTCAAAAATCACAACAAAAAAAAATATTGCTCTATTTTCTATTATTATTGGGAGTGGCTACAGTTACGGCAACCGTAACTTATTTTTTTTTTTTAACAGTTACGGTTAACGTAACTTATTTTTTTTTTAAATTTTTATTATGGGGGTTGGACATTTGTCCGCGATTTGTTTTTGTATCGCGGACATAAAAATGACATTTGTCCGCGATTCAAAATGTCTTTTGTCCGCGATAAAAATTAATCGCGGACAAATGACATTTTGCAAAATGACATTTGTCCGCTAAAAATTAAAAATTTCAATCGCGGACAAATGACATTTTGCAAAATGACATTTGTCCGCTAAAAATTCGAAAAATCAATCGCGGACAAATGACATTTTGCAAAATGACATTTGTCCGCTAAAGTTAGAAAATTCAATCGCGGACAAATGTCATTTTGCAAAATGTTTTTTGTCCGCTAATTTTGGGACATTTGTCCGCGGCGGACAAATGTCATTTTACAATCGCGGACAAATGACATTTTGCAAAATGACATTTGTCCGCGAAGTTTTCCATACAAATTTCATCGCGGACAAATGTCCCGCGGACAAATGTCATTTAAAAATTTCAAATTCTGAATTTCAAATTCCTAATGTATTTTGTTAGTGTAAAATTTCAAACGCCTCAGAGCGTGTATTTGAAATTCACAACAACAAAAAAAAATTTGAAATTCAAGTTCTGTCATTCTAATTGTCAAATAAAAAAAAAAAAAACATGCCAAATGAAAAAAAATTCCGCAAATTTCCTGAGATTTTTCTTGTACAATAATTTTTTGTTCATAATTTTTCCCCGATATAATAAAATCCTCTAAATTTAGGGAAAGAAAATCCAAGTCTGGCAGCTTTGTTATTAATATTTGAAATTTATAAAAAAAAGTGAAAAAAAGTGTTCACCGAAAAATTTTTTTTGACATTAAATTACACTAACAAAATACATTAGGAATTTGAAATTCAGAATTTGAAATTTTTAAATTTTTTTAAGGGTGAAGCACTAGTGTAAATTTTTTTTTTGTTGTGAATTTCAAATATACGCCTATCAGAGCGTGCATTTGAAATTCATGAATTTGAAATATCATTACTGTCAAAATAAAAAAAAAAGCAAACAAAATAAAAGGTAAATTGATATTTTAAAAATTAGAAAAAAATAAAATAAAATAAAAAAATGTGCTCACGAAAACTTTTTTTTGGCATTAAAGCTTAGTACGCTGTGAAAAAAAAGGTTGCAAAAAATATCACTGAAAAATATCTGAAAAATGTTTGATAAATTTTGACAACTATTTGACACAAGTATCTGATTATTTTTATTATTTTTGAAGTGAAACTTCTTTAGAGGCATTGTGATTGAGAGTGAAAAAAATGTAAGTGCCAAAAATGCCTCGTTTATTGTCAAAAATGCCTCGTTTATTGTCAAAAAAAAAGGCAAAAAAAAAGAAAAAAGCAAAAATTTATGTGTCAGCTGATGATAAAACCGACAGCCGCTAGCAACTTAATGAAGCTTATCATCGCAATAACCTACTCTATACTGGCTCAGAATTAAAGTCGAAAATACTTTTTTTTTTTCGATTGAAAGGAAAATATAATTTATTTTAAATTATTGAATAACAAATATTTCATTTATTAATTATTAGTGCTAATTTTCAAAAAGTTTTTGGAATACAAATATGTATTCTGAATAAAAATGTTCCAATGCACCTATTTTGTAGATAATTTATTTTTGATATTAATTTTTCTTAATGTAATTTTTAGTTTGTTAGTGTAATTTATTTTTGACATTAAATTACACTAATAAAATGCAGGAGGAATATTTTTATTACAATTATTTTTCGGAAGAAATACTAATGTCAAATTTTGCAGGCATATTTGAAAATGCTCTTTTAACTAAAACAGATTTTTTTTTTGAACTAATTTGTAATTCTGTTGTTAGTATAAATTATTTTTGCCATTAAATTCCATTTGCATGTAGAATATTTTTAATCCAATTCCTTTTCAGAAGAAGTACTAATAAACATGAAATTTTTCAGGCATATTTAAAAAGTTATTTTAGGTTAAACTTTTCGGGCAACAAAAAGAAAACATGATTTAAGCCACGCTGTTGTTTTTTCATACATTATTGTCGCTAATAATATAGTTGTAACCGGAATTGTGTTTACAGCTTAAAATATAGTAGAAATCATTTGGCAATCAGTGTTGCCATGCAGCCATAATTCTAGCCATTTTGAAATAATTTAAAAGCCATTATCCCACTAAACTTTTTGAGCGTAAAAAGTATTTTAGAATTTTTAAATAGGCCTTCTCCCTGAAAAAAATTTAAGAATTTGAAATTCTGCATTTCAAATTCCTAATGTATTTTGTTATTGTAATTTTATGTCAAAAAAAATTTTTCGGGAGCGCATTTTTTTACTTTTTTTTCTAATTTTTAAAATATTTTTATTTTGATGTTTATTTTGTTTGATTTTATTTTTTATTTTGACAGTAATGATATTTCAAATTCATGAATTTCAAATACACGCTCTGAGGCGTGTATTTGAAATTCACAGCAACAAAAAAATTTACACTAACAAAATACATTAGGAATTTGAAATGCATGAATTTCAAATTCTTAAATTTTTTTCAGGGAGAAGGCCTAATGTTTTTATCAGTGATGCCATTTGCTTTTTTTGAAAAATGCCAGTTTAGGACCCTTAGCACTTTTTTTCCCCCCTTTAAAAGTGCCAGAAAAAGTGCTAAGCATTTTTTCTTTTAATTTTTGGTGCTAAAAAAGTGCTAAATGAAAATAAACGTAAATAAAACAATAAACCCCTCTAAGAAAAGCGTCACGAAAGCGTATCGTAGGCGAAGTCCATAGCTTATAATAGACTCCGTAAGCGTACCGATTTGGCGATACGAAAACGAGCCGTAAACGTAAATGTTAGAATAAGAGTAGTGAACAAAAAAACGGAGTTATATGCATGTATTGGTACTTCGCTTATACCGTAGAATAAGCGGTACATTTACGTTACACCACAGTGATTCATTCTTGTTTCGCTTAAAACGTACTTACTTCGCCGAGATCGTACCTTAAGCGGTGCGTTTATGTTACACAACAGTGGTTCATTTTCGTAGCTCTTAAAGCTTCCTAACTGATTTCAGCGGTCTTTTAAATGAATGAAAAAATATATATATTTTTTAAGTTTTATTTATTTTCAAAATTAATTTACAAACGATTTATAAAAATATTATTAAAATTTTTCTGTTGAGGCTTTATATTTTTTCGTTGTCTGTCCTTTGCATACTGAAACCATTTTTTTATGATGTACATAATATCCGTCACCCTCACGTTGGAGAATTTTTCGCTGCTACATTTTATGATGAAAAAATTAAGTTACATTTATTTGTATTTTAATCATCAATTATACAATAATTAATAAAAAAAAAAATAATAAAATAAAACTTACATTTTTTAAATTTTAGTTTATTTTAATTTATTGCTGTCACGTCAAATAAAAACGTATTTCGCAAGAAAGGAATGAAAACGATTCGCTTTCTTATACACAAAACGTTTCGCTTTTGTATCGCCAAAAGCGAAGCGTATACGGAGTGGTTCTGAGAAACCAATTCGTTTCCGGCTCGTTTTCGTGCCGTTGTTTTTTATATGAAAATTTATGCAAAAGTGTTAGTGAAATGGCATTACGCACACGATTCGTTTTCAATACGCAAAATGCGGTTCGTTAATTTTTCTTAGAGGGACGTCAATAAAAAACAGCTGGTAAAAAAATAAAACCCATTAGACAGATGACTAACTATCATCAGTCTAAAAAGGTATTCAAATCACATATTTGATATGACATGATATATCAGTATCACTGACAAAATAAAAGAAACTCGAATTCTTGAAATGTGCTAAAAAATGTGATATTTAAGAGAAAAGTGCTAAATTAGCACCTATCACTTTTTTAAAAAAAGAAAGTGCTAGGGGGAAAAAAAAGTGCTAAATCTAGCACTAAAATTGCTAAAATGGCAACTATGGTTTTTATCTCTAAGTAGTCGCTGGTTTTTAATTTTTTTTAAAATTTTTTCTAAGCCGCCGAATTCTCCCAAAACAAGTTATTTTAAGCCGACTGGCCCAACAGTCGAAGGACAAAAATCAACTAGTCGCCGTCGAAAAAATCGATTGGTGTCATGTCTTATATGCACTTGGCCATTTTAAATATTTATTTAGCCTCCTCAGAAAATACTACTTGCCATTAAGTTTCACTTCTTCCGTGTGTTCCGAGACTCACATATATTTTTTTATTATTATTCTAACCCAATAATAAACAAATCAAACAAATTATTTTTGTAATGTTTTTGCAATCATTTATCTACCTGGGTAGAAAAATATTTGAAAAAAAAAACAGCTGCAAAATAGATTTTTTGTCACCCAGTAAACCATTTTTTTTTTTATCGGATATTTTAATTTCCAGTTCTTTTCCATTTTAAGGTATTAGCTAGTTCCTTTTAGCTACTTTTTGCTAGTTTTGGTATGGTTGGCACCGTTTATTTTGTGTGAAAATGTCAAAAAAAAAATGAAAACATAAAAAATTAAATTTAATTTCAAAATTATTTTTAAATTTAAGATTTTTGAAAATTCATAACAAAAAAAAAAAAAAAAATTGATATTTTTTCTAGAACTGTCAAATTTTTTCCACTTCTCAAGTACGAACGGTAGTTTCAGAAAGTGGAAATTTCCACTTATTTTATCCGGATAATTGTTGAAGTGCGAACAAGATATAAAAAGTTAAAATGGATTTAATTAACTTTTACGTCACGTCCAGTCTAACCGTCTCCGTACACTTCCATACATTTAATATTTCTTACGTCTTGAGCGTCGCGTCCGTCGCGTCCATTTAAACATAGCTATTATAACCACAAAAACGACAACCTTACCAAACACCGAATAAATTCTCAAATGACACAAAATAAAATTTGTAAAAATATAAATTAAAAAAACAATAAAAAAAAATATTATTTTTATTTCATATCATATCTATTTTAATTGTTTTTTTATTTTTTAAATATAAAGTTTTATTTAATTCCACTATTAACTTCCCGAAGTAAAGATATACCTATTTAATAGAGAAGAGATACCTAGGCCTACATCTACTTTTGGTTTTGAAACATAAGAAGTTGTGTTCTTCCAACAAAACCAACAAACCACCGAATAGTGGCTTGGCTCTATCATTATGAATACCTGCACATGATGACTACGTGAATAAATCACACGTTGAAAAGTATGTAAATGCTTGAAAATTTTTTAAATACCTACATTTGATCGCAAATTAAAAGGAATTAACGAAACTTATATTATATATGTATGAGGAGGTACCTACCTATATATTAAAATCAGGTACCAATTAGATACCTACCTCTACCTAGTATTAAGATCATCAATGATCTATCTACTTCTAATTATCCGAATTAAAAAACGCAAATTTCCACGAGGGCCCAAAAGAAATGAGAAGCTACAATTTAAAGGGCAAACAGCAACAAATGTATTTAACAGCTGAAAACAATTGTAGGTTACCTACGTATTTTTAGGTAGGTACCTCCTTTTGAAATGATAATGACTTAAGACAATAATCTGAACACTCTTTCTTGCCACAATTCCAAAATAACTTTGGAATTAAACACTGTCAAGACGCAAAATATTTTTTTTTTATACATAATCGATTACGGAAAAAGAGGCCGCCGAAGAATGTGCTGAAGTTTATTTGATATATTATAATCTAAATTTATTGTAATGTACTGTAATATTAAATACAATGTTACGTACTTTTTGTTTAAATTTCCAACAAAAAATTAATATGGTCCCTACTTTTTTAGGCAGAAAATAGAAATTCGAATATAAAAGAGTCATTAAGACAAACCCAAGATAAACAAAATAAAACCACAAATGAATTGATTAAAAAAAATTCAGAAAAATATCAAATGATAAATAGTCAGGAGCAAAGAAAGAATATTTTTGGTATTTTTCCGTTAGCCGGGTATTTTTCCGTTAGAAATGTTACCGAAAACTTATGGTCATTTAAAATGAATAGTTTTTTCGTGTATCGGGGGACCCCCTAGGGCACCTTTTTTTTTTTTATTTTCTTGGCGCGCTTCGCGCGATGCCAATGGGACGGATACTCTGTAAATTTCTGCACAACTGGTGTAATTTAAAAAACGAAGATGCGCGAACCAGTTGTGCAGAAATTTACCGAGTCCCCGTCCCATCCGCTTCGCGCGAAGCGCGCCAAGAAAAAAAAAAAAAAAAAGGTGCCCTAGGGGGTCCCCGATACACGAAAAAACTATTCATTTCAAATGACCATAAGTTTTCGGTAACATTTCTGCTTCGTTTTGCGTCTTGATTCACAATTTTTTGCGCCGTACATTTGCGCCCGGCTAACGGAAAAGTACCATATTTTTTTAGGTTTATAATGGATATTGGCCAATCAGAGAATGGAATTAAATTAAATTATCAAGATGAAATTGATATATCAGCGGAAACTGATGAATTCTTACCATCAAAAAAAAAAGTTCGTCGAAACATGACAATAGCAGCAACATCAATAACAAGTCGAAAATTTCGAATTAATTATCCAACGAAAAATATTTATTTGAATGTATTTTTATTTTTAATTATATTATTTTGTATATTAATTTTTATGTATTTAATTAAAGATCATTCAAAACAATTGTTAATATGGATTGAGAACCAGAATCCATGGTATATTTTAAGTGCATTTATATTTTTATTTATATTTGTAAGTTTTCCATTTTGTATTGGATATTTAATGTTAATGTTAGCAAGTGGTTATTTATTTGGAATTATTAAGGGACTATTCATTATTTTATTGGGTAAATTACTAAATAAATAATTATAATTGGATTTTGTTTTTGAAGCACTATCATTGATCTTTAAAGTTAAAAAATAATTATTATTTTTTTTTTTAACTTGTAAAATTTTTCAATTTAATTTTAATCCTGTTTACTCTAAAAAAAATCATACAATTTTGAACTTTTTTAACCGCCAGATAATGGAATTTTTATAAAATTTAGTTTTTGGAAATTAATATGTTTGTTAATACAATGATAACTATAGGGGGCATAAAAAGTTATAATAGAGCTCATTTGGACTATTTTAAAAAATTTGCATATATATGATAAAAAAATTGATAAATTTCTTCTTTCAGGTGCTAATTTAGGCATATTCGTGGCCCATACAGTTATAAAAAATTTTCACAGAAAATATTCAATACAATGGTGAATAAAAAAAAATGTGTTTTAGGTTTATAAATGAAATTTAAATAGAATTTTTAAACTTTTATGAAGAAAGATATTATTTTCAGATAATTGTGTATATTTTCAGGTTAGTAAAAAATGATTTTGGCAAAACAATACTTTCTGTGATTTCAGTCATTTCTGGACCTAAAGCATTTAAAATTGTTACTCTAACAAGGCTTACACCTATACCATTTGGAATCCAAAATACAATATTTGGGGTAAAACTATATAAAAATAAAATAATGAATGAAAACATATAAACATTTTAAATTTGAATTAAATATTTATCATTTATTTTAGATAAGTTCTGTTCCCTTGCGAATTTATTATGTTGCCAGTTTTCTTGGTCTATTACCAGCTCAAATTATTAACGTTTATTTGGGCTCAAATTTTAGATCAATTCATGATGTCATGAATCAAGGAACATCAACCTCAGCTTACGGTGTATTCATAATACAGGTTAACAAATTATAATTATAAATATTATAATATCTTTAGTTTTTTGGTAGTTTTTATTAGTTGATATAAGAGCATGATGTGTGTAATATAATTTCATTTTACATGATCTAATGACAAGTTTTGGTAACTAGATAAAAACATTATATTTAAAAAAAAAGGACAGTAACATGGATGCATATCAGTTGTACAATTACCAGTAGTACAATTTTTTAGGACCAGTTGTAAAATCCAAAATACCACTTGCACAATATATAATTTACACTATACTTGAAAAAGTTTAACAGATTTGTGTCTCAAAAGTCTTTGTATATTATTTAGTATTAGAACGTAAGCTTAATGAAAGCTGTCTTTATTATATGTATGCATTTAAAAATAATATATCGTGGGTTTATGGTATAAATTCGCTATCCCACAACAACAAAAATTTTAAAAATTTACAGAAGAAGGAAAAAAAATTATTATCTCATTAGTTCGGACGGAAAAAACTTTTATATCACAATATTATAATTTTTGATAATAATTTAAATTTTATAAATAATAAATTAATTAAAAAATTAACAATATAATTTGTGATAGAGGTTTTTGATTTTTCTGTTTTTTTTTTTTTTTAAGTTAATAGCGGTTTAATTCAAATTTAAATAAAAGTAATTTGGGAGACAAAACGTCGGATCATTTAAACCACAAGCCCTCGATATATTATTTCTTACAAAAAAAGAAGAAAAATATTTTTATATTACTTAATTTTTTTTATTTTGAATATTATTCAATTTATTTGTACCTATATGTTTATGTTATTACATTTTTTTTTATAACTAAATTATTTTGAAATTTTAGGTTTTAATTGCAGTGGCACTTATGATATGGGTAATACAAAAAGCCAAAAATGAATTATCAGAAGCTTTATTGGTGAATGAAAAACCATCAAATCTAAGCGACGAATTCAACATCGAAGTTTAAGATTTCTCTCAGGGAATGATCTATTTTAAAATTATTATTATCTTGAACGTGAAAAACATTGTTTTTTAGAATAACAAAAAAACCAAATTAACAAAACAAATTTAAAAATTAAAGATCAATTATTTGGGTGTCTCAAAGATTTAATTTTTTAATAATTTCAATGTGCCTGAATCTGTTTTTTTTAAACAACAAAACATATGATGTAGTTTTTTATAAGCCTATTAAAAATATAACAAATTTGCATGTTAAATATAAAAATTTTTTTTGACTAACCTACAATTTAGCCAAAGAATTTATCAGACTTTTATAATTAATAACATATTTTTCGGAAATCTTGTATATTTATATTTAAGTTAAAAAGAAATAAAAAACAAGCAATTACAGAAATTAAATATAACCAGTAGGATTTCTAATATACCTATCACCATAAATTAAGTAGGTATAAGATTTATACTGCAGAACAATTTTTGTGCCACACCAAAAAAATAATTATGCATAAAAAAATTGAGATTTATTTAGTTTTGGCTTGACTGGCTTGAGTAAATATTTTACACTCAATTAATGCATAAGCATAACTTTTTTATAAAGGCACAAATATTTGTTCTGCAGTAGACATCTTAAACTTTACTATTACTAATCTTTTTAAAAAAATTTTATCGTAAAATTTTTGGCTTTATTTTATTTAATTTTTTTGAAATTGACTACGTTAAAAGCAGTCCTACTGGTTAATATATTTTTATTATTTTAACTATATAAAGAAATTGATCATCATTCTGTTTTTCAAAAAAGTACAAACCAAACTTTTTATAAACTTTCGATAATTGAGATATAAGTGCTTCACCCTTAAAAAAATTTAAAAATTTCAAATTCTGAATTTCAAATTCCTAATGTGTAAAATTTGAAATTTTTCTTTGTGTTGTGAATTTCAAATACACGCCTCAGAGCGTGTATTTGAAATTCACACAACAAAAAAAATTTGAAATTCAAGTTCTGTCATTCTAATTGCCAAATAAAAAAAAAACAAACATGCCAGATGAAAAAAATTCCGCAAATTTCCTGAGATTTTTCTTGTACAATAATTTTTTGGGGGGTTGGACATTTTTCCGCGGGACATTTGTCCGCGGGACATTTGTCCGCGATTTGTTTTTGTATCGCGGACATAAAAATGACATTTGTCCGCGATTCAAAATGTCTTTTGTCCGCCGCGGACAAATGACATTTTCCAAAATGTCATTTGTCCGCGATAAAAATTAATCGCGGACAAATGACATTTTGCAAAATGACATTTGTCCGCTAAAAATCTGAAAAATCAATCGCGGACAAATGACATTTTGCAAAATGACATTTGTCCGCTAAAAAGTTAAAAAATCAATCGCGGACAAATGACATTTTGCAAAATGACATTTGTCCGCTAAAAATTAAAAAAAGCAATCGCGGACAAATGACATTTTGGAAAATGACATATGTCCGCTAAAAATTTGAGGCTAAAGTGCAGATGACGTGAACCAATCAGAATCGGCACAACAAGAGAGGGTGGTGGGGGGCGGCGGGCGGGCGGGTGGACTGGTGGTTGGTCAGTGGGCGTTAGCCGCAAATCCCACTGACCAACCACCAGTCCACCCGCCCGCCCGCCGCCCCCCACCACCCTCTCTTTAAGGGGCAAATCGGGCAAAAAAAAAAAAATTGCATATACAAAATGTATGAACAATTTGGGGGGACTCTACCCCTCTTCCCTTTTCCAAGCTTCAGACGATTTTGAGTGGTTCACGTAATCTGCAGTATCTCCAAAATTGAAAAATCAATCGCGGACAAATGACATTTTGCAAAATGACATTTGTCCGCTAAAAAAACTGAAAAATCAATCGCGGACAAATGACATTTTGCAAAATGACATTTGTCCGCTAAAAATTAAAAATTTCAATCGCGGACAAATGACATTTTGCAAAATGACATTTGTCCGCTAAAAATTCGAAAAATCAATCGCGGACAAATGACATTTTGCAAAATGACATTTGTCCGCTAAAGTTAGAAAATTCAATCGCGGACAAATGTCATTTTGCAAAATGTCATTTGTCCGCTAATTTTGGGACATTTGTCCGCGGCGGACAAATGTCATTTTACAATCGCGGACAAATGACATTTTGCAAAATGACATTTGTCCGCGAAGTTTTCCATACAAATTTCATCGCGGACAAATGTCCCGCGGACAAATGTCACGGCGCCATTTTTTGTTCATAATTTTTCGCCGATATAATAAAATCCTCTAAATTTAGGGAGAGAAAATCCTACTCTGGCAGCTTTGTTATTAATATTTGAAATTTATGATAAAAAGTGAAAAAAAGTGTTCACCCGAAAACTTTTTTTTACATTAAATTACACTAACAAAATACATTAGGAATTTGAAATTCAGAATTTGAATTTTTTCAATTTTTTTAAGGGTGAAGCACTATTGTTAAGCTGACCATATTGTTAACCTGTCGAAGCGGGACAAAATAAAAACAAATTTTATGTGTTCAAAATATTATTTTATTGAAATGCATATTTTTGACTTGAATGAATTTTCTCCAATAGTTCAGAATTATCGATTAAAATATTATAAAATTCATCACAAGCATACATTTTATAGTATCGACATGTAATTGAGATTTTTCTGATGTCCATAGTCTATTTATCTCTCTGTTGCTGCATTTGTTCCTGGTAATGATAGTATATATTCCACAATTTTTGAAATATTTAGGTATGGAACATCCATCGATTTAAAATGAACAAATATTTCGACCCACTTTTGATCTGTTGGTACATTATCGGAATTCCAAGTATCTATTTTTTCGTTAGTAGCATATTTCCTTAAATACGATACTTCGTCAAAAAGATCATTCTCACTAATTTTAATAGCATCAGTTGAAAATTTCGCTATTATTTTTTCTAAGGAATTTTGAATCTCTTCCCATAAAATCGGCTTCTTTAACTTTATCCAATAAAATAAGTCAACATCATTGAATTGCGCTGTCCATTCTTCTAGGAAATCTAAACAGTTACTATAAAAGTTTTTGAATCGTTGAAGTAAATATGTACGTTTTACAACACCTGCTTCTTCTAATATATTAATATCATTTCGAATCGTTAATGGAATAAAATCGTTTTCAAACCTTTCGCGACATTTAAATTTTAAATCATTAATTATTTTTGATACTTCTGAAATTATATCCCCTTCGATTAATTTGTGAAATAATTATGTGTTGTGAAATAATTATGCTTGATTATGAATGAATTTTATTTTCGAAAAATAATTCTAAAATTCTAGGACATTTGTCTTGATAGAAAAAATTATTTTAATGGTTCATACATTTTCAAAATTCGTTCAACAGCTGGTAAAAGAGCTAACCATCTTGTTTTACTATATCCAAGTAATTTTTGATATTCAACATCAGCAATTTCACAAAACTCCTTCAAACTTTCAACACGTACAGTGTATATATAGAAGTATGAATAAATTTTTTTACTCAACTGGTAACAAATCCGCAGCAGTTTGAATTGCATTGTGAGCTATGTGAGCCGCACATCCCACACCAACTATTTTTCGGTTCAAATATTCATTTAATTTGATAAAAATATTATTCGTACCTCTTCTATTTTTGCCGCCAAAATTAGCATTAGTATTGTCTGCACAAAAAGCTATAACTTTGTTTTTTAATTCATGATTTTCTAAAATATTAATAATTGATGTGGAAACTATTTGAGAAGTTTCACCCGGCAACGCAACAAATTCCAAAATTTTGATTTTAACGCCTTCAAGCGGATTAAAGTATATAACAAGCGTGGGAAAAAGTTTTTGATCCTTGTGATTAGGAGCATCAGAATAAATCGATAAAAATCGACATTTACTAAGATCTTTTTCTAATTCTGAAAATGTAAATGGGCTGAATACATTACGAATAATTGCTTCCGTCTTAGTCCTAGCACAAGCAAATTTTTTATTAAATAATTTTTGAATTATTTTTGACGTACAATCCATTGACCGAAAACTTTGATTGTGATTAATCACACGAAAAGAAAATAGTCCTTTGCCAATGCTAATTGTTTTTCCTCACTGCCATAGATAGCTTTTCGAAAAAATAAATTAAGGTTTGATGAGCACGCAGCGACTTGCAAATATCTTTTATGTTTTTGCGTTACAAGATGTTTAGTTATATCATTTTTTCCACCATGTGCTATAGAAAATTCACCATTGCATCTTTCACACTGTACAGTATGTTCTGTTTTCGTCCTTTTTATAAATGGAAATTCTTTAGCTATATTTTCATTGAATTTACATGCCCGTTTTTTGTTTTCTGTATCCATTTCTAAGTTTCAAAACTATGATAGAAGGGGAAATTTTAAAAAATACAGAGACTAATTTGAAATTTTTAATTATATATTTATATTATATATATTATACCTTTATTTTTTTTTAAATGTTATGGAAAAACAATTACAAATTTAAAAACTGTAACTTTATTCAAATAGCGTTTTTTTGCTTTAACTTTAAAAATTTTAAACTTTAATACTTGAAAAATAGAAGAATACTAACTCTTGGTATTTGGTTATATTATTAATATATGAAATACTGGAAATTTAAAATATGGTTGCTTAGCAACTATATACTTACTATGCAACCAAGATACCGATTCAAATTATGGTTGCTTTGCAATGCAAAATTTTAAAATAATTCGTTATTTTCAGAGTTAAAAATTTTATTTTTTTCACTCCTTCGCTCCATTCTTTGCAAAGGAAATAAAAAATAAATAAATTAAATCGCTCTTTGGGAACGAAATTTTAAAAAAAATTTTTTTGCTCCCAAAATAAAAATAAAAAAAACGAACAATAAATTACGCTCTTTGGGAATGAAATATTGTTGTTTATTTATTTCACTCCTTGTAGAACATTTTGTTAGGGAGTGAAAAAAAAAATTTTTTTTTTTCGATCTTTACTAGGTATAGAAAATAAAAACAAAACAAAAATCGCTCTTGGGAGTGAAATAATTTATTTTTATTTTTTCGTTCCCTAACGCAGAGATTAGACTGGATAGTAAACTGGATAGTAAACTGATCATTGTATGTGTTTTTTATCTGTGTTTGTAAGAAGATAGTTGATTGAGTGTCTTTTTACTATCCTGATTTCTATCAAGATTTTTATCATGTTTTCATTTTTTTGTATTAAATTTTTTTGTTTTTTTTTTTAGTACAGTGATAAAAAAAAAACAAGGCACACAATTTTTAATTTTGTATTGTTAAAGTAAAAAAAAAATATTTGTTCTTTTTTTCTGACTGTGACTATCCAGTCAACTATCTTCTCAACTGTCTTGATTTAAATCCTGCTAGAAGAGAAGATAGTAAATTGACAATTAATAAAGTAATAAAATTTCACCAATACATTCAACTACTATCTTCGTCAAGATAGTAAAAAAATCCAGTCTAACCTGGGGGTAAGAGAGAATTTTTAAAATATCGTTTAAAATATTATTTATTAGATCGTTTTCATGAAGAGCAATAAGAGTGAAATAATAAAATAAAATTTTTAACCCTGTATTTTACTTAAACGTATTATCATTAGCTTTGCATAGAAAACTTATTTCGTATTTTATAAAGCTAATTCGTATGTTTATTAAGTAAGAATATTATATGTATATAATATGTAGTACTTACAATGTACTAATAATAAAGCTATATATGAATTTGTAAAATCGTGACAAAATCGGGACATTTTTTGAAAATCGGGACATTTTTTGAAAATCGGGACATTTTTTGAAAATCGGAACATTTTCAAGATTTTACATCACGCGGGACAAGCTATGAAAAATCGGGACCTTCCCGCGAAAGTCGGGACGTATGGTCACTTTAACTATTGTAATTAAATAAAAATTCAAATAATTGGTCAAGAAGAGGTTTGATTCAATATTTTATTCTTTAGGCACGTTTGGCGTTGGACGCTTTTTGAATGGGAATGGGGTAAAAATGTAAAGTTAAGTTGCGTCACGACATGGGTATAAATAATAAAGTTTTATGGGAGCGTCTACAGTTACGGCAAACGTAACTCTTTTTTTTTTTTGAGAGTTACGGCAGCAGTAATCCTGTTCAAAATTGACTAAAATTACGGCAAACGTAACTCTTTTTTTATTTTTAGAGTTACGGCAACCGTAATCCTGTTGAAAATTGACTAAAGTTACGGCAAACGTAACTCTTTTTTTATTTTTTGAGTTACGACAACCGTAATCTTGTTGAAAATTGTTTAAAGTTACGGCAAACGTAACTCTTTTTTTTTTTTTGAGAGTTACGGCAACCGTAATCCTGTAGAAAATTGTCTAAAGTTACGGCGGACGTAACTTTTTTTTTTTTTAGTGATTACGGCAAAGTTTTTTTTGAGCATTATGACTTTTTTTTAAATAAAAAGTTGTTATGCTGAATGGGGGACGGCCGCCGCCTCCCCCAAACCCCCTAGGGCTTCTTTTTTTTTATTTCGCGCTTTTAATTCTTTTTTTTGTATTTTTGTATAACTATGTAAGGTTTTACTATTCTTGCATTTTTTGTATGACGATGTAAGGTTTTTACTTGTCAATGTAATATAATGGTAACACTTATATTTCTAAGAGAATGAAAACACTTATGTAATTCAGATTTCAGATGTAATTTGGAAGTGTCAAAATAATGTTGTTGTACTTTGAATGAAATGTTTGAATTAAAACTACTTTTTTATAAAATTAAAATTGAAATAAATAAAAACTATTTTATAAGTAAACTAGTGGATTTATTTATATCCCAACATAATAAAGAAGACGCTCAAAAATAATACATGGTGTCAGGTGAGAAATTAAATGAAAAATAAAATTTGAAAAGGAGAAAAGAAAATAGAAAAAGGAAAAAATTAATAAATCAAAATGGCGACAAACACAAGTAATTTTTCTCCAATGGATTTTAATGAAAAAACGGCTGAAAATTTTAAGAAATGGAAACAAAGGTTTGAAATTTACATCACTGCAAATCAAAAAGATGATGCAACAGATAAATTAAAGGTTGCAATATTATTGGATAAAATTGGTGAAGATGGTATTGATGTTTTTAACACTTTTGTATTTGAAACAGAGGCAGATAGGACATTAGCAAATGTTTTAAAAAAATTTGAAGATTATTGTACTCCATTGAGAAATGTTACAATGGAAACTTATAAGTACAATTGTATTAAACAAAATAGTGGACAGCCTTTTGATAAATTTATAACTGAATTGAAAAATCAAGCAAAGTTGTGTGATTTTCAATGTACATGTGGATTATCATACATGGACAGAATGATCAAAGATAAACTGGTTACAGCAATAGTTGACAAAAGTTGCCAAGAAAAATTACTAAGGGAGCCAGAATTGTCTCTTGAAAAGGCTATTGAATTTTGTCGTATTGTTGAAACAAGTAAATCGCATTCGAAAATATTGGAAGAATGTAAGAAAGAAATAGTTGATGTAGTATATAAAAAGAAACAACATAATAGAAACACAAATGAACCTCGATTTAATAAGCCAAATGAGAGTATGAACAAAAAACAAAATGATGAAAATAAATTTATATGTAAACGTTGCGGAAGAAACCATCAAAAAATGAAGTGTCCAGCTTATGGTAAAAACTGTTCAGCATGCGGAAAACTAAATCATTTTGCAAAATATTGTAAAAGGAAATCAAATCAACAAACTCAACAAAATCAACAAGTGAATCAAGTAGAGACTGATGATAGTTTTGAAGTATGTACAGTAAAAGAAATAGCCGTAGTAAAAGATGATGAAGAAAGTTTTTGGAGAGAATCTGTATTAGTTGGTGAAAAATGGATAAAATTCAAATTGGATACTGGGGCTAACGTTAATATATTACCAAAGAAGTTTTTAACTCCTGCAATCAAAATTTTTAAAACAACAACTAAACTGCAAACATATGGTAATTTTAAGTTATTTCCTGAAGGTATGCGCTTTTTAGATATAAAAACAAAAAATAATATTAATAAAAATTTAAAATTTATAATTATAAAAGAAAATTTAGAACCATTGTTATCAGGTAAAGCTAGTGTAGAGCTAGGATTAATAAAAAGAATATGTTTAATTCAGAAAGAAAAATTAAGTGCAGAAAAAGTAAATAAAACAAAAAATGAAAATTTTAAAATAATAAGAAACAAAAATGAATTGTTAACGATTTATAAGGAACAATTTGATGGTTTAGGTCAGTGGTCGGCAAACTTTTTTGGTCGTGGGTAAAATTCGCCTAAAATGAGTTTTTTTTAAACTTGCAGTGGGTCAGTGGCAATTTTATATGAAAGCAATTTAAAAAAAAATAGTTAAATCAAAAGTTAATTTATTTATTATCTAAGGCTTACAAAACAATTGCTGGAAAAACTTTCTATTTTATATGCAATTGTTGTAAACAAACAATTTTTATATGCAATTGTTGTAAGCAAAAACTATATTCATTGATTTGAGAACTACTTCAAAATTTCGAAGCGGGTAACATGAAATGATGCTTTGGGTCACCCCGTGACCCACGGGTCATAGTTTGCCGACTGCTGGTTTAGGTTGTATTCCAGGTGAATACAAAATTAAATTAAAAGATAATTATATTGGTGTTATTAATGCACAAAGAACGATTCCTTTTGCATTACATAGTAAGGTTAAAGAGGCATTAATAAATTTAGAAAATCGAAAAATTATTTCGAAAGTTGACTACCCGACGGAATTTGTAAATTCAATGTTAGTTGTAGAAAAACCTAATGGGTCCTTGAGAATTTGTATAGATCCTAAACACCTAAATAGTCAAATAATGAGAGAACATTATAAAATTCCCACCACAGAAGAAATTAATTCAAGGTTAAGTAATAAAAAAATATTTACAATAATAGATTTAAAAGAAGGATTTTATCAATTAAAACTAGATAAGCAAAGTTCAGACTTATGTACATTTAATACTCCTTTTGGTAGGTGTAAATTTAATAGAATGCCATTTGGATTATCCATTGCACCCGAAGTTTTTCAAAAAGCAATGACAAAAATTTTCGGGGACATAAAGGACGTAGAAATTTATTTTGATGATATGATGATTTCAGGGAAGACTGAGGAAGATCATGATATAGCAATAACTAAGGTTATAGAAACTGCGAAGAAATATAATATAAGATTTAATGTAAGCAAATTACAATATAAAATGAATTCTGTTAGCTTTATGTGGCAAATAATTTCTGAGGACGGAATAAGACCAGATAAAAACATATTAGGGCAATAGTAGAACTAGAAAATCCGAAAAATAAAAAAGAGTTATTACGCATTTTAGGTATATTCAAATTTTTATGTAAATTCATGCAAAATATGTCAAAGTCTACTGCCTGTTTACGAGAATTAACTAAAGACAATGTAAAATTTGATTGGAAGCAAGAACATGAGGACGCATTAAGTAAATTAAAAAATGAAATTGCTCAACAACCTGTATTAAGATTTTTCGATTTAAATAAGCCGACTGTAATTCAGACTGACGCATCAAAGGATGGTATAGGGTGTTGTCTTCTGCAAGAAGATCAACCTGTAGCTTATGCGTCAATGACAGTTACTGAGCAAAAGTATGCTCAAATTGAAAAGGAGCTATTAGCTGTGGTTTTCGCGACTGAAAAATTTAATCAATTTATATATGGAAAAAAGTTTTTGATTAATACGGATCATAAACCTTTGGTCACTATTGTTAAAAAAGATATTAACAAAGTATCTCCTAGATTGCAAAGAATGATACTGAAATTGTTAAAATTTGATTTTGAAATAACTTATATTCCGGGTAAAAATATGCTCATAGCAGATGCGCTTTCAAGAGCATATATTAAAGATGTTGTAGAAGATGACCATGAATTATTATATATAGTACATAGTATAGCTGAGAAGTTTAGTATTTCTCCTGAAAAAAAGACTGAATTTAAAGATGCTATTGAAAAAGACCCTGTGCTGTCTAAAGTAAAAAATTACAAAAAAAATAATACTTGGCCAAATAAAAAATTACTAACTGGTGAATTAAAACAATATTTTAAAATTAAAGATGATATCTTTATTTCCATGGGAAAGAATTTCGTCTGATATTTTTGAATATAATAATAAGAATTATTTAGTTATAGCTGACTCATATTCTAATTGGATTGAGTTAATAATATTAAAATCTAAAACAGCCCATGAATTAATTGATGTTTTTAAAACAATATTTTCTAGATTAGGTATCCCTGATATTTTAGTAAGAGACAATAATCCTTATAATAGTTATTTATTCTGGAATTTTGCTAAGGAATACAATTTTAAACAAGAATTTTCAAGTCCCAGATACCCAAATACCTAGTTTACATGAAGAGTTGAAACCGGGTTCAACTACGGTTCAACTACATGTAAACGGTGGTAGAGTTAACCTGGGTTAACCTGACTCAACCTAAGAAATTCGCTCGGTTAAGTTAACTCTATCCATGTAAACGGTTAACCCGGTTAAAAAATAAGCAACAGCTGTTTGTTTTGTTTCTTTTTTGTTATTGTTTTCAAACTCAATTCAACCATAGTTCAACCACATGCTTTTCGACTACATCATGTAAACACTTAACCTCTTTTCAACCACATTTCGACTCAACCACGGTTGGACTATCATGTAAACTAGGTTAAAGAGTAATGGATTTGCAGAAAAATCTGTAGATATTGCTAAAAGTATAGTTAAAAAAAGTATAAATATTGAAGAAATTAGATTAGGGCTCATGGAATACAGGAATACTCATCTTAAATTCATAGGGTTAACTCCTGCAGAATTATTAATGTCACGAAATATAAAAACAAAAATTCCTTGTAATACAAAAAATCTTCATTCAAAATTTGTAAATCATAAACATATACAATCTCAAATGAAAAATCGACAAAACCATCAAATTAAGTACTATAATCGAAATGCAAAGAAATTACCTATATTAAAAGTAAATGAAAATGTAATGATCCAAAAAGGAAAAATATGGGTACCGGGAATAGTTATAAAAGACCTAAATGACAATAATTCGTATTTAGTAAAAGACACTGAAGGTAGGGTTTGTAGAAGAAATAGAATATTCTTAAGTAAAACAAAAATAAAGTATGAAGAAGTAGATCAAACTGAACTTTTAGAATTTGATAATTATAGCTCAGTAAACGAAAATTTTAGTCATGAAAATAATGTAAGACAAACTTTTGAACTAACCGAAAATGATATAAATTTAAATTTTATCAATGAAAATAAAAATTGTGATGATTCAAATCCAATTTTAGAAAATAAAAATTTAAATAACAATGTTAATACCGAGGAAAATAATTCAATAAACATACTAGAAATGAATAAAGATGTTATAACAAAATCGGGCAGAAATGTAAAAATGCCAAGTTACTTAAGAGATTACACTTCTTAATTTAATTCTTTTAATAAAACTATTTAAAAAAAAAAAAAAAAAAAATGTAAGCGTGTAATATAATGGTAACACTTATATTTCTAAGAGAATGAAAACTCTTATGTAATTCAGATTTCAGATGTAATTTGGAAGTGTCAAAATAATGTTGTTGTACTTTGAATGAAATGTTTGAATTAAAACTACTTTTTTATAAAATTAAAATTGAAATAAATAAAAACTATTTTATAACTAAACTAGTGGATTTATTTATATCCCAACATAATAAAGAAGACGCTCAAAAATAATACAGTCAATAACTTTCATAAGTACACATAATTTATATTTTTTATTTTGAACACGTTTATAATTTTAATACTGTAGCCGAGAGGTAGAGTGGTAGAATGAAATGCTAAAGAACCCGAAGAAAGGGTTAAGACAAAAAAAAAAAGAAAAAAAAAAGAAAATTAAATAAAAAATTTTTTTTTTTCGAAAAAAAAAAAAAAAAAAAAAATTGCCGTAACTTTAAAAAAAAAAAATAAGTTACGTTAACCGTAACTGTTAAAAAAAAAAATAAGTTACGTTAACCGTAACTGTTAAAAAAAAAAACTAAGTTACGGTTGCCGTAACTGTAGCCACTCCCAAGTTTTATTGTTATTTCTTGGTTTTCTCATATTATAGCGACATTGGAATTTATACAAGTCATTAGGCAGAATAAAATTAGGGATGGGCGGAAGGCAAAGTTCGGCACTCCCGTGTTAAACCGGGTTTCTGAAAATCAAAACTAATGGAATCAATATAATGATATCGCTTTGATGTACGAACCTTGTACACTTTATCGCATGCGAGAAAATTCAAAAATGAAATTATTATTTTTTATCGCATGCGACAAGATTTAAAAATAATTAATTTTTAAACGCGTTTTAAGGCTTTAAATCAATAAAATTAATTAAAATAATTAATTTTTGATTATTCTGCATCAAAAAAAAATTAATTCTTTAGTGGAAAAAGTAGTTTCTTCTTAATAAAATATTGTACTGTGCACATAAACCTTCGGTGGATGGGCACTTCCAGGAGAGAACCATTCATGCCGCTTGGTGTGAAGTTGTGGCAGGGTATCCACCAAAGTTCCTCCATACCGGCGTCCACCTAAAGTCCGACACTTCTTCAGAATGACCCATTTAAAAATTTTTTATTTTTACATAAACCTTCGGTGGATGGGCACTTCCAGGAGAGGACCATCCATGCCGCTTGGTGTGAAGTTGGGGTAGGGTATCCACCAAAGTTCCCCCATACCGGCGTCCACCTAAAGTCCGACACTTCTTCAGAATGACCCATTTAAAATTTTTTTATTTTTACATAAACCTTCGGTGGATGGGCACTTCCAGGAGAGAACCATCCATGCCGCTTGGTGTGAAGTTGGGGCAGGGTATCCACCAAAGTTTCCCCATACCGGCGTCCACCTAAAGTCCGATACTTCTTCAGAATGACCCATTTAAAAATTTTTTATTTTTACATAAACCTTCGGTGGATGGGCACTTCCAGGAGAGAACCATCCATGCCGCTTGGTGTGAAGTTGGGGCAGTGTATCCACCAAAGTTCCCCCATACCGGCGTCCACCTAAAGTCCGACACTTCTTCAGAATGACCCATTTAAAATTTTTTTATTTTTACATAAACCTTCGGTGGATGGGCACTTCCAGGAGAGACCCATCCATGCCGCTTGGTGTGAAGTTGGGGCAGGGTATCCACCAAAGTTCCCCCATACCGGCGTCCACCTAAAGTCCGACACTTCTTCAGAATGACCCATTTAAAATTTTTTTATTTTTACATAAACCTTCGGTGGATGGGCACTTCCAGGAGAGACCCATCCATGCCGCTTGGTGTGAAGTTGGGGCAGGGTATCCACCAAAGTTTCCCCATACCGGCGTCCACCTAAAGTCCGATACTTCTTCAGAATGACCCATTTAAAAATTTTTTATTTTTACATAAACCTTCGGTGGATGGGCACTTCCAGGAGAGAACCATCCATGCCGCTTGGTGTGAAGTTGGGGCAGGGTATCCACCAAAGTTCCCCCATACCGGCGTCCACCTAAAGTCCGACACTTCTTCAGAATGACCTATTTAAAATTTTTTTATTTTTACATAAACCTTCGGTGGATGGGCACTTCCAGGAGAGAACCATCCACGCCGCTTGGTGTGAAGTTGGGGCAGGGTATCCACCAAAGTTCCCCCATACCGGCGTCCACCTAAAGTCCGACACTTCTTCAGAATGATTTTGTTGGGTCAAAGAAAAATAAAAATTAATACTTATCTTTGAAATCTTTTTCTTCTTCATTTAATTTTAACATCTAAATAAATAAAATTTATTTTTATTTTACTAAGTTAAGTTCAAATCATTGTGTAATATATGAGGGTTGGCCATTTGTCCGCGGGACATTTGTCCGCGATTTGGTTTTGTGTCGCGGACATGAAAATTACATTTGTCCGCGATTCGAAATAACTTTTGTCCGCCGCGGACAAATGTCATTTGGCAAAATGCGGACAAATAACATTTTTCAAAATGACATTTGTCCGCTAAATATCTGAAAAATCAATCGCGGAAAAAAAACATTTTGAAAAATTACATTTGTCCGCTAAAAATCTCAAAAATCAATCGCTATTTTTAAATTTAAAAAAAAAAATGGAATAGACGCGGTTTGATAAACATCGACACATTTCATTTTGCAAAATGACATTTGTCCGATAAAAATTTGAATAATCAATCACGGACAACGATAGGGTTGGTGAGTGGCAGCGGGTGGGCGGGTGGACTGGTGGTTGGTCAGTGGGATTTGCGGCGCTGCCCCCCACCACCCTCTCGTTGTGCCGATTCTGAGTGGTTCACGTCATCTGCACTTTAGCTTCAAATTTTTAGCGGAAAAATGTCATTTTTCAAAATGTCATTTGTCCGTGATTGATTTTTCAGATATTTAGCGGACAAATGTCATTTTGCAGAATGTCATTTGTCCGCGATTAATTTTTATGGCGGTCAAATGACATTTTGCCAAATGACATTTGTCCGCGGCGGACAAAAGTCATTTCGAATCGCGGACAAATGTCCGGGATACAAAAACAAATCGCGGACAAATGTCCCGCGGACAAATGTCCAACCCCCATATATTACACAAAGATTTGAACTTAACTTAGTAAAATGAAAATAAATTTTATTTCTTTAGATGTTAAAATTAAATAAAGAAGAAAAAGATTTCAAAGATAAGTATTAATTTTTATTTTTCTTTGACCCAACAAAATCATTCTGAAGAAGTGTCGGACTTTAGGTGGACGCCGGTATGCGGGAACTTTGGTGGATACCCTGCCCCAACTTCACACCAAGCGGCGTGGATGGTTCTCTTCTGGAAGTGACCATCCACCGAAGATTTTTTTAAAAATAAAAATTTTTACAATGGGTCATTCTGAAGAAGTGTCGGACTTTAGGTGGAAGCCGGTATGAAGGAACTTTGGTGGATACTCTACTTCAACTTCACACCAAGCGGCATGGATGGTTCTCTCCTGGAAGTGCCCATCCACCGAAGGTTTATGTAAAAATAAAAAATTTTTAAATGAGTCATTCTGAAGAAGTATCGGAAATTAGGTGGACGCCGGTATGGGGAAACTTTGGTGGATACCCTGCCCCAACTTCACACTAAGCGGCATGGATGGGTCTCTCCTGGAAGTGCCCATCCACCGAAGGTTTATGTAAAAATAAAAAAATTTTAAATGGGTCATTCTGAAGAAGTGTCGGACTTTAGGTGGACGCCGGTATGGGGGAACTTTGGTGGATACCCTGCCCCAACTTCACACCAAGCGGCATGGATGGGTCTCTCCTGGAAGTGTCCATCCACCGAAGGTTTATTCTGGAAGTGACCATCCACCGAAGATTTATTTAAAAATAAAATTTTTTACAATGGGTCATTCTGAAGAAGTGTCGGACTTTAGGTGGAAGCCGGTATGAAGGAACTTTGGTGGATACTCTACCCCAACTTCACACCAAGCGGCGTGGATGGTTCTGTTCTGGAAGTACCCATCCACCGAAGGTTTATGTAAAAAAAAAAAAATTTAAATGGGTCATTCTGAAGAAGTGTCGGACTTTAGGTGGACGCCGGTATGGGGGAACTTTGGTGGATACCCTGCCTCAATTTCACACCAAGCGGCGTGGATGGTTCTCTCCTGGAAGTGCCCATCCACCGAAGGTGGATGGTTCTCTTCTGGAAGTACCCATCCACCGAAGGTTTATGTAAAATAAAAAATTTTTAAATGGGTCATTCTGAAGAAGTGTCGGACTTTAGGTGGACGCCGGTATGGGGGAACTTTGGTGGATACCCTACCCCAACTTCACACCAAGCGGTGTTGATGGTTCTCTTCTGGAAGTGACCATCCACCAAAGATTTATGTGCACAGTACAATATTTTATTACGAAGAAACTGCTTTTTCCACTAAAGAATTTTTTTTTTCTTTGATGTAGAATAATCAAAAATTAATTATTTTAATTAATTTTATTGATTTATAAAGTCTTAAAACGCGTTTATAAATTAATAATTTTTAAATCTTGTCGCATGCGATAAAAAATAATAATTTCATTTTTTAATTTTCTCGCATGCGATAAAGTGTACAAGGTTCGCTGAAAAAAGTGTATAACTTCTCGTACATATCGCTTTGACGGATATTTACTGCTTATGCAGTGTAATCGCATTTTCTCCCAAAAGTTAGCGCCGCCATTTTGTAGTTTCTGAAAATCCTTTTTGTGCTGACTTGTGCTATGTCTGTGCTACGCTGTGCCGCAATTTTGAGCCAGCACAAATTGAGCACAACCCAGCACAACAAAAATTAAAAATTAAATTGCGAGGCTAACTTTTTTTTAAAAAACCAGTTGCTCTATCTTCGCCAATTTTCAATATTTTTCAAAAAAAAACTTCGGCACAACGTAGCTAGCACAAACATAGCACAACTCAGCACAAAAAGGATTTTCAGAAACCTCAAAATGGCGGGGCTAACTTCAGGGACATCAAAATGCACGCATACTACTGCATATGCAGTAAAATTTTGTAAAATTTTCTGAGCTAAGTTTTGTATAGAGTTTTATTAGACAAAAAAGTTAAACTGTTTTTGCTGTCCATTACCATTAGGCTTTTGTTTTGTGTACCAAATAATAAAATTTTCTGGCACCAAGCACAGTGTCATTTACAAAATATATTTGATAGAAAAAAAGCGCAAATTTTTTTTTAGACTTTCCCAGTATCAACATTACTGCATATGCAGTAATTTTTTTCATACATTTGTATGGTATTTTATTTTGGCTGTCCTTTTGTTTTAAGAACGAAAAAGAAAAGGTAATGCCTTGTTCAGACAATGAAACCTTATCATGATAATCTTACTTTTTGTGATTATCATTCTTTTCTTCATGATTTGCTCATACAAAAAAAGTGTCATCGGAAATCATGATTATCGAAAATCATGAAAAATTTCAGGAATGAGTTTATAGTTTTTTACCATCCCATTTCCATTTCCACTCATTCCTAGTTATTTTTGACTTTTATTTTTGACATATTTTCTTTGTTTACAAAACAAAAAAAATTTGAGTAGCAAATAATATTCATTTTATATATTTTATTATATATTTTATTATATATTATTATTATATATTTTTATTTTGTTTGCTTTCATGTTGTTTACTTTTTTTGTTTTCGTTCATAATCGTGTTCACACCAAAGAAATTATAAATCAAGAATGGCCTTTGAATTTTTCGTCCCTTTCTTTTTTCATAAAGAAAGAGAAAAAGCTAGGGGGTCAAGTTTTTGTTTGCAATGATGTTCCAAAAAAAAAAATAAACATCAAATTTTCGAGTAAAAATGAATACAATAGTTAACAATTTGTGAAAATAATAATTTTTTTTTCTTGATGTGAATAATAAATATTCATAATTGCAATTTTATTTCCATTAATCATAGAGGAGAGTACGTTTTAACTTAATTTATTAATGAAAATAAACTATATAAACAAAAATAAGGAAAAAATAACATTAGTGCTTCACCCTTAAAAAAATTTAATAATTTCAAATTCTGAATTTCAAATTCCTAATGTATTTTGTTAGTGTAAAATTTCAAATTTTTTTTTGTTGTTGTGAATTTCAAATACACGCCTCAGAGCGTGTATTTGAAATTCACAACAACTAAAAAAATTTGAAATTCAAGTTCTGTCATTCTAATTGTCAAATCAAAAAAAAACTGTTATATATTAGTATTAAGTATATGGTGATCACTAACACATTAATAGTTGAGATTTAAAATAATGATCTATAGAGTAGACGGTTAGGATCCATTTTGTTTTAAGAAGAAGAAGCGGGTTTTGACAAGAATTAAATTCAATAAATATCTATTAATTATTAAAACTAAAAGAGTTTTATTTCAAAATAAACTAGATTTATTAAATGGTGTCAGGTGTATAAAGATTTTATTGGATAGAGTTTGCTGTTTTTGTGGAAATTTTTTGATTGTTAAGGATTGATTGTTGTTGCTGCCGTCACCTGCCGCTGCCGAAAAAAAAAAAAAAAATAGATTTTTTTGCTAATTGTTCGGTGAAAGCTTTTGTTGGTTCTGTTGGTAAGTGGATTAAGTTTTAGGTTGATTTAACAAAGAATAATATGGAGACTCAGTTAGAACAATTTTTGAAGGCGCAGATGAATATGATTTCCAAAATGCAGGAACAAATGGCTAATATGGCGATTAAAAATTCAATTAAGACAACAGAAAATGCTGTAGTTCCCTTTCCAAAGCTACTCCAAGTTGATAAGGAAGAGTTGACGAGAGAAAATTTTGAATTGTTTAAATCCAATTGGGAAACCTATCAAATTGCAACAGGTATGGACAAATGGGATGAAGAAAGAAACAGTCAAAAGGTTAATATTCTATGGTCAATGATTGGTGATGCTGCCAAGTTGAAGTATAACAATTTTGGGTTGTCGGATGTTGATAAGGCAAATCCTGAGACGTTAATCAAAAAAATCGAAGAAAAAATTATTTTTCAGAAACATGCTATATATGAACGTTGGATATTTCACACCTGTAGTCAGTTAAATAATGAAACATTTGACCAATATTTAATTAGAATAAATAAAGCTGCTAATGGATGTCAATTTGAGAAAATTGAGACAGATAAAATTAAGGAAATCATGATTCGCGATCGTGTTGCTTTCGGTATCAAAGATGAACAACTGAAAAAAAAATTCCTTAAAGAAGAACCAGATAAACTGACATTGGATGATGTTATTAAACAATGTAGAATTAGTGAAGCGTCAAATGAAAGATTGAAGTATATTCATGATGCAGAGACTAAAAAACGAAAAATCTGTTCATAAAGTAAATAAAAATAAGCAAACGAAAATTAAATGTAAATTTTGCAATGGTAATCACGCTTTTGAAAAAAATCTGTGCCCAGCATTTAAGAAAGAATGTAATTTGTGTCATAAAACAGGACATTTTGAAAAATGTTGTTTCAAAAAGTTGAAAAATGACAAATCGATAAAATCTAAAAATGTACATTCAGTCAATACTGGTCCGACAGATGATGATAAAAAATCTGAAACTATGAAAGTTCATAAAATAAGAAATAAAATGGTCGAAAATAGTCCTAGAGCAAAATTAAAGTTGAAATTTGGTAATAAATGGAAAGAAATCGAATGTGATCTAGATACTGGTGCTGAAGTTTGTTTGATAGGTTACAATTATTTAAAAAAATTATTTAATGGAATTGAACCAAAATTAGTTAATTCAAAATGTAAATTAAAAGCTTTTGGTGGTGAAATTATTGAAGTTAGAGGTGAAATTGAAATTTTATGTGAACATAAAGCGAAAAATTACTATATAGTTTTCAAAGTGGTAAATATTGAATATGGTGCTTTATTATCAGAAAATGCATGCTTGACGTTGGGTTTTGTAAAATATTGCAAAAAGATTAATATGTCACAAATTTCTGAACCAAAAGATTTAAATGGACTTCACATGCAGGCTGAACAAATCGTTAATGATTTCCAAGATGTGTTTCAAGGTTATGGGAAATTAGACGGGAAAATTGAATTAGAAGTTGATAAGGAAATTCCAGCTATAATTCAAAAAGCTAGAAGAATTCCAATTCATTTAAGAGAAAAATTAAAGGAGGAACTGGATCAACTTGTAAAAGATGAAATAATTATTAAAGAAGAACAACACACAGATTGGGTGAGCAATGTATTAATGGTTGAAAAAAAGAATTCTTTTCGTATTTGTATAGATCCAATCCCTTTAAATAAAGCTCTAAAAAGACCTAATTGGCAGTTTTCCACCATTGAAGAAATTTTACCGGAGTTGGGTAAGGCTAAAATATTTTCTACAGTAGATGCTAAAAAAAGTTTCTGGCAACTAATGCTCACTGAAGAAAGTAGTAAATTAACTTGCTTTTGGACACCATTTGGTCGGTATAGATGGTTAAGATTACCATTTGGGGTGTCATCGGCGCCAGAATTGTTCCAAAGGAAAATGTCTGAAGTGATAAATGGCTTAAAAGGTGTAGAAAATATGGTTGATGATATTCTTATTTATGGTACGGGAAATACTTATGAAGAAGCGTTTGCTGATCATAATAATAATCTGCGAAACCTGTTATTAAGATGTAGACAAAAGAATTGTAAGCTCAATAAATCTAAATTAGTATTATGTAAAAATTCAGTTAAATTTTATGGATTTAATTTTACAACTGAAGGATTAAAAGCTGATGAAACAAAAATTGAAGCCATAAAAAACATGCCTATACCAGAGAATAAACAAGACTTACATCGCTTCCTGGGTATGATAAATTATCTTAGTCGATTTATTAAGAATTTGAGTTCAGAATCAACACATTTACGTAAGTTGATATTAGATAAAACACCTTGGGTATGGCTTGCTGTTGAACAAAAAGAATATGATAAATTAAAAAGTATAATAAGTAATATTAAAACGCTGCGTTATTATGATCCAAATAAGCCAGTTGTTTTAGAATGTGATTCGTCATCGACAGGTTTAGGTGCAGTAATGTTTCAAGACAATGAAGTAGTTGCTTACGCTTCAAGAACATTGACAAAAGCAGAAAGGAATTATGCAATGATTGAAAAGGAATTACTTGCGATTGTTTTTGCTTGTCTAAGATTTGACCAGATGATAGTTGGTAATTGTGACGTAATTATTAAAACAGATCACAAGCCGCTTATTCCCATTTTCAATAGACCTCTTCTGAAAGCTCCTAAGAGATTACAATTGATGCTGATGATTTTACAACGTTACAATTTAGATGTAAAATTTGTTGATGGTAAACATAATATAATTGCCGATGCATTGTCACGGGCTACTTATAATCGAAATGATAAAGACTTTAACGATGAAATTAATAGAGGCAATATTTTTAAAATTTCTTTGCACGAAAAATATATAAGATCGTTAAATTTAATTGAAAATTTGAATGTTACAGATGAAAGAATTGATCATATTAAAGACGAAACCAAAAATGATGCAGTTTTTCAAAATTTAATGATGTATATCACTAATGGATGGCCTAAATACGTACGAGATGTCAATGAAAATACGAAAATTTATTTTAAATACAAAAATGAATTATCAATACAAGATGGTTTAATATTCAGAAATGATGCAATTCTGATTCCATCAAGTATTCGAAAGTTTTTAGTTGACAAAGTTCACTCAAGTCATAGTGGTATTGAAAACACATTGAACTTAGCTAAGAATAATTTATTTTGGCCAGGAATGAGTCAACAAATTATGGAAAAAGTAAGAACATGTAAGGTATGTGCTAAGTTTTCAAGCTCCCAACCAAAACTACCAATGATGACACACGAAATACCCGAATATCCATGGCAATATATATCTATGGACATATTTTTCCAAAAATATGATGGAATTGATAGAAAAGTGCTAGTAATTGTTGATCATTATTCTGACATGTTTGAATGCGATTTTTTAAAGGACTTAACCCCCAGTTCTGTCATTAATGTGATGAAAAGACATTTTGCTCGATACGGAATTAGCGAAGAAGTTAAATCTGATAATGGGACTCATTTTGTTAATGTAGCTATGCAAAATTTTGCTAAACAATATAATTTTAAACATATTACATCGTCGCCTTATCACCAGCAAGGTAATGGTAAAGCTGAAGCAGCAGTAAAAATTGCCAAAATAATGATGAAAAAAGCTAATGAAGAAAAGGAAGATTTTTGGATGATGTTGCTACATTGGAGAAATACACCAAATAAAATGAAATCGAGTCCAGTTCAAAGATGTTTTTCACGAAATACAAGAACAAGCTTACCAGCAGTTACCAAACATTATCAATTCAAAATTGTTGAAAAAGTCAAAAATAGTATTACAACACAAAGGTCGAAAAATAAGTTATATTATGATAGGAAAACAAGAGATCTTCCAGAATTATTGATTGGTCAAAATGTAATGGTACAGTTACGTCCAGATAAAGATTCAAATTGGTCAGAAGGTATCGTTTCATCAAAAAAATCTGATAGATCATATATGGTTAATGTTGATAGTATTCCATACAGACGTGACCGTGTCCACATTAAACCAATGCTAGAAGAACGTGATAAAACAAATGGTACAACTGATACTACTGATGAAGAGAGAACACCCATAGCTCAAACAATTCTTAGTAGTCAACCTGAAGTAGGTTCCACTCCTGATGAAACAGTTGTTCCAAATACAAGACCAAAAAGAACCATTATATTTCCATCAAAGTACAAAGACTTTGAATGCACTTAGCCAAGTTCAAAGAAAGGAAGATGTTATATATTAGTATTAAGTATATGGTGATCACTAACACATTAATAGTTGAGATTTAAAATAATGATCTATAGAGTAGACGGTTAGGATCCATTTTGTTTTAAGAAGAAGAAGCGGGTTTTGACAAGAATTAAATTCAATAAATATCTATTAATTATTAAAACTAAAAGAGTTTTATTTCAAAATAAACTAGATTTATTACAAAAACAAACATGCCAGATGAAAAAAATTCCGCAAATTTCCTGAGATTTTTCTTGTACAATAATTTTTTGTTCATAATTTTTCGCCGATATACAAAATCCTCTAAATTTAGGGAAAGAAAATCCTACTCTGGCAACTTTGTTATTAATATTTGAGATTTATGATAAAAAGTGAAAAAAAGTGTTCACCCGAAAACTTTTTTTTGACATTAAATTACACTAACAAATACATTAGGAATTTGAAATTCAGAATTTGAAATTTTTAAGGGTGAAGCACTATTATAAAATAACATATGTTATTGAAAAATAATTTTTATGTTCTCAAATTTCAATCTGAAAATAGAACAAAAAATGTTAGTTCTACCGTTATTACAAAGTCAAATTTTAAAAGTTCAAGTGACAAAATTAACTATTGTCCTGTAAATTTTATTAACTTGTTATGTTGTTGTCGGCTTACTTTAGATGAATGTTTAATGTTTTCTGTTATTTCATTCCCGAAATCAAATATTTTTATGGTTAAATATTGTTCAATTATTAATTTTATCAAATAATATCGGTGATTATTTAAAATATCGCAATCTTCTAAATCATGATCGAAGTTATCGAAAATAGTATTACCAATATTTCTCATGATAATATTTATTAATTTGAAATAAAAGTTTTTGCTACTCAATTTATTATTTTTTGAATGTTTAACTTTTTCGAGAATTATTTTAAATTAATATTCCTACCAAGCTTTATAGAATTATTAATTCATTTCAAAATATTGTTTTGATGAGTTTAAATATATTGTATTTAAAAAAAAACAAAAACTATTTTTTTCTTTATTGTTTTTTATTACGGTATGATAAAAAAGTAATAATAACATATTCCTTTTTTATTTGGTTCACATTTTCTTTAGTTGGTTTACATTTTTATGCCATCGGAGATTAAACTGGGAACATCATTGCAAACAAAAACTGGGGTCATTTTTTTTTCATAAGGCCATTCTTGACTTATGATTTCTTTGGTTCACACAGGTTTTCAAAGTATGATTATCTACGCAAATCACGATTAGGAAATCATGATTTAGTCGTTGTCTGAACAAGGCATAAGTAAATAATAATTTTTTAATTTGCAAAATATATTATTTTTAAAGGATGGATGATAGACTTCAGAAAAAGTTCGACAAACTTTTTGATGAGTTTTTTCAGAGTGATGATTTTGATAATCCTGAAAATAATATTGATAAAGAATTCAGCAATGACGATTCTGTGATAGATCCTGATTATTCTCAATCAAGTGATTATGATTCAGAGGATGAAGCTGGTGATCAAAATCATGCGTCCTAAATATGATTTAAATAATACAAATACACATTTAAGCTCGGAAGTTCCGAAGCATTGTTTGCAAAAAATCCCTTTACCCGAAAACTATAAAAGAAAATCATACTATGTTAATTGTAGACATTGTTTGAAAGAGAAAACTAGAAAGCAAACCAAATATGCTTGCCCAGGCTGTGAAAATAAATCTTCTTTGTGCATTGAATGTTTCCCGAAGCGCCATTAATTTTTTATTTATTTTTTTTACATTTCATAATAATATTGTTTTATTTTTGTAATTGAATTTACTATATTAAAATGTGATATTTTTGAATTCATACATACAGGTCAGGCTCGTTGTTGTTTTTTGTGTTTGCGAGGAATGTTTGGCGCCTTTGAAAAAGTTTTCAATTAGGTACTAAAAGCCTATACAAAGAAAAAACTAGCTTAATTTATTTTATTTTTTTTTATTTAATTTTTGATTAAAGTTAGCAAATCACTAGGTGGGATACCTTTTATACTTAAAGAAGTATGGATTTGATAATGGGGACAGGAAGCTAAGACGGGATTAAAAAATGAGTCAGTAGGTAATCATTTACATTCTTCTTGAAGTGGCGCAAGTCGTAAATCAAATGTCCGCCAGCTGTAGGAAACAATTGTGAAGGGAGAGAATCCTTACCAGGAATCACACCAACGACCAAACGAAGTTGGACACTCATCTTCTATCAAAACTATTTCATTTACGTTAATATTTGGAACATTATTTTTCCATTTATTTCTCTGTTGTAATGAATGTACGTATTCCAAAGAAAATCGCTTCTAAAATGATTGAATTAATTGAGAGATTTTTCTCCAAGGCTTTAAACGATTATTTGGAATATTTTCATAAGAAAGTTCAGGAATCGCCACTATTGGCTTACCTATCAAAAAATGAGCAGTAGTTAATGGCTGAGCATGAGAAGGATCAGAAGACATTTCACTTAGAGGTCGAGAGTTCATAATTCCTTCTATTTGTATTATTATGGCAGTGGCATGCCGTGATATTTTTAAGTGGGTGTGCAAAACCTAAATACAAATTTATCATAGATACGCAGTCGCTCTAAAAACTATATTTCTTAAAAGAAAAAAAATTAAATAAGTTAAAAAACGTATTATTCTTTAATGAAAATATTTTTGTCTTTTGAAACAAAATTATTCCGGAAGAATCGATATTTTATGCACGCATACATTTTTTCTTCTAATTGTTTTATTCTTGACTGTTTAATAACCAGCGCTTCGTTTCATTATAGGATTTGTTGAAATTATGTATACACAATTTTTTCATGCATTTTGTAACGGATCTAGGTCACAATCCAAAAAAAAAAAATTCAAATGTCCCAAAATCCAAATTTTTTTTTAAATCCAAATTATAAAATCCTAATGTGACAAAATCCAAACAAAAAAAATCCAAATGTTCCAAAATCCAAATAAAAAAATCCAAATGGGACAAAAGCTAAATCTTTTTTTTTTTTTTTTAAAATAATAAAATACTGGTTACATGAAAATTGCGTACATGAAAATTGTGGTTCATTTATTAATTTTAGAGTTTATTTTATTAATTCTAATTTTGAATCAGATTTTCATTTTAATTAATGTAAGAAAATTTATTTATTTTAAAGGATCTGCTACGTATGCCAAATTCAGTTATAATTTTGAGTTTTCACATAGAAAACATAAAATTTGATAAAAAAAAAAATTTATTTAAAAAAAAAGAAGATAATTTATTTATTATTTAAAATAGTTAATATTATAAAAAAAAAAAAATATTAACAACTAAAATTTTCATGTGAGCAATTTTCATGTTACCAAAAATACTATGCATGACTCATTTACATGCACACAATGCAATAACTTCATTCTTATGTTAAAAGTTGATAAGAAAACATCGAAATATATACTACAAATTAGAGATTGCGATTTCCCGACATTTTTCATGTCTCGAGACATCGAGACTTTTTTGTCTCGCTATATTTGTTGTCTCGAGAATACGAGATTTTTTTTTCTATGTCTCGAAAGTCTCGAGATTTCCCGATACTTTCATAAAATAAAATAAAATTCAAATAATTACAAAAAATATTGGAAAATTATTTATTTTTATTAATAACTAATTCACTAATATTAGGAAAAAAAATAATGAAAATATATTACTACATATTATTAGTAGGAACAAAAATAATATTAAATAATATATATGCTTTAAATATACTTATATATTTTTTCTAAAAAAAATGTCAATCAAATAGGGCCATAGATACTAAGACACCATTGTAAAAGTATGTGGAAAATATAAAATTAATAAGGAAATGTTTTTCATAAAAAAAACATTTTAAAAAACAAGGGGTATCTATAGCTCTATCTGATAGACGAGTCCTTATTTTGGAAACTAAGTTTCCCGCTGTCGAAAAGTTTCGTTCACTTTGAGTAGACGTTGATCTTATTTTAAATATTATTAGTTATTACCCTTTAGGAAATTTGATTGCAATATTAAAATTACAGTATATAAAATCCAAATTCAAATAAACATAAAAATTTTGGTACAGAATTTATTTTTAAATTTCTCGAGACTAAAAAAAAATTCTCGAGACTACGAGAATTCCCGAAACATGAATATTTAAATTTCTCGAGACCCGAGACATTAAAATACGTAAAAGTCTCGAGATTTCTCGAGACGGGAATTCTCGATCACAATCTCTACTACAAATATATTATTTTGAATTTATCTTTGATTTGGTATAATTTTGATTTTATTATGAATTACAACAAAATCACCATTGTAAAAACTAATAAGGGGAAAGAAAAACTTTTTATTAACGGATATGATTACTGTTTAGATCTCAACAAAAATGGAATATACAGATGGAGTTGCTCCCAACGTAAGTCTAAAAATTGTAAAAGCAGGGTAAATACTGTATTAGAAAACGGAGAGCACATAATAAAAAAACAAACTGATATCTTCCCACAAATAATGCTCAAAGAAAAAAAATCAATCGAGCCCGAAAAAACTTTATTAAAGAACCTTCAACTATATCAGAAATCGATATCCCTGAAGAATTAAAATTATTATATAGCGAAATATTTGTTCTTTCTGATTATAGTTACAACAATGAAAAAATAATAATATTTGGCACCTCTCAGTCTTTAAAATTACTTGGCGATTCAAAGTGCTGGCTTATGGGACATTTTATATAGTACCTACAATAATGAGACAACTTTTCACTGTTCATGACGTTTTTGAAGGACATGTTGTCCCATTAATCTTCTGTTTAATGAATCAGAAAAGTAAAGAAGCTTATGAACAGTTTTTTTTTTCAATTGTTTTTTCTAGCTGTTAATCAAAACATTAATTTAAATCCTGAAAGAATAGTATCAGATTTTGAAATAGCCATTGCTTCGGCTGCCAAGTCCTTCTTACCATCTGCACGGAATTCAAAGGCTGCCTTTTTCATTTTGGCCAGTTATTATGGCGTAAAGTTCAAAAATAAAAAAAAATAAACTTACTAAAATATAAGAAAATTAGGCGAGTGATTAAAAAAAGGCAAAGAACTGAGAAATTAGAGTACTTAAAATCTATAAGTACTCACATCGCGCTTGTATCATAAACTGGAAATGTAAATATGCAAAAATGAATGAAAATACAATAAAAAATGAATTAAGTGAATTAAAATACAAAAATGAATTAAATGAATTACAGTACAAAAAAAACACACGAAGCAGTCATAGAACTGCCTACAGAAGTTTATACTTAAAGATTTAAAATATGAAATAACAGTGGCTACAAATGATAGGCTGCTGAGTACAAAATGTAAATTAAAATATTTTACCCTCTACCAAAAAAACGCCCAACGCGGCTAAAGAAGTATAAACTTCAAAAAAATTTCGTATATTTTGCTCCGGCACGACCTAACCGTAGATCCCCACCCAAAAAATTTTTTTCAGGTAAAATTATTTTCACCGGAGCTACCTATTTTGAAAAAAAAATATTTTCGTATATTTTGCTCCGGCACGACCTAACCGTAGCTGCCCACCCAAAAATTTTTTTTCAGGTAATATTAATTTCACCGGAGTTACCCATTTTGAAAAAAAAAAAATGTTCGTATATTTTGCTCCGGCACGACCTAACCGTAGCTCCCCACCTAAAAATTTTTTTTTCAGGTAATATTAATTTCACCGGAGCTACCTATTTAAAAAAAAAAATTTTCGTATATTTTGCTCCGGCACAACCTAACCGTAGCTCCCCACCCAAAAATTTTTTTTCAGTTAATATTAATTTCACCGGAGCTAACTATTTAAAAAAAAAAATTTTCGTATATTTTGCTCCGGCACGACCTAACCGTAGCTCCACACCCAAAAATTTCTTTTCAGTTAATATTAATTTCACCGGAGCTACCTATTTAAAAAAAAAAAATTTTTCGTAAATTTTGCTCCGGCACGACCTAACCGTAGCTCCACACCCAAAAATTTTTTTCAGTTAATATTAATTTCACCGGAGCTACCTATTTAAAAAAAAAATTTTTTCGTATATTTTGCTTCGGCACGACCTAACCGTAGCTCCACACCCAAAAATTTTTTTTCAGTTAATATTAATTTCACCGGAGCTACCTATTTAAAAAAAAAAAATTTTCCTATATTTTCCTCCGGCACGACCTAACCGTACCTCCCCACCCAAAATTTTTTTTCAGGTAATATTAATTTCACCGGAGCTACCTATTTTGAAAAAAAAAAAAAGTTCGTATATTTTGCTCCGGCACGACCTAACCGTAGCTCCCCACCCAACATTTTTTTTTCAGATAATATTAATTTCACCGGAGCTACCTATTTTGAAAAAAAAATTTTTTTCGTATATTTGGCTCCGGCACGACCTAACCGTAGCTCCCCACCCAAAAATTTTTTTTCAGGTAATATTAATTTCACCGGAAAAAAATTTTTCGTATATTTTGCTCCGGCACGACCTAACCGTAGCTCTCCACCCAAAAAATTTTTTTCAGTTAATATTAATTTCACCGGAGCTACCTATTTAAAAAAAAAATTTTTCGTATATTTTGCTCCGGCATGACCTAACTGTAGCTCCCCACCCAAAATTTTTCGCTGGTAATCTTAATTTCACCAAAGCTACCTATTTAAAAAAAAAAAATGTTTTCGTATATTTTGCTCTGGCACGACCTAACCGTAGCTCTCCACCCAAAAATTTTTTTTCAGGTAATATTAATTTCACCGGCGCTACCTATTTAAAAAAAAAAAATTTCGTATATTTTGCTCCGGCACGACCTAACCGTAGCTCCCATCCAAAAATTTTTTTTCAGTTAATATTAATTTCACCGGAGCTACCTATTTAAAAAAAAATTTTTTTTGTTATATTTTGCTCCGGCACGACCTAACCGTAGCTCCCCACCCAAAAATTTTTTTTCAGGTAATATTAATTTTACCGGAGCTACCTATTTAAAAAAAAAAAATGTTCGTATATTTTGCTCCGGCACGACCTAACCGTAGCTCCCACCCAAAAAATTTTTTTCAATTAATATTAATTTCACCGGAGCTACCTATTTAAAAAAAAAAAATTTTCGTATATTTTGCTCCGGCACGACCTAACCGTAGCTCCCACCCAAAAATTTTTTTTCAGTTAATATTAATTTCACCGGAGCTACCTATTTAAAAAAAAAAAATTTCGTATATTTTGCTCCGGCACGACCTAACCGTAGCTCCCCACCCAAAAATTTTTTTTCAGTTAATATTAATTTTACCGGAGCTACCTATTTAAAAGAAAAAAAATTTTCGTATATTTTGCTCTGGCACGACCTAACCGTAGCTCCCCACCCAAAAATTTTTTTTCAGTTAATATTAATTTCACCGGAGCTACCTATTTAAAAAAAAAAAAATTTCGGATATTTTGCTCCGGCACGACCTAACCGTAGCTCCACACCCAAAAATGTTTTTTCAGTTAATATTAATTTCACCGGAGCTACCTATTTTGAAAAAAAAAAAAATTTCGTATATTTTGCTCCGGCACGACCTAACCGTAACTCCCCACCCAACATTTTTTTTTCAGGTAATATTAATTTCACCGGAGCTACCTATTTTGAAAAAAAAAAATTTTTCGTATATTTTGCTCCGGCACGACCTAACCGTAGCTCCCCACCCAAAAATTTTTTTTCAGGTAATATTACTTTCACCGGAGCTACCTATTTAAAAAAAAAAAATGTTCGTGTATTTTGCTCCGGCACGACCTAACTGTAGCTCCTCACTCAAAATTTTTCGCTGGTAATCTTAATTTCACCAAAGCTACATATTTAAAAAAAAAATTTTTTTTTCGTATATTTTGCTCCGGCACGACCTAACCGTAGCTCCCCAACTAAAAATTTTTTTTCAACGGAGCTACCTATTTAAAAAAAAAAATTTTTCATATATTTGGCACGACCTAACCGTAGCTCCCCACCCAAACATTTTTTTTCAGTTAATATTAATTTCACCGGAGCTATCTATTAAAAAAAAAAAAATTTTCGTATATTTTGCTCCGGCACGACCTAAACGTAGCTCCCCACCCAAAAATTTTTTTTCAGGTAATATTAATTTCACCGGAGCTACCTTATTAAAAAAAAATTTTTTTCGTATATTTCCGGCACGACCTAACCGTAGCTCTCCACCCAAAAATTGTTTTTCAGTTAATATTAATTTCACCGGAGCTAACTATTTAAAAAAAAAAAATTTTCGTATATTTTGCTCCGGCACGACCTAACCGTAGCTCCCCACCCAAAATTTTTTTTCAGGTAATATTAATTTCACCGGAGCTACCTATTTAAAAAAAAAAAATTCGTATATTTTGCTCCGGCACGACCTAACCGTAGCTCCCCACCCAAAAAATGTTTTTCAGTTAATATTAATTTCATCGGAGCTACCTATTTAAAAAAAAAAAACACGAAGCAGTCATAGAACTGCCGACAGAAGTTTATACTTAAAGATTTAAAAACTATGAATAACAGTGGCTACAAATGATGGGCTGCTCAGTACAAAATGTAAATTAAAATAAAAATCAGTCCATCAGTCGAAAAGCAGTCCATTATTTGTAGCCACTGTTATTTCATAGTTTAAATCTTAAGTATAAACTTCTGTAGGCAGTTCTATGACTGCTTCGTGTGTTTTTTTTTTGCATATTTTGAGCCGGGAAAACCTATAATGATAAATTACTTGATCGATATCTATACTATCAATGCCAAAATATACCTATTTTGTTTCTCAAGGCTTTAATAAAATTATTTGTAACGAGTTTAGTGCGTCCAATATTATAAATTTGTTTTATAGGATATAATGTTTATAACTTTAGTGGTTACATAATCTCTGTAAAAATAATAAAACAAAAACATGAAACATGAAATGAAATGTGATCACTTTTCTTACTTATTTTTCTCCCGGGAAATTCGTACTTTTTTTAGCGTTTATTATCTTATTAACTACAACAGGATTAACAAATGCTTGTTTAAATACATATATACCAGGCACGAAGCGTAAGTTTTTTAATATCGGAAGCACACTAATAGAATTTAATATTTTTTATACTTAGATATAACACCATATTAAATAAGGCAAGATATTGAAATGATCTGAAATACATAGGTTCATTTTAATTATTTTGAAGTTAATTTAGGTACATTTAATGTTAATTATTGATCCGAATGTTTTTTACTTAAAAAAGTTAATTTAATTTGAATTATTTGAATATTTAAAAATTATATCGTCTTATTGTATCTTGAAATCACCAAACAAAATCAAATTAGTATACTTTTCAGCGCAAATAATAAATTTCCTTCACTCATTATTCATATTCTTATAGATAATTCCCTTTCCTAATTTAGACGGTAAATTTAGTGTCTCTGATATTAAAGGGAATTTAATTTTTATCCCTTCACATTATTGAGAATGCATAATTTGAAATCATTATTTGCTTTATTGAAATTTAGTTTAACGCTTGCTATGAAATTTAGCTGTTAATAAAAATTCTATACAAAAAATAATGATTTCAAAAATTTTACTATGAGAAGAAATTTCAGTATTCAAAAGCGACATCTATACCAAAATTCTCTTTGAATGGGAAATTTTTTGTAATCATAATAATGAATTAAAATTTTGCATTCTTTCTTAATATTAGGAAGCCTTTAGGAAAATATGTACCTATTGTAAATAAAGCGTAATATAGGGGTAATTTCTATTGAATGCAGTATTTAAATTTTAACCTATGTTTTTATTTGTTAAATATTAAAATGTTTTCTACGGAAGCACTCAATAAGTTCAATATATGAAGGATTCGTCCCTGATATATACATAAAACTGTCTTGTCATAGTAAGTGGTAAAACATGTTTGAAAATTAGTTGGGACTTTAGTGATATACCTATTATCCGGTGTCTAAATTTTTTATGAATGATCACAAGATTATGTTAATTCTATTGTGAAAATAAGATTGCACGAAAAAGCTGTGAATATTTACCAAAACGAAGTACAGATACTTAAATTAAGAGAAAAATTTTAACTTTAAAAATTATGACGCTTTACGGAAATTAATTAGATCAATCTGCAAAAATTAATTGACCAATTTATTATCTCTCCCTCTTTGGTATTTTGTATTTGGCGTAACTACATTATTATGTTAAAAAAATTAAAAAAAAAAAAAATTTCATAAAATTCTCAGTATCGGGGGATCGAACTTGGCACCTTCAGAATTGTAATCCGATATTCTATCCACTCAGCCATATTGCCAATATGATTTTAGCTTTCTAAAATAACATAAAAGAGCACTTGTCTTCTTTAATAATTAAAATCGCCGGAATTTATTTTAAAAATTTCTCTCTTATTTCCTTCCACTAATCGTATTCATGAACCCGTTTATTTTTTAAAAATTTCTCTCTTATTTCCTTCCACTAATCGTATTCATGAACCCGTTTATTTCATTCCACTAACCTTATTAAAGAACAAAACAGAAGTTGAACTTGAATTTTTATATTATTTAGAAGAATACTCTTTATATGATTTTAGAAAGCAAAAATTATATGGCCATATGGCTTAGTGGATAGAACACCAGACTAATAAGTCTGAAGGTGCCAGGTTCGAACCCAATTATGGTTTTTTTTTTTTTAATATTTGAAAAAAATGATGACGGCGGATTCTCAGAAAAATGATGACGATTCTCAGAAAAATTCTATATGAAAATGGATTTTTACCCTCTACCAAATTTCTTCCAACAACGCTAAAGAAGTATAAACTTCAAAAATGTTTCGTATATTTTGCTCCGGCACGACCTAACCGTAGCTGCCCACCCAAAATTTTTTTTTCAGTTAATATTAATTTCACCGGATTCCCAATTTAAAAAAAAAAACAATTTCGTATATTTTGACCCGGCACGACCTAACCGTAGCTCCCCACCCAAAAAAAATTATAAAGTTTGGATTTTGGGTAATTTGGATTTTAGAAGTTTGGATTTTGGATAATTTGGATTTTAGAAGTTTGAATTTTGGGTTATTTGGATTTTTTAAATTTGGATTTTGGATTTTGGTTTTTGGATTTTGAAATTTGGCATACGTAGCAGATCCTAATAAAAAATAAAAAATTATAAAATTTGGATTTTGGGTCATTTGGATTTTAGAAGTTTGGATTTTTGATCATTTGGATTTTAGAAGTTTGATTTTGGGTCTTTGGATTTTTTAAATTTGGATTTTGGTTTTTGGATTTTGAAATTTGGCATACGTAGGAGATCCTAATAAAAAATAACACATGAATGAGCAACAAATCTAATGCGCCTTCGCCTTCACTTTCGTAACTTTTACATTTGTAAATAAAAAAAAATTTTTCTCTCAAAAAATGTTAACCCACTCTCTTATGTTAATTCATTTCTTTATGTGGGTGAAGTTAGCCATAAATTGCCAGCCATAAAAGTTGCGCAACGGAAATTTTTTTTTTATTTCAATTTTCAATTTTCTGATAAAAAAGCTTCATTGCATGTTTTTTGGCTGCTGATGTGAAAAAGGATGCTGTTTTTAAAGTTTATGTAAATATTTTGTTTAGCAAAACGAATACACAATTTTAAAAAAATATCGGAATAAAAATAATTTATTAGGAATGATGATATGATATGAGGAAACATGACTTATTTATACATATTTTTTCAAAGCATTTTCATCACTACGTACATCACAAGCGATAACCGAACCAATTTTCAATCATGTAAGGAATAGGAAGTAGCTGTAGTATTTTTCACTTAACTGAATGACTATTATTTAGAATCATATATCATATAATAAAATATTTGTAGAAAAAAATTGTTTATTATTTTTTTAACTCTGCATGTGAAAGAAGTTAGCAATAAGTTCTCTTAAGTTGCCAGCAATAAATTCGCTTAAATACATCAGCGCCACCATCGCTTAAATTTTGAACCTCAGGAGAGGGTAAAATGTAAGGAAAAAAATTATAACAAAGCAATTTGAATACAAAATAAAATATTTAAGGAAATTTATTGCTGGCGTTAAAAAGAGCAAATAAAATAGGATTAAAATGTTCGAATAAAAACAATAACAAAGCAACTTAAAACAACAACAAACATTTTTTGAGTAAAAGTGTGTTTGTGGTTATAAATTCGTTGCAGACGTCATAAATTTTTTTTTTTTTCAAATAATAAAATTAATAAAACGAAATTATTTTTAAATATTATTACTGAAATTTAAAAAATAAATAAATATTTTTTTTTAATTATAAAAAAAAAACGCCCTTGGAGACATTAGAAAATAAAGTGGGTAAGTTAAATAAAAACATTTTTAAACTTAATTTAGGTAGTTAGGTATCAAACTTCCCACTTCTAACAATCTGAATGCCTGCGGAGTTACCTATCTGGGTTCGGTGGTTATTAAATTTCTTTGGCGTTACTGCAGTTTACGTGAACAACTCAGAATCGTCTGAAACTTGGAAGGGGGATAGAGCCGGTGCCCAAACCCCCAAAACTGAAATCAGTTCTTGGGGATCGGGCCCCGTTTCAGAGATAGGGCCCCCCAAAGTGTTCATACATTTTTGTATGAACTTTTTTTTTTGTGCCCGATTTGACCCATTTTTGTGCAGGGAGTATAGGGGGTGACCCAGAACGCAAAGAGGGTGGGGGCGGTGAGCGGGCGGTCTGGTGGTTGGTTAGTGGGATTTGCGGCCGATTCTGAGTGGTTCACATAAAGTGCAGTTTAGCCTTTTTTTACATACTCCACTTCATGAAGCTTTACGACATCACATTCTATCAAAACTAAAACAACTACAAGAAAATTTTTAATGAGTACCGAAACAAAAATAGTTTTTGGACTTTTTTTAATTTAAAAATTAAAAAAACAATAAAAGTCTGAATATAACTAGATATATAATTTTTTACTATGATAAAACTCTTTATCTCTTCTTGATTGAAACTTTTAATGACTATTTTATTTTTGTAAATTCTTATCAATGTAGGGCCTTTCTTAAAATTTGTAGCAATTTTCTGATTTATTTAATTTCAATATAATATCAAACAAGGTTTTATCATCACAATATATATTTTACGTTTTACTTTTTTTTAGGATTTCGACAAACTTCTGATAAAAAAGCTTCATTGCATGTTTTTTGGCTGCTGATGTGAAAAAGGATGCTGTTTTTAAAGTTTATGTAAATATTTTGTTTAGCAAAACGAATACACAATTTTAAAAAAATATCGGAATAAAAATAATTTATTAGGAATGATGATATGATATGAGGAAACATGACTTATTTATACATATTTTTTCAAAGCATTTTCATCACTACGTACATCACAAGCGATAACCGAACCAATTTTCAATCATGTAAGGAATAGGAAGTAGCTGTAGTATTTTTCACTTAACTGAATGACTATTATTTAGAATCATATATCATATAATAAAATATTTGTAGAAAAAAATTGTTTATTATTTTTTTATTATTATGTATAGTATAGTATTATCATTAAAAAACTTCAGTTTAGTACCCAGTACAATAAAATAAAAAAACACGAAGCAGTCATAGAACTGCCTACAGAAGTTTATACTTAAAGATTTAAAAACTATGAAAAAAACTATGAATAACAGTGGCTACAAATGATGGGCTGCTCAGTAAAAAATGTAAATTAAAATAAAAATCAGTCCATCAGTCCAAAAGCAGTCCATTATTTGTAGCCACTGTTATTTCATAGTTTAAATCTTAAGTATAAACTTCTGTAGGCAGTTCTATGACTGCTTCGTGTTTTTTTTTTATTCGTTTTTCGTTTTTTTTATATGCATGCATACTGAAAGATGTAATATCTTCTATTGTATATTTTTATTGTTTAAATAAATAATTAAACAAACACAAAAAAATATCAAAATACTATTTACCATAACCCAAAACAAAAAATTTTTCTATGGCTTTTTTTCTTTTCTTTTTTATTTATATATACATAAATAACTAAAAAATGTAATATCTTATATCGTATATTTTTCTTGATTAAATAAATAAAAAAATAAAAAACAACACAAAAAAATATCAAAATACTGTTTACTATTACCATAGATTAAGAATGCTATTACCCAAAAATTATGATTCATGTGTTTTTTTATTATATTTTAGAAATGCAAAATCATATGGGTTGTATGGCTTAGTGGCTAGAACATCGGACTATAAGAGTGAAGGTGTCAGGTTCGATTCCCCAATGAATACATTTTTTTTTCATTTTTTTGAACATAATAATTTTTTTTTTTTTGAACATAATTTTTTTATTGGTAGAATATGTAATTTTTTTGCTTGTAATATTGGGCCCTATATATACATATATTTGAAATTAAAAAAGTGTACGATAATTATGAATTCCTACCCAAAATTTTTGATCTGGTAATCTTTATTTCACCAGAGCTACCTATTTTGAAATTTTTTTTTTTGCATATTTTGAGCCGGGAAAACCTATAATGATAAATTTCTTGATCGATATCTATACTATCAATGCCAAAATATACCTATGTTGTTTGTAACGAGTTTAGTGCGTCCAATATTATAAATTTGTTTTATAGGATATAATGTTTATAACTTTAGTGGTTACATGATCTCTGTAAAAAATAATCTAGAGTGTGTAAAAACATTTCCCAGATGTTTCGAAAATTATTTTATTTGATGGAAAATCAGCTCGAATAACTAATTTAAATTAAACATTATGAATTATAAATCGAAATTTTGTTCATATAAATCGAATTTTAAGACATTTTACTAAATTTTTGTTCATATTAATCAATTGTTAAATAATTTTATTAAATTTTGGCATTTAAATCTATTTTATTGTATTTTGTTTATATAAGTCTTATCTGTAAAAGTTCATCATCGACTGGAAATAATATTATTTGTCTAGCTAAATCTATAATTAATTTGAGACGTTAAATAATATGAAGTTAACAATATTTTATATTTTTATATTTAATCATTCGTAACTGCGTGAAATTCCGAAGTTTTCACAATCTGCATGTCAAAATAAAAAATAGACGAAAATATAAAATTGAAATTAGAATCGAATTTGGCAAATAATATTTAAGCTATAAATTAAAAAATATAGGATCAAATAATAAATGTATATTTCTATTCCTAACTATTACTTTTTAATTATTTCATAGTCCCTTATTTTATTATACATATATAAATAAATCGACAATAAATTCCGTTGTCACATGAGAATTTTTTTTTGGGGACCCACAAAGAAAAGGATTATTTAATTTCTTTTTTTTAATGAAAAACTATAAATCATATTTTTATTTTAATTCAAGAATTGTTAAGTGGTGCAAAAATTTAATTTTTATCATATATCATATGAATATTTAACGTTTTCCAAAAATACTAAAAGGATTTGTTTCTTTATTAAAAAAAAAAAATCCTCATTGGGAATCGAACCAGGCACCTTCAGACTTACAGTGTGATGTTCTACTATAATACTAAGCCATATTGCCTATATAAGTTTAGCTTTCTAAACAAATACAAAAAATATTTTTGATTTATTTTCCTAAATAATATTAAATCTCATTATATGGCAATGAGATTAATTTTTTGATTGGTTAGTTAATTTTTCAAACTCGTTTTTTGAGTATTCTAATTCTTTTCTTATTTTTTTTTTTTGAGTATTATTTTTTATTCCCCTACAATAAAATAAAAACAAAAAAATGAATGGTTTATTAGAATTTTTTTATTATATTTTAGAAAGCAAAAATTATATGGCCGTATGGCTTAGTGGCTAGAACATCGGACTATAAGAGTGAAGGTGTCAGGTTCGATTCCCCAATGAATACATTTTTTTTTAAATTTTTTTGAACATAATAATTTTTAAAATTTTTTGAACATAATTTTTTTATTGGTAGAATATGTAATTTTTTTGCTTGTAATATTGGACATATATTTGAAATTAAAAAAGTGTACGATAATTATGAATTCCTACCCAAAATTTTTGGTCTGGTAATCTTTATTTCACCAGAGCTACCTATTTTGAAAATATTTTTTTTTTTTGCATATTTTGAGCCGGGAAAACCTATAATGATAAATTACTTGATCGATATCTATACTATCAATGCCAAAATATACCTATGTTGTTTGTAACGAGTTTAGTGCGTCCAATATTATAAATTTGTTTTATAGGATATAATGTTTATAACTTTAGTGGTTACATGATCTCTGTAAAAAATAATCTAGAGTGTGTAAAAACATTTCCCAGATGTTTCGAAAATTATTTTATTTGATGGAAAATCAGCTCGAATAACTAATTTAAATTAAACATTATGAATTATAAATCGAAATTTTGTTCATATAAATCGAATTTTAAGACATTTTACTAAATTTTTGTTCATATTAATCAATTGTTAAATAATTTTATTAAATTTTGGCATTTAAATCTATTTTATTGTATTTTGTTTATATAAGTCTTATCTGTAAAAGTTCATCATCGACTGGAAATAATATTATTTGTCTAGCTAAATCTATAATTAATTTGAGACGTTAAATAATATGAAGTTAACAATATTTTATATTTTTATATTTAATCATTCGTAACTGCGTGAAATTCCGAAGTTTTCACAATCTGCATGTCAAAATAAAAAATAGACGAAAATATCAAATTGAAATTAGAATCGAATTTGGCAAATAATATTTAAGCTATAAATTAAAAAATATAGGATCAAAAAATAAATGTATATTTCTATTGCTAACTATTACTTTTTAATTATTTCATAGTCCCTTATTTTATTATACATATATAAATAAATCGACAATAAATTCCGTTGTCACATGAGAATTTTTTTTTGGGGACCCACAAAGAAAAGGATTATTTAATTTCTTTTTTTTAATGAAAAACTATAAATCATATTTTTATTTTAATTCAAGAATTGTTAAGTGGTGCAAAAATTTAATTTTTATCATATATCATATGAATATTTAACGTTTTCCAAAAATACTAAAAGGATTTGTTTCTTTATTAAAAAAAAAAAAATCCTCATTGGGAATCGAACCAGGCACCTTCAGACTTACAGTGTGATGTTCTACTATAATACTAAGCCATATTGCCTATATGTTTAGCTTTCTAAACAAATACAAAAAATATTTTTGATTTATTTTCCTAAATAATATTAAATCTCATTATATGGCAATGAGTTAATTTTTTGATTGGTTAGTTAATTTTTCAAACTCGTTTTTTGAGTATTCTAATTCTTTTCTTATTTTTTTTTTTGAGTATTATTTTTTATTCCCCTACAATAAAATAAAAACAAAAAAATGAATGGTTTATTAGAATTTTTTTATTATATTTTAGAAAGCAAAAATTATATGGCCGTATGGCTTAGTGGCTAGAACATCGGACTATAAGAGTGAAGGTGTCAGGTTCGATTCCCCAATGAATACATTTTTTTTTAAATTTTTTTGAACATAATAATTTTTAAAATTTTTGGAACATAATTTTTTTATTGTTAGAATATGTAATTTTTTTACTTGTAATATTGGACATATATTTGAAATTAAAAAAGTGTACGATAATTATGAATTCCTACCCAAAATTTTTGGTCTGGTAATCTTTATTTCACCAGAGCTACCTATTTTGAAAATATTTTTTTTTTTTGCATATTTTGAGCCGGGAAAACCTATAATGATAAATTACTTGATCGATATCTATACTATCAATGCCAAAATATACCTATGTTGTTTGTAACGAGTTTAGTGCGTCCAATATTATAAATTTGTTTTATAGGATATAATGTTTATAACTTTAGTGGTTACATGATCTCTGTAAAAAATAATCTAGAGTGTGTAAAAACATTTCCCAGATGTTTCGAAAATTATTTTATTTGATGGAAAATCAGCTCGAATAACTAATTTAAATTAAACATTATGAATTATAAATCGAAATTTTGTTCATATAAATCGAATTTTAAGACATTTTACTAAATTTTTGTTCATATTAATCAATTGTTAAATAATTTTATTAAATTTTGGCATTTAAATCTATTTTATTGTATTTTGTTTATATAAGTCTTATCTGTAAAAGTTCATCATCGACTGGAAATAATATTATTTGTCTAGCTAAATCTATAATTAATTTGAGACGTTAAATAATATGAAGTTAACAATATTTTATATTTTTATATTTAATCATTCGTAACTGCGTGAAATTCCGAAGTTTTCACAATCTGCATGTCAAAATAAAAAATAGACGAAAATATCAAATTGAAATTAGAATCGAATTTGGCAAATAATATTTAAGCTATAAATTAAAAAATATAGGATCAAAAAATAAATGTATATTTCTATTGCTAACTATTACTTTTTAATTATTTCATAGTCCCTTATTTTATTATACATATATAAATAAATCGACAATAAGTTCCGTTGTCACATGAGAATTTTTTTTGGGGACCCACAAAGAAAAGGATTATTTAATTTCTTTTTTTTAATGAAAAACTATAAATCATATTTTTATTTTAATTCAAGAATTGTTAAGTGGTGCAAAAATTTAATTTTTATCATATATCATATGAATATTTAACGTTTTCCAAAAATACTAAAAGGATTTGTTTCTTTATTAAAAAAAAAAAAATCCTCATTGGGAATCGAACCAGGCACCTTCAGACTTACAGTGTGATGTTCTACTATAATACTAAGCCATATTGCCTATATGAGTTTAGCTTTCTAAACAAATACAAAAAATATTTTTGATTTATTTTCCTAAATAATATTAAATCTCATTATATGGCAATGAGATTAATTTTTTGATTGGTTAGTTAATTTTTCAAACTCGTTTTTTGAGTATTCTAATTCTTTTCTTATTTTTTTTTTTGAGTATTATTTTTTATTCCCCTACAATAAAATAAAAACAAAAAAATGAATGGTTTATTAGAATTTTTTTATTATATTTTAGAAAGCAAAAATTATATGGCCGTATGGCTTAGTGGCTAGAACATCGGACTATAAGAGTGACGGTGTCAGGTTCGATTCCCCAATGAATACATTTTTTTTTAAATTTTTTTGAACATAATAATTTTTATAATTTTTTGAACATAATTTTTTTATTGGTAGAATATGTAATTTTTTTGCTTGTAATATTGGACATATATTTGAAATTAAAAAAGTGTACGATAATTATGAATTCCTACCCAAAATTTTTGGTCTGGTAATCTTTATTTCACCAGAGCTACCTATTTTGAAAATATTTTTTTTTTTGCATATTTTGAGCCGGGAAAACCTATAATGATAAATTACTTGATCGATATCCATACTATCAATGCCAAAATATACCTATGTTGTTTGTAACGAGTTTAGTGCGTCCAATATTATAAATTTGTTTTATAGGATATAATGTTTATAACTTTAGTGGTTACATGATCTCTGTAAAAAATAAACTAGAGTGTGTAAAAACATTTCCCAGATGTTTCGAAAATTATTTTATTTGATGGAAAATCAGCTCGAATAACTAATTTAAATTAAACATTATGAATTATAAATCGAAATTTTGTTCATATAAATCGAATTTTAAGACATTTTACTAAATTTTTGTTCATATTAATCAATTGTTAAATAATTTTATTAAATTTTGGCATTTAAATCTATTTTATTGTATTTTGTTTATATAAGTCTTATCTGTAAAAGTTCATCATCGACTGGAAATAATATTATTTGTCTAGCTAAATCTATAATTAATTTGAGACGTTAAATAATATGAAGTTAACAATATTTTATATTTTTATATTTAATCATTCGTAACTGCGTGAAATTCCGAAGTTTTCACAATCTGCATGTCAAAATAAAAAATAGACGAAAATATCAAATTGAAATTAGAATCGAATTTGGCAAATAATATTTAAGCTATAAATTAAAAAATATAGGATCAAAAAATAAATGTATATTTCTATTGCTAACTATTACTTTTTAATTATTTCATAGTCCCTTATTTTATTATACATATATAAATAAATCGACAATAAATTCCGTTGTCACATGAGAATTTTTTTTTGGCGACCCACAAAGAAAAGGATTATTTAATTTCTTTTTTTTAATGAAAAACTATAAATCATATTTTTATTTTAATTCAAGAATTGTTAAGTGGTGCAAAAATTTAATTTTTATCATATATCATATGAATATTTAACGTTTTCCAAAAATACTAAAAGGATTTGTTTCTTTATTAAAAAAAAAAAAATCCTCATTGGGAATCGAACCAGGCACCTTCAGACTTACAGTGTGATGTTCTACTATAATACTAAGCCATATTGCCTATATGAGTTTAGCTTTCTAAACAAATACAAAAAATATTTTTGATTTATTTTCCTAAATAATATTAAATCTCATTATATGGCAATGAGATTAATTTTTTGATTGGTTAGTTAATTTTTCAAACTCGTTTTTTGAGTATTCTAATTCTTTTCTTATTTTTTTTTTTGAGTATTATTTTTTATTCCCCTACAATAAAATAAAAACAAAAAAATGAATGGTTTATTAGAATTTTTTTATTATATTTTAGAAAGCAAAAATTATATGGCCGTATGGCTTAGTGGATAGAACACCATACTAATAAGTCTGAAGGTGCCAGGTTCGAACCCAATTATGGTTTGTTTTTTTTTTTAATTTTTGAAAAATGATGACGGTCGATTCTCAGAAAAATGATGACGATTCTCAGAAAAATTTTATATGAAAATAAATTTTTACCCTCTACCAAATTTCTTCCAACGTCGCTAAAGAAGTATAAACTTCAATAATACAACTATTGATCACTGTCCTGTAATATATAATGTAATATTTAATATTTACTAAATTATTTAAGTTGTTTTATTTATTATTCGTGAATAAGCTGATGATAAATAATCTTATTACAAAGGAACATAGTTGGAAATATATTTAACGTAAAATCTTAAAGGGTACGCACGAACTATTTAATCACTTTCACATTCTGCACTGAACACTCGAAATGTTTTTAAATATATTTTTAAATCAATTTTTGTATAATAATAATTTGTTCCGTGCATTCCATGCATTTTGAGTTATTTTAACATGAAATCCCTCATTAGGTTTCATTTTGATATTTTTTCTTCCTTCTTTGTTGTCATATAAACATAAAAACAGGATAAGCAAAAATAAGGCAATATAGTTTGATCTAAATTATTTCGCTTCACAACTAAATGAAATGGTGATATGAATTCAGGATCAGATTTTTGAATTGAGTACAAATTGACTTTATTTATGTTACATGCTGTGGTCACAATTTGTTCTATAATTGCAAAAAACGTGTGTCACAAAACTAGTTACTGCTACCGCATATTAATTAGGAAATTTTTTTTGTCTACCTCGACCGCCTTGAGTTTGGGTGAACAATACTTGAAATTGTTCTTGTAGATGAATTGTTGAAAAAAAAAAAATTGTTTTTCTCTTTTTTTATTTTGCAAAAAATACCACAAATACATAATTTATAAATATAATTACACACTTTTTTTTAGAGATATATAGTTAATATAGCAATGAATTTCTATAATAAACTTAAGCTCATTTCCACACCACCTTGAGCTTTCGTAATTTTTGGAGGTAGAGCTAATGGAAACACTCATGGTGAACTACCCACTATTCTAGAAATTGTAATAACTTTAAATATTGCAATATTTACATTACAAGCTCAGCGTAAAAGCCTTTGCCCCATTAGAAATAACATACAATATACACAATATACTTGAACGATTCGATTTAATGCTCATTATCATAACATTCATAACTAACATTATTATTACGCTAAAGAACTTGTCTTTCTTTTCAAAATATTCACAAATATATTTATATGTAAGTAGGTACATTGAGAAAAATACGTTTTAATTGAAACAAAAATAATAATTTCCTGTGATCATTAACGTTCTATTACACAAAAACTAATGTCTTCAATTCCCCAAGAACCATAAAGTTAAAGATTACCAAAACAAAGAAGATAAATTTATCGACAGTTATGAAAAAGAAAACAATAGTAATCACAAACAACCAAAAGATGACCCGTTAGTAGTCGACTATTGACAAACATAAATAATATTTTTAGGATGGAGGAGTTATATGCGACACATTTTTACATATTAGTTTCAACTTAATAATCAACTATATTTTATAATTAACTAGATTTAAGTTGTTTCTAATTACACTCACGTAATTATTTATATAATTCATTATAATGATGATTATTCATTCGCAATTTATTCCCAAATTCACTTTTTTAATTAAGGCTCATTCGACTTTTTCCTAAAATATTCCTAAAAGTAATTAAAACATGTTAGTAATAAAAGTACAAAATAAAAGGAAGATTATTATTAAGCAGTTAGTCTTAAGTTCACATTTCAAAATTAAGTTTACATTTGAATAAAATTAATTAATTCTAAAAACATATTTTTATTAAAATATAATTCAAGTATGTGAAATAAACCTAAAAATTTTTTTTTGACAGAATGAAAAATTTTAATAAAATTTACGTTGAAATAAAAATTAAATCTACGTTTTGAATGAATGTGGTTTTTTAAACTCTGATTTAACAGATGGTAAACATTAAAAATATTTAATTGAGATTAAGTTCTTAATAGTTAAAAAATTATAAAAAAAAAAATTAAATCAGCAACCATTTTTCTTTCAGGAACCTGACAATGATATTTTGTTATTTGGCGGTCAAACCGTTTAGACAATTTTTTTCGGATTCTACCAGATTTTAACAAAAAAATTGAGTAAACGGTTTGACCCCCAAATAACAAAATATCATTGCCTGATTCCTGAAAGAAAAATGGTTACTTATTTAGTTTTTTTTTTTTTAAGTTTTTAACTAATAAGAACTTAATCTCAATTAAATATTTTTAATTTTGACCATCTGTTAAATCAGCTTCTAAAAAACCCACATTCATTCAAATAACTAGTACTTTTTAAATTTTTTGGTTCCCGCTGGATTCATAGCGACGGTGAAATTGGATAGCGACGGTGAAATTGGACATGAACTTAGATAACCTACAAATAGAAAAAATAATAATAATTAATGTTGAATAATTTTTAAATTATAAAAAATTAATCATTTAGAATTTTAGATTTAAGAACATTGATAATAAAATAAATTTTTTTTTGTACTTTTTTTTTTCTTAATAAAATAAAATTTTCAACCTATTCTAATTAATTTATTGAAGTTATTTATTATATAAAAACTTTATAATAATACTTACTTAATAGTTATTATATCCGCGTCTTCCACCACCACCGCGCCGTGCACCACGATATGGCTGACGCCAATTGTAATCAAAGCTGCGGTTTTTGAATCTGCGGCATGCCTGTTTTGATCCATGGTCAGGACCACAATAACAAACCCAATCTTTATTTGGTTTTTCACCTTTTTGTGATTTTTGATCATTACTTTTGTCATTTTCAATATCACTTTTTTGGTCCTCGTCGTTGTACTCCTGACTAAGTAGATCAATTTTGGTTTGTTGTTCGCGTTGGTTAGTGCGCATTTCTATGACTAAGTCATTTTGATTTTTTAATTGCTGCATAACGACAAATTTAAACGCAAGGAGCTCATTTTTTATATCATTATTTATTTCTTTCACATTGTCTTCAGACATGATTGCCTTAAAAAATTTCATTGACAATAAAATTAATGGAATAATTTTTTCAATATAGGTAACAATACAAATCAGTTTTTATGACAGCTAGAGGGGTTAATTTTTTAAAAATAGAAAATAAGAATTTTGTAATTAACTGCAGATTTTCCTTATAGTACACGGTTAAAAAAAAGCTGATGAAATTAATATATTTTCGTATACATATAGGTCCATAAATTTTTTGAAGAAATTTATAAATTCTTTTTTATCAATAATTTAATATTTTTTTTTATTAATTATATATATATTTTTTATCAAATATTTAATAAAATTCAAATATTAAATTTATAAATTTATGGATGAATTTTATCCGAGTTGTCGAAATAAATTGTATTCTTGAAATTTATCACTAAGTTTCAGAAATAAAGTATAAAAGATGGAGGTTGGGCTGGAGTTTTACATTTTTTTTTGTTTTTTTGTTTTTTTTAATTTTTTTAATTTTTTTAATTTTTTTTTTTTGTTTTTTTTTGGTTCTTTTTTTTTTTTGTTTTTTGGTTTTTTTTTGTGATTTTTTTTGTTTTTTTGTTTTTTTTTTGTTTTCTTTTTGTTTTTTTTTTTTCGCCTTTTTTGCTCTTATATTGTTTTTTTTTATTTGTATCCGGGCACCCATCTAAGTACTATCACTACTTGACGTCGCTTAACCGCTGTATTCAATGTGATGTAGAGTCTTCCACTGAGCTATGTCAGTAACATAAGTTAATTTGACTTGGAAATTTATGTAATTATATTTTTTAGTAAAAGACAATTTCTTCCAATTTTATTATAATTTTTTATTGGGAACTATGTTCCGTACTTAATGAGCTGAATTTATAAACTGAACTTAATTACTTATTTTAAAACTACTTTACTTATAAAATTATAGTTGACAAAATGCTTACGATGCAAAAACAAAAGATATAAAAGATAACACAAAATAGTTTGTGGGAATTCAACAGATTCACATTGAATATTTTGTGGGAACGAAAAATGATATAATTTGATAAAATATAATAATATGCTGAGGCATGTTAACTCCTCCCTTCTTAAGTTCGAGGCGTCCCGGCTTCGATATGTTCTATGATTTCCTTAACCCTACTTGGAGTGTCGAGTGTTATACTCTTTGTCTTCTTGGATTTAATCAATCTAAAACCTTGAATACAGCAAAAGCTTAGTATAACTAATACAACGACTGAAAGTATTATCCACCAATATGTTGAAAATGTAGAAATATCTTCTTGTATTGCTAAAATTTGGTTGGTATTGTCTATATGGATTCTATGCAAATACGGAAGTGATAAATTCTCTTGATGTTGGAGATAATTTATTGACACCATTTTTGGAGGATGAGGCTCCATATGCATGGATTTTTTGTTAACGGTGTATGTTGTGTCGTTAATTTTTACAGTGTTGGAAAAGGTAATCAAAAATGTCCCATTTACTGTAACCTCGTTGGAATTGAAAATTTTTGTCGCGAACACTTCATTAAGAATAATCGTGCCTTCATTTACTTCTTGAACTGGTGGAAGATGGTCTGCTGTTTCTGTTGCACACGTAGCTGTATTATTGTTCAACAATTGTGTTAAGCATTTCGGACTTGTAGACTGACAAAATTGGATTGATGCATCCGGTAGCTTCATACAATTATTTAATGGTTGCACATTGCTTGAACAGTCTGCTGCCTGCTTAGTTTCGAGCTTAACCATTTTTTTGCTGTGGCTTACGGGATAAATGTTGATTAAATTACATATATTTTGAATATTTGGAATTTTTAAAACGTAATGAATTACGTTAGAATTTTGTAAAATTTTGACTTTTGATGCCGAAAGAAGGTTACTGATACTAATAGGCAGATCTCCTGAGTCAATTAAATGTTTTATTTCCAGATCGTCTAAAATTAAAGGATTAATTATATTGCTTTTGGCGAGAATTATTGATAACACAATATTGTCTAAATTTTTTATAATGTGGTTATTTCTATTTATTAAATATTGTAGAAGTAGTTCATTGCTGTCTGGCTTAACTTTGTTTCTACTAATTGATTCTCGTAAAGCGTTAATGAGATCAGTAATATCATTAATTTTTTTTTCAATTTGAGAGTTAATTTTTGTTTGCCTATTGCTATTTTCTATTAGAGCATTCTCTTTCGTTAGAAGTAGCTCAAAATCATCATGATCTGGGGTACCCGCCACAAATTTAAGTGGACTACCTAAAAAATCGATTGATCTCGTCATTCTTTTTGGAATTTCCAACATTCTTAATAAATGAAAAATTTCGTCCGCTTGTTGGTCTAGTATATTATGTTGCCAGGGCGATTTTTGTGACCGAGCCAAGATGTCTTTGCTTTCTTTTGCTATGAATTGGTATTCCGAAATATTCGTGGTATGTAGAATGTAACTTTACTCATTATAAATTCCTACTTTACCGTGGGCAAGTGATATGAATTGGGCGGATGAGAAATCAAGGATTTTTCCACTCGACATTTGCACAATTATAAGAAACCATCTAAAAAAAAATATACGTAAGTAAATTTATTTCATTTTAAGAAGAGAGAAAAAAAAAAAACTACATGTAGAAGTAAATTAATTACCTATAATTAAATACATCTAAAACAATATAAAAACTGAAAAATTAATTGACAAATAAAATTTTTTAATAATTAAATCTTTAGTATTTGGAAGAAAAAATGATTATCTTAAATTAGACTTGTGAATCTTTTTGCCGTCTATCAAAACAGTGGTTCCCAAGTCTTTCTCGACGACTTTTTCCACGTAAAGCTTTGAAAATTTGTTCCCAAGACGTTTGTTTCTACGTAAAAATACTTTATCCCCTGGATTATAAGTTTTAGTCATAGCATCTTTATTGTTATGTTCGAGGGATTTATCCTGAGATCGTAATAGTTTTTTACGAATTTCTTCTAAAAACTGGGGGGAATAATTATGGAAAATGTTTGCAGGTTTTTCGTCCGTTACCGAGTGTATAGTATTATTATACTTGTGTGTAGCTAATAAAATTAAATCTACATTTTCTTCAATTTGTTGCTGTGCTTTTAAGCATCGAGCAATTTCTAATAATGTTGAATGAAATTTCTCGACCTGACCGTTACTTTCACTGTGTAAAGTAGGTATAAAATATTGTTCGATGGAAAAGAAATCTCTTAACAAAGCTTTCATAGTGTTGGAGTTAAAAGCACCTTCATTGTCCGATACAATGATCTTTGTGTTTTGAAATATAACCAAAATTTGAAATATTGCAATCTTTACATCGATCATAGATCGGGACGAAATGGGTATGACTACTGCAAATTTTGAAAACTTGTCTATGGCAGTTGAAAAATTTTGTTTAGCTGTTATAAAGATATCAATATGAAGAATTTCTCCAGGAAAATTGAGTATAGGAGTCTTTTACAATTTGTTAACACCGACCTAAGTAGTTCTTTCATATTTGGAAAAAAATATTCGCTACTGATTTGCTTATAATTTTCCTTTAATGATCTATGGGCGCGGTTATGTTCCGTTATAACTGTCTCGACTTGATCATCTTTATTTGTAAGGTCAATTACTAGTTTCTCAGTGTGAATAAATTTTACCGAAGGGAAACTATCAAATAAAAATTTTTTCATCTTTGCAATAATGTCGAGAGTGCAGCATATAGCGTTTGTACAGCATATAGCGTTTGTACTTTCTTCGCGTTTAGACTTTTCTTGTGAAACCCGCATACCTGCTTGATGTAGTTTTTGCAGAATTGTTCCAATATGCGAAAGATGGGTTTTCTCATCGGGAGAGTAAATTATGGTATCGTCCATGTACACCTGACAAAATTTTCCTATGTATTCGCGTAAAACTTCATCGATGGCACGCTGGAAGATGCTTGGACCATTTTTCAGCCCGAAAGGTAATCTACAAAACTCATACTTTCCATTGTTTACGCTAAATGCGGTTTTTTTTCTGTCTTTCTCCAGAAGGGAAATTTGATGGAATCCCGACTTTAAGTCCAAAGTAGTAAAAAATCTTGATTTACCTAAATTTGCCAGAATGACTGAGGTATCAGGGATTGGATATCGGTCTGGCGTTGTTTTTTCGTTTATCTTTCTAAAATCAATGACCATTCTATATTTCTGGTTCCCATTTTCGTCCAAGCCTTTTTTGTCCACGACATTTACCGGCGAATTGTAAGGAGAGGTTGATTTTCTTATTATTCCGTCTTCTAAAAGAGATTTAATTTCCTTGTTAATAAATTGTGATACTGAAACGGGATAAGGATAACTCCTAGTGTAAATGGGCTCATCTGTAATGGTGGGTATGGTTGCAATAATGTTTGTATTGAAAGGCTCTGCAAACGCTGTTATGTTTTTTTTTAATAATTCACCAAATTCCGATTTTACGTTGTTTGGAATGGAATCTCGGTCTAATGAAATATTATTTGCTTCTAAACAAGAAATGTGCTTAAGCGAAATTTGCCCGTGTTTATATCGTACACTATTAGTTTGCATATCTAAACTCGCGTTTATTTCCCTCAAAAAATCATAACCCACAATTCCGTCAAAAGTATGAAGTTCAGGAAGTAAAAAAAATGTACCTACATTTTCTAGAATTTTCATTTTACATTTATACTCAATTTTGAAATTATTTTTAACTGATCGTACGTAAAAAACTTTTTCGACCAGTCGGACTCCCTTAAGACAGTCGAAAGACTTAATGTAATTTTTAGAAGATCCTGTATCAACAAGAATTCTTAATTCTTTACCATTTGATAGAACTTTTGTTATATCAGGTAGTAATGACTTCGATTCTAAAAAATTTATTTCGTCTTCCGTAATTTGAAATTCTTCGTCGTCACTTACACTTGAAACACAGGATTGAGCAACTTCGTCGTCATCACTGACGTCATTGAATATCGGAATGTGATTCACTCCCTGAGTTTTTTGAAAAGGTGTTTTAAAAGAATCTGAAATTTGTCGTGGATGTTTATGCTGATTATCAAAATCGCAATTTCGGATTTGTTTGCTTGGGTTATGTGTGTTGTTTTTTTGGGTGCTTGAATTACGCCTAAATTGAGATGTTCCTCTATCGACTTCCATAGGCATGGGTTCACTAGCTTTTTCGCGGATTACTTTATTTTGCTGGTGGAATTTTGTTGGTTTAGATACATTTCCCGCAGCAAAAGTACGAGCGAATTCGTTTCTTTTGTGATTCATCTCGAGCTCTTGCGCTATAGCTAGAGCTGTAGGAAGGTCTGATGGTCTTGACGAGAATAGTATGTCGCAAATTGGTCGACGAAGGCCCGTAGCTAATTCGTCGTTATGACTGTAAGTCATGATTTGCTTATTAATTATAATGGTCAACTTTTTGTCTACAATATCGTAATATCGTAATATTCAGTTATTGTTGAATTTCCCTGACGGAGGATGCTAAGCTCGTTTTCAAGGACGTGTAGCGGTCTTTTGTCAGAATACGTCTGATCAAGTCGAATTATCATAGCTTTAAAATTTAAGACTGTATTAAATGCGGAAAGTGTTGCATTAGCAGATCCGGTTATCTTATTTCTTAATATACCCATGGCAACATAATATTTTTCGGAGCCTTCTTTATAATACCTAATAGCAAAATTTGCTGCCGAACGCCATGCGGGATAGGTGGAGGGATCGCCACTAAATTTCGGAAGAGATTTTATTAATTCTAGAATTGTGTTATCATTTTCTACGCCAGGTTGAAAGGAAACCGATTCGTATGTTTCGACCGAGGGCGTCACTTGTAATTTGTTAACTGCACTAGTTAAATTTTCTATCCGTTCAAAGACGCCTTCCTGAACTTTTTGGATAATGGTACCCGCTAGGTTTTCCATATCCGTTTTAATTTCAACCGCGAGTTCATTTTTGGTCCTTGTGACTATAGTTGCGACTAACTGATCTATTTGCGCATTCTCCATATCGAATAAAAACAGCAGGTTGAACTACTTCTAAAATTAAAAATTTTCGGTTACAATTGTATATGTTAAAAAAAATCTTGAAGAAGAAACTTTCTTTTGATAAAGACAATGTTTCTTTTAGTTTCCAAATAAAATAGAAATGAAGTAAAAATTATGTCAATAACAAGCAATTTTGTACAAATTTTTAGGGAAAGGAAAAAAAAAAAATGGTGAAGAAAATTTCTTCTTTGATTTTTATTCTTTTTTTTCTCTTTTTTTTTTAACTTCTGTATATTCTTCAAGCAGATTAAATTATATATTTTTTGTATTGTTTTGTCTTATCTATAATAATTATGAATTGATTGAAAATTCATGAATTTTCAATAATTTCTCGAAAATTTGTATCAAAATATAAGTTTTTCTATTTTTTTTATTTTTAATTTTCAATAACAATTATATTTTTTTAAATTCGGTTTTTTATAAATTAGGAAATGTTTTTATTTTCCTTTTTATTTTTTTAATTTCTTTTTAAAATTTTTTATCAAAAATATTTTTTTTTTTTTTTTATAATGGTTTATTTTTATGAATTAGGAGAAAAAAAATTTGTTTTCAAAATTTTTCATCAAAAAATAAAATGTTTTCTTATAATTTAGTTTTTTTTTTTTTTTCAAATTTTCAGATTTTCTTAATACAATAATAATTTTTTTATAAATTCAGGAATATTTTTATTTCCTCTTTTTTCAAAATTCCTCACCAAAAGAATTTTTTTAACTATAAAATTTTTTTTTTTTTTTTTTTAAATTAAATTTTTTTTTTTTTTTTACTTCGGAAATAATTCAATTTCCTTTTTATTTTCCAATTTTCTCACCAAAAGAATAGTTTTTTTTCTCTTATTTCAATTAATTATTTTCAAAATAATGATCTTTTTTTTGTTTTTTTTTAAAATATAAAAATTAAAATTTAAAAAATTTTTTTTTTTTTTTTATAATATGGAAATAAAACATTTATTCGCTCTTACATTGAGATTCCAAACATTTTTTCTCCTTCGTATTATTATCGATGCCAATTAGGTTTTCTCCTTTCCTATGAGGATAATTTCCGGTGTTGTTATAGTTGTTGATCCGATAACCAGGTGAATGGTAAATTGATATCCAACTTAAAAATTTTCAATAGACCGTACTCCACACCTTTATCTCCTTATTATGAGGATAGCTGAGGTATTTGTTTTGTACCGGTCCTGTCACGGTCGCCAGTTAATTTGACTTGGAAATTTATGTAATTATATTTTTTAGTAAAAGACAATTTCTTCCAATTTTATTATAATTTTTTATTGGGAACTATGTTCCGTACTTAATGAGCTGAATTTATAAACTGAACTTAATTAATTATTTTAAAACTACTTTACTTATAAAATTATAGTTGACAAAATGCTTACGATGCAAAAACAAAAGATATAAAAGATAACACAAAATAGTTTGTGGGAATTCAACAGATTCACATTGAATATTTTGTGGGAACGAAAAATGATATAATTTGATAAAATATAATAATATGCTGAGGCATGTTAACTTATACAACAATGTATTAAATAGAAAATATAAATTGTATAAATAGTAATTTATAAAAGATAAATAAAGCAAAATGATAATCTTCATTTTATAAAATATATTTCAATTTATTACTTAATTTATAAATTTTTATATCGAATTTATTCTTAGACTTATTATTTAGTTTTATATCTGTGGAATTTATTAATTTGATCAGTAAAATCGTATAAATGGAATTGATTTTCCAAAATTATTAATTTTATCCTAGTTTTTTACTGTAAAAAAAAAACAAAGTGTAAGAAAATTTATGTATTTTATATTTTTTATTTATCAATATTACACATAAAAAATGTTGTATGAAAATAATAAAAAATATAATTATTTTTATAAATTTTCTTCTTTATTTTGTAAAAAAAATATCAAACTAAATGATAATCTTCATTTTATAAAATATATTTCAATTTTTATTTAATTTATAAATTTTTATATCGAATTTATTCTTAGGCTTATTATTAGGTTTTATATCTGAGAGATTTTTTCCACGAAACCGTTATTGTTGAATCGTATCATTTAGTTCTAAAGTGAAAACGCATCACATTAGGTAGTTAAAAAATGTGATCCGCGACGGACAAGCAGCAAATTAAAATATCACAAGTGCAGAATTTTTTCATTCTTTTTATAGGTACGTAGGCGGCTGCTGACCCCATTGGATAAAACCACTTTTTAAAATAAGACTCCACGCATCATTTTGAGGTTTTCATATAAAACGTATGAAAACTTTGCGATTTCAGATTTTCGAAACGAGGCATTAATCCAGAAAGTCGATCTTCGGTACCACGCCTGTAGGACTCCCCATCAAATTCCGGGCATGAGTCCGGTCTCATGAGGACGCCAAGTTATTAAAAAAAAGGTCGAATATAAAAAGCAAATTCAAAACTTACCTAACTCCCAAAGCTTTTGTGTTGTCTACAATAAACTTCAACTATGTAGTCAAAAAATTATAAATAAATTCCCTGAATTTTATTTATTTTTTTTTTTAAATTAAAAAAAAACAATACGAGATAAATTCTAACTGACTAAAAAAATGTGGCAGCGGTGCCAACTCTCAGTCTCAAGTTTTTTGTTTATTTTTGAGGTTTTTTGTGTAACCGCCTGGGCAAACTCGACGCGACGGACGCGATGCAAACGTTAATGACGCGAAAGGTGTAAAATTATAATTTTGTCGATTATACTGTACGTTAGCAACGCCGTAGAACAAAAAGTAGGCTGTTGTAAACAAAGCTATTTTACTTTTTCTACTGTTGTAATAAAAAAGAACGGAAATATATTTTGTAAATTCTCAAAACTTTCGAAACTCTCAAGTCGAAACTCACAAGTCGTTAATAATTATAAAATAAAAATGGTTATTTGCAAGTTCCCGAGGTTTTTTGTTACATTTGATTTCATTTGTTCAGGGCATTAGAAAGAATGCTTTAGCGTCGTTAAAGTCGCGTCATTTGCGTCGCGTCCGTCGCGTGCGTTATGTCAAGTTTAACCAAATCATAAGTGGCATCACTGAATTGTGAATTATAAACAGTATTGATTCCAGAACCATAAAATAAAATCATAAAGAAAAGACTTTGATCATGAAATTTCGTTATTCGCTTAGACATGACGAATGTGTGGAGACAATATTCGTGTTAAAAAGTGATTATATCGTCATCCCTAAACGAACATGAACATTTCCGCTACATGAGCGGAAATGTTCGCCATGCATATGAACATTTATATAAATTTGGGGGTTTTCACGGGTTTAATAGCATAGTTATTTATAATTTTAAGCTTAAATTTTGAAAAAAAAAATTTTATTCATTTTTGTGCATTTCTTTTTTTCAATGCGATTTTGAAATTACTTTTCTGTAATATAAATTTAAAAATGTATTGAAAAAAAATAAATGCATTATTAAAATTTAAAATAATACTTCAAAATTATAAAAATTAAAAAATTGACAAATTTCATATTAAAACGTAGCAAAAAAAACAATTTTTTCTTATACTATTTTGTAATTTTATCATTGAGTTGATTTTTAATAAAAAAAATTTCAACTGGACAAAAACTCTTCTCTGTTTTAAACCGATCATGGAAATATAGATGTGAAAGAAGTTAGCAATAAATTCTCTTAAGTTGCTAGCAATAAATTCGCTTAAATACATCAGCTCCATCATCGCTTAAATTTTGAACCTCAGTAGACGGTAAAATGTAAGGAAAAAAATTATAACAAAGCAATTTGAATACAAAATAAAATATTTAAGGAAATTTATTGCTGGCGTTAAAAAGAGCAAATAAAATAGGATTAAAATGTTCGAATAAAAACAATAACAAAGCAACTTAAAGCAACAACAAAAATTTTTTGAGTAAAAGTGTGTTTGTGGTTATAAATTCGTTGCAGACGTCATAAATTTTTTTTTTTTTTAAATAATAATATAAATAAAACGAAATTATTTTTAAATATTATTCCTGAAATTTAAAAAATAAATAAATATTTTTTTTTAATTATAAAAAAAAAACGCCCTTGGAGACATTAGAAAATAAAGTGGGTAAGTTAAATAAAAACATTTTTAAACTTAATTTAGGTAGTTAGGTATCAAGCTTCCCACTTCTAACAATCTGAATGCCTGCGGAGTTACCTATCTGGGTTCGGTGGTTATTAAATTTCTTTGGCGTTACTGCAGTTTACGTGAACAACTCAGAATCGTCTGAAACTTAGAAGGGGGATAGAGCCGGTGCCCAAACCCCCAAAACTGAAATCAGTTCTTGGGATCGGGCCCCGTTTCGGAGATAGGGCCCCCCAAAGTGTTCATACATTTTTGTATGAACTTTTTTTTTTTGTGCCCGATTTGTGCAGGGAGTATAGGGGCTGACCCAGAACGCAAAGAGGGTGGGGGCGGTGAGCGGGCGGTCTGGTGGTTGGTTAGTGGGATTTGCGGCCGATTCTGAGTGGTTCACATAAACTGCAGTTTAGCCTTTTTTTACATACTCCACTTCATGAAGCTTTACGACATCACATTCTATCAAAACTAAAACAACTACAAGAAAATTTTTAATGAGTACCGAAACAAAAATAGTTTTTGGACTTTTTTTAAAATTAAAAAAACAATGAAAGTCTGAATATAAGTAGATATATAATTTTTTACTATGATAAAACTCTTTATCTCTTCTTGATTGAAACTTTTAATGACTATTTTATTTTTGTAAATTCTTATCAATGTAGGGCCTTTCTTAAAATTTGTAGCAATTTTCTGATTTATTTAATTTCAATATAATATCAAACAAGGTTTTATCATCACAATATATATTTTACGTTTTACTTTTTTTTAGGATTTCGACAAACTTCTGATAAAAAAGCTTCATTGCATGTTTTTTGGCTGCTGATGTGAAAAAGGATGCTGTTTTTAATGTTTATGTAAATATTTTGTTTAGCAAAACGAATACACAATTTTAAAAAAATATCATATAGAAATGCGTTAATATTAGCAAAGCTAACGTCAGTCACAACTTCGTCTATTATGTTCCATAAATTTAATTTTCTTAGAACGTTTTTTATGTCTTTTAAAAGAGAGCCTATGGAGTTAGCGTCATGATCGCTACTAATCATACTGAATAGAGGAAGAACGTTATTTCCTTTCAATCTCAATGCTCCAGCATAATATAAAATTCTTTTTTTGTTATTTTTGGGAGCACGAACAATATTCCCTGTTGCATCAAAGTGTAAAGTATTGTGAGTCATATATTGGAACATTTTTTTAATTATTGTTTCATGATAAAAATGAATGCAATAGGGTAATTGAATTTTTTTCAGATATATGCAACTTTCTTTTTTTTCTAGAAGATCCAAAAAATCGTCAGAATTGTAGTCTAATTCTGCGTTTTTTTCCTGATTTACTTTCTGAATCACATGTTTATTTTTCATGCCTTGGAGATTTCCTTCTTTAACTATCGAACTAGACACTCGGAAAACTTGGTCATCAAAAAAATTATACGTATTTGATCTTGCATAAAAAGTCTTTCTATTCCCCTAACTTGGGCGGTTAGTCTTAAAACACACTTTTTTTCGGAATCACTCATATGAAGAGTTAATTAAAACTACTTTTTTATAAAATTAAAATTGAAATAAATAAAAACTATTTTATAAGTAAACTAGTGGATTTATTTATATCCCAACATAATAAAGAAGACGCTCAAAAATAATACATGGTGTCAGGTGAGAAATTAAATGAAAAATAAAATTTGAAAAGGAGAAAAGAAAATAGAAAAAGGAAAAAATTAATAAATCAAAATGGCGACAAACACAAGTAATTTTTCTCCAATGGATTTTAATGAAAAAACGGCTGAAAATTTTAAGAAATGGAAACAAAGGTTTGAAATTTACATCACTGCAAATCAAAAAGATGATGCAACAGATAAATTAAAGGTTGCAATATTATTGGATAAAATTGGTGAAGATGGTATTGATGTTTTTAACACTTTTGTATTTGAAACAGAGGCAGATAGGACATTAGCAAATGTTTTAAAAAAATTTGAAGATTATTGTACTCCATTGAGAAATGTTACAATGGAAACTTATAAGTACAATTGTATTAAACAAAATAGTGGACAGCCTTTTGATAAATTTATAACTGAATTGAAAAATCAAGCAAAGTTGTGTGATTTTCAATGTACATGTGGATTATCATACATGGACAGAATGATCAAAGATAAACTGGTTACAGCAATAGTTGACAAAAGTTGCCAAGAAAAATTACTAAGGGAGCCAGAATTGTCTCTTGAAAAGGCTATTGAATTTTGTCGTATTGTTGAAACAAGTAAATCGCATTCGAAAATATTGGAAGAATGTAAGAAAGAAATAGTTGATGTAGTATATAAAAAGAAACAACATAATAGAAACACAAATGAACCTCGATTTAATAAGCCAAATGAGAGTATGAACAAAAAACAAAATGATGAAAATAAATTTATATGTAAACGTTGCGGAAGAAACCATCAAAAAATGAAGTGTCCAGCTTATGGTAAAAACTGTTCAGCATGCGGAAAACTAAATCATTTTGCAAAATATTGTAAAAGGAAATCAAATCAACAAACTCAACAAAATCAACAAGTGAATCAAGTAGAGACTGATGATAGTTTTGAAGTATGTACAGTAAAAGAAATAGCCGTAGTAAAAGATGATGAAGAAAGTTTTTGGAGAGAATCTGTATTAGTTGGTGAAAAATGGATAAAATTCAAATTGGATACTGGGGCTAACGTTAATATATTACCAAAGAAGTTTTTAACTCCTGCAATCAAAATTTTTAAAACAACAACTAAACTGCAAACATATGGTAATTTTAAGTTATTTCCTGAAGGTATGCGCTTTTTAGATATAAAAACAAAAAATAATATTAATAAAAATTTAAAATTTATAATTATAAAAGAAAATTTAGAACCATTGTTATCAGGTAAAGCTAGTGTAGAGCTAGGATTAATAAAAAGAATATGTTTAATTCAGAAAGAAAAATTAAGTGAAGAAAAAGTAAATAAAACAAAAAATGAAAATTTTAAAATAATAAGAAACAAAAATGAATTGTTAACGATTTATAAGGAACAATTTGATGGTTTAGGTCAGTGGTCGGCAAACTTTTTTGGTCGTGGGTAAAATTCGCCTAAAATGAGTTTTTTTTAAACTTGCAGTGGGTCAGTGGCAATTTTATATGAAAGCAATTTAAAAAAAAATAGTTAAATCAAAAGTTAATTTATTTATTATCTAAGGCTTACAAAACAATTGCTGGAAAAACTTTCTATTTTATATGCAATTGTTGTAAACAAACAATTTTTATATGCAATTGTTGTAAGCAAAAACTATATTCATTGATTTGAGAACTACTTCAAAATTTCGAAGCGGGTAACATGAAATGATGCTTTGGGTCACCCCGTGACCCACGGGTCATAGTTTGCCGACTGCTGGTTTAGGTTGTATTCCAGGTGAATACAAAATTAAATTAAAAGATAATTATATTGGTGTTATTAATGCACAAAGAACGATTCCTTTTGCATTACATAGTAAGGTTAAAGAGGCATTAATAAATTTAGAAAATCGAAAAATTATTTCGAAAGTTGACTACCCGACGGAATTTGTAAATTCAATGTTAGTTGTAGAAAAACCTAATGGGTCCTTGAGAATTTGTATAGATCCTAAACACCTAAATAGTCAAATAATGAGAGAACATTATAAAATTCCCACCACAGAAGAAATTAATTCAAGGTTAAGTAATAAAAAAATATTTACAATAATAGATTTAAAAGAAGGATTTTATCAATTAAAACTAGATAAGCAAAGTTCAGACTTATGTACATTTAATACTCCTTTTGGTAGGTGTAAATTTAATAGAATGCCATTTGGATTATCCATTGCACCCGAAGTTTTTCAAAAAGCAATGACAAAAATTTTCGGGGACATAAAGGACGTAGAAATTTATTTTGATGATATGATGATTTCAGGGAAGACTGAGGAAGATCATGATATAGCAATAACTAAGGTTATAGAAACTGCGAAGAAATATAATATAAGATTTAATGTAAGCAAATTACAATATAAAATGAATTCTGTTAGCTTTATGTGGCAAATAATTTCTGAGGACGGAATAAGACCAGATAAAAACATATTAGGGCAATAGTAGAACTAGAAAATCCGAAAAATAAAAAAGAGTTATTACGCATTTTAGGTATATTCAAATTTTTATGTAAATTCATGCAAAATATGTCAAAGTCTACTGCCTGTTTACGAGAATTAACTAAAGACAATGTAAAATTTGATTGGAAGCAAGAACATGAGGACGCATTAAGTAAATTAAAAAATGAAATTGCTCAACAACCTGTATTAAGATTTTTCGATTTAAATAAGCCGACTGTAATTCAGACTGACGCATCAAAGGATGGTATAGGGTGTTGTCTTCTGCAAGAAGATCAACCTGTAGCTTATGCGTCAATGACAGTTACTGAGCAAAAGTATGCTCAAATTGAAAAGGAGCTATTAGCTGTGGTTTTCGCGACTGAAAAATTTAATCAATTTATATATGGAAAAAAGTTTTTGATTAATACGGATCATAAACCTTTGGTCACTATTGTTAAAAAAGATATTAACAAAGTATCTCCTAGATTGCAAAGAATGATACTGAAATTGTTAAAATTTGATTTTGAAATAACTTATATTCCGGGTAAAAATATGCTCATAGCAGATGCGCTTTCAAGAGCATATATTAAAGATGTTGTAGAAGATGACCATGAATTATTATATATAGTACATAGTATAGCTGAGAAGTTTAGTATTTCTCCTGAAAAAAAGACTGAATTTAAAGATGCTATTGAAAAAGACCCTGTGCTGTCTAAAGTAAAAAATTACAAAAAAAATAATACTTGGCCAAATAAAAAATTACTAACTGGTGAATTAAAACAATATTTTAAAATTAAAGATGATATCTTTATTTCCATGGGAAAGAATTTCGTCTGATATTTTTGAATATAATAATAAGAATTATTTAGTTATAGCTGACTCATATTCTAATTGGATTGAGTTAATAATATTAAAATCTAAAACAGCCCATGAATTAATTGATGTTTTTAAAACAATATTTTCTAGATTAGGTATCCCTGATATTTTAGTAAGAGACAATAATCCTTATAATAGTTATTTATTCTGGAATTTTGCTAAGGAATACAATTTTAAACAAGAATTTTCAAGTCCCAGATACCCAAATACCTAGTTTACATGAAGAGTTGAAACCGGGTTCAACTACGGTTCAACTACATGTAAACGGTGGTAGAGTTAACCTGGGTTAACCTGACTCAACCTAAGAAATTCGCTCGGTTAAGTTAACTCTATCCATGTAAACGGTTAACCCGGTTAAAAAATAAGCAACAGCTGTTTGTTTTGTTTCTTTTTTGTTATTGTTTTCAAACTCAATTCAACCATAGTTCAACCACATGCTTTTCGACTACATCATGTAAACACTTAACCTCTTTTCAACCACATTTCGACTCAACCACGGTTGGACTATCATGTAAACTAGGTTAAAGAGTAATGGATTTGCAGAAAAATCTGTAGATATTGCTAAAAGTATAGTTAAAAAAAGTATAAATATTGAAGAAATTAGATTAGGGCTCATGGAATACAGGAATACTCATCTTAAATTCATAGGGTTAACTCCTGCAGAATTATTAATGTCACGAAATATAAAAACAAAAATTCCTTGTAATACAAAAAATCTTCATTCAAAATTTGTAAATCATAAACATATACAATCTCAAATGAAAAATCGACAAAACCATCAAATTAAGTACTATAATCGAAATGCAAAGAAATTACCTATATTAAAAGTAAATGAAAATGTAATGATCCAAAAAGGAAAAATATGGGTACCGGGAATAGTTATAAAAGACCTAAATGACAATAATTCGTATTTAGTAAAAGACACTGAAGGTAGGGTTTGTAGAAGAAATAGAATATTCTTAAGTAAAACAAAAATAAAGTATGAAGAAGTAGATCAAACTGAACTTTTAGAATTTGATAATTATAGCTCAGTAAACGAAAATTTTAGTCATGAAAATAATGTAAGACAAACTTTTGAACTAACCGAAAATGATATAAATTTAAATTTTATCAATGAAAATAAAAATTGTGATGATTCAAATCCAATTTTAGAAAATAAAAATTTAAATAACAATGTTAATACCGAGGAAAATAATTCAATAAACATACTAGAAATGAATAAAGATGTTATAACAAAATCGGGCAGAAATGTAAAAATGCCAAGTTACTTAAGAGATTACACTTCTTAATTTAATTCTTTTAATAAAACTATTTAAAAAAAAAAAAAAAAAAAATGTAAGCGTGTAATATAATGGTAACACTTATATTTCTAAGAGAATGAAAACTCTTATGTAATTCAGATTTCAGATGTAATTTGGAAGTGTCAAAATAATGTTGTTGTACTTTGAATGAAATGTTTGAATTAAAACTACTTTTTTATAAAATTAAAATTGAAATAAATAAAAACTATTTTATAACTAAACTAGTGGATTTATTTATATCCCAACATAATAAAGAAGACGCTCAAAAATAATACAGTCAATAACTTTCATAAGTACACATAATTTATATTTTTTATTTTGAACACGTTTATAATTTTAATACTGTAGCCGAGAGGTAGAGTGGTAGAATGAAATGCTAAAGAACCCGAAGAAAGGGTTAAGACAAAAAAAAAAAGAAAAAAAAAATAAAATTAAATAAAAAATTTTTTTTTTTCGAAAAAAAAAAAAAAAAAAAAAATTGCCGTAACTTTAAAAAAAAAAAATAAGTTACGTTAACCGTAACTGTTAAAAAAAAAAATAAGTTACGTTAACCGTAACTGTTAAAAAAAAAAACTAAGTTACGGTTGCCGTAACTGTAGCCACTCCCAAGTTTTATTGTTATTTCTTGGTTTTCTCATATTATAGCGACATTGGAATTTATACAAGTCATTAGGCAGAATAAAATTAGGGATGGGCGGAAGGCAAAGTTCGGCACTCCCGTGTTAAACCGGGTTTCTGAAAATCAAAACTAATGGAATCAATATAATGATATCGCTTTGATGTACGAACCTTGTACACTTTATCGCATGCGAGAAAATTCAAAAATGAAATTATTATTTTTTATCGCATGCGACAAGATTTAAAAATAATTAATTTTTAAACGCGTTTTAAGGCTTTAAATCAATAAAATTAATTAAAATAATTAATTTTTGATTATTCTGCATCAAAAAAAAATTAATTCTTTAGTGGAAAAAGTAGTTTCTTCTTAATAAAATATTGTACTGTGCACATAAACCTTCGGTGGATGGGCACTTCCAGGAGAGAACCATTCATGCCGCTTGGTGTGAAGTTGTGGCAGGGTATCCACCAAAGTTCCTCCATACCGGCGTCCACCTAAAGTCCGACACTTCTTCAGAATGACCCATTTAAAAATTTTTTATTTTTACATAAACCTTCGGTGGATGGGCACTTCCAGGAGAGGACCATCCATGCCGCTTGGTGTGAAGTTGGGGTAGGGTATCCACCAAAGTTCCCCCATACCGGCGTCCACCTAAAGTCCGACACTTCTTCAGAATGACCCATTTAAAATTTTTTTATTTTTACATAAACCTTCGGTGGATGGGCACTTCCAGGAGAGAACCATCCATGCCGCTTGGTGTGAAGTTGGGGCAGGGTATCCACCAAAGTTTCCCCATACCGGCGTCCACCTAAAGTCCGATACTTCTTCAGAATGACCCATTTAAAAATTTTTTATTTTTACATAAACCTTCGGTGGATGGGCACTTCCAGGAGAGAACCATCCATGCCGCTTGGTGTGAAGTTGGGGCAGTGTATCCACCAAAGTTCCCCCATACCGGCGTCCACCTAAAGTCCGACACTTCTTCAGAATGACCCATTTAAAATTTTTTTATTTTTACATAAACCTTCGGTGGATGGGCACTTCCAGGAGAGACCCATCCATGCCGCTTGGTGTGAAGTTGGGGCAGGGTATCCACCAAAGTTCCCCCATACCGGCGTCCACCTAAAGTCCGACACTTCTTCAGAATGACCCATTTAAAATTTTTTTATTTTTACATAAACCTTCGGTGGATGGGCACTTCCAGGAGAGACCCATCCATGCCGCTTGGTGTGAAGTTGGGGCAGGGTATCCACCAAAGTTTCCCCATACCGGCGTCCACCTAAAGTCCGATACTTCTTCAGAATGACCCATTTAAAAATTTTTTATTTTTACATAAACCTTCGGTGGATGGGCACTTCCAGGAGAGAACCATCCATGCCGCTTGGTGTGAAGTTGGGGCAGGGTATCCACCAAAGTTCCCCCATACCGGCGTCCACCTAAAGTCCGACACTTCTTCAGAATGACCTATTTAAAATTTTTTTATTTTTACATAAACCTTCGGTGGATGGGCACTTCCAGGAGAGAACCATCCACGCCGCTTGGTGTGAAGTTGGGGCAGGGTATCCACCAAAGTTCCCCCATACCGGCGTCCACCTAAAGTCCGACACTTCTTCAGAATGATTTTGTTGGGTCAAAGAAAAATAAAAATTAATACTTATCTTTGAAATCTTTTTCTTCTTCATTTAATTTTAACATCTAAATAAATAAAATTTATTTTTATTTTACTAAGTTAAGTTCAAATCATTGTGTAATATATGAGGGTTGGCCATTTGTCCGCGGGACATTTGTCCGCGATTTGGTTTTGTGTCGCGGACATGAAAATTACATTTGTCCGCGATTCGAAATAACTTTTGTCCGCCGCGGACAAATGTCATTTGGCAAAATGCGGACAAATAACATTTTTCAAAATGACATTTGTCCGCTAAATATCTGAAAAATCAATCGCGGAAAAAAAACATTTTGAAAAATTACATTTGTCCGCTAAAAATCTCAAAAATCAATCGCTATTTTTAAATTTAAAAAAAAAAATGGAATAGACGCGGTTTGATAAACATCGACACATTTCATTTTGCAAAATGACATTTGTCCGATAAAAATTTGAATAATCAATCACGGACAACGATAGGGTTGGTGAGTGGCAGCGGGTGGGCGGGTGGACTGGTGGTTGGTCAGTGGGATTTGCGGCGCTGCCCCCCACCACCCTCTCGTTGTGCCGATTCTGAGTGGTTCACGTCATCTGCACTTTAGCTTCAAATTTTTAGCGGAAAAATGTCATTTTTCAAAATGTCATTTGTCCGTGATTGATTTTTCAGATATTTAGCGGACAAATGTCATTTTGCAGAATGTCATTTGTCCGCGATTAATTTTTATGGCGGTCAAATGACATTTTGCCAAATGACATTTGTCCGCGGCGGACAAAAGTCATTTCGAATCGCGGACAAATGTCCGGGATACAAAAACAAATCGCGGACAAATGTCCCGCGGACAAATGTCCAACCCCCATATATTACACAAAGATTTGAACTTAACTTAGTAAAATGAAAATAAATTTTATTTCTTTAGATGTTAAAATTAAATAAAGAAGAAAAAGATTTCAAAGATAAGTATTAATTTTTATTTTTCTTTGACCCAACAAAATCATTCTGAAGAAGTGTCGGACTTTAGGTGGACGCCGGTATGCGGGAACTTTGGTGGATACCCTGCCCCAACTTCACACCAAGCGGCGTGGATGGTTCTCTTCTGGAAGTGACCATCCACCGAAGATTTTTTTAAAAATAAAAATTTTTACAATGGGTCATTCTGAAGAAGTGTCGGACTTTAGGTGGAAGCCGGTATGAAGGAACTTTGGTGGATACTCTACTTCAACTTCACACCAAGCGGCATGGATGGTTCTCTCCTGGAAGTGCCCATCCACCGAAGGTTTATGTAAAAATAAAAAATTTTTAAATGAGTCATTCTGAAGAAGTATCGGAAATTAGGTGGACGCCGGTATGGGGAAACTTTGGTGGATACCCTGCCCCAACTTCACACTAAGCGGCATGGATGGGTCTCTCCTGGAAGTGCCCATCCACCGAAGGTTTATGTAAAAATAAAAAAATTTTAAATGGGTCATTCTGAAGAAGTGTCGGACTTTAGGTGGACGCCGGTATGGGGGAACTTTGGTGGATACCCTGCCCCAACTTCACACCAAGCGGCATGGATGGGTCTCTCCTGGAAGTGTCCATCCACCGAAGGTTTATTCTGGAAGTGACCATCCACCGAAGATTTATTTAAAAATAAAATTTTTTACAATGGGTCATTCTGAAGAAGTGTCGGACTTTAGGTGGAAGCCGGTATGAAGGAACTTTGGTGGATACTCTACCCCAACTTCACACCAAGCGGCGTGGATGGTTCTGTTCTGGAAGTACCCATCCACCGAAGGTTTATGTAAAAAAAAAAAAATTTAAATGGGTCATTCTGAAGAAGTGTCGGACTTTAGGTGGACGCCGGTATGGGGGAACTTTGGTGGATACCCTGCCTCAATTTCACACCAAGCGGCGTGGATGGTTCTCTCCTGGAAGTGCCCATCCACCGAAGGTGGATGGTTCTCTTCTGGAAGTACCCATCCACCGAAGGTTTATGTAAAATAAAAAATTTTTAAATGGGTCATTCTGAAGAAGTGTCGGACTTTAGGTGGACGCCGGTATGGGGGAACTTTGGTGGATACCCTACCCCAACTTCACACCAAGCGGTGTTGATGGTTCTCTTCTGGAAGTGACCATCCACCAAAGATTTATGTGCACAGTACAATATTTTATTACGAAGAAACTGCTTTTTCCACTAAAGAATTTTTTTTTTCTTTGATGTAGAATAATCAAAAATTAATTATTTTAATTAATTTTATTGATTTATAAAGTCTTAAAACGCGTTTATAAATTAATAATTTTTAAATCTTGTCGCATGCGATAAAAAATAATAATTTCATTTTTTAATTTTCTCGCATGCGATAAAGTGTACAAGGTTCGCTGAAAAAAGTGTATAACTTCTCGTACATATCGCTTTGACGGATATTTACTGCTTATGCAGTGTAATCGCATTTTCTCCCAAAAGTTAGCGCCGCCATTTTGTAGTTTCTGAAAATCCTTTTTGTGCTGACTTGTGCTATGTCTGTGCTACGCTGTGCCGCAATTTTGAGCCAGCACAAATTGAGCACAACCCAGCACAACAAAAATTAAAAATTAAATTGCGAGGCTAACTTTTTTTTAAAAAACCAGTTGCTCTATCTTCGCCAATTTTCAATATTTTTCAAAAAAAAACTTCGGCACAACGTAGCTAGCACAAACATAGCACAACTCAGCACAAAAAGGATTTTCAGAAACCTCAAAATGGCGGGGCTAACTTCAGGGACATCAAAATGCACGCATACTACTGCATATGCAGTAAAATTTTGTAAAATTTTCTGAGCTAAGTTTTGTATAGAGTTTTATTAGACAAAAAAGTTAAACTGTTTTTGCTGTCCATTACCATTAGGCTTTTGTTTTGTGTACCAAATAATAAAATTTTCTGGCACCAAGCACAGTGTCATTTACAAAATATATTTGATAGAAAAAAAGCGCAAATTTTTTTTTAGACTTTCCCAGTATCAACATTACTGCATATGCAGTAATTTTTTTCATACATTTGTATGGTATTTTATTTTGGCTGTCCTTTTGTTTTAAGAACGAAAAAGAAAAGGTAATGCCTTGTTCAGACAATGAAACCTTATCATGATAATCTTACTTTTTGTGATTATCATTCTTTTCTTCATGATTTGCTCATACAAAAAAAGTGTCATCGGAAATCATGATTATCGAAAATCATGAAAAATTTCAGGAATGAGTTTATAGTTTTTTACCATCCCATTTCCATTTCCACTCATTCCTAGTTATTTTTGACTTTTATTTTTGACATATTTTCTTTGTTTACAAAACAAAAAAAATTTGAGTAGCAAATAATATTCATTTTATATATTTTATTATATATTTTATTATATATTATTATTATATATTTTTATTTTGTTTGCTTTCATGTTGTTTACTTTTTTTGTTTTCGTTCATAATCGTGTTCACACCAAAGAAATTATAAATCAAGAATGGCCTTTGAATTTTTCGTCCCTTTCTTTTTTCATAAAGAAAGAGAAAAAGCTAGGGGGTCAAGTTTTTGTTTGCAATGATGTTCCAAAAAAAAAAATAAACATCAAATTTTCGAGTAAAAATGAATACAATAGTTAACAATTTGTGAAAATAATAATTTTTTTTTCTTGATGTGAATAATAAATATTCATAATTGCAATTTTATTTCCATTAATCATAGAGGAGAGTACGTTTTAACTTAATTTATTAATGAAAATAAACTATATAAACAAAAATAAGGAAAAAATAACATTAGTGCTTCACCCTTAAAAAAATTTAATAATTTCAAATTCTGAATTTCAAATTCCTAATGTATTTTGTTAGTGTAAAATTTCAAATTTTTTTTTGTTGTTGTGAATTTCAAATACACGCCTCAGAGCGTGTATTTGAAATTCACAACAACTAAAAAAATTTGAAATTCAAGTTCTGTCATTCTAATTGTCAAATCAAAAAAAAACTGTTATATATTAGTATTAAGTATATGGTGATCACTAACACATTAATAGTTGAGATTTAAAATAATGATCTATAGAGTAGACGGTTAGGATCCATTTTGTTTTAAGAAGAAGAAGCGGGTTTTGACAAGAATTAAATTCAATAAATATCTATTAATTATTAAAACTAAAAGAGTTTTATTTCAAAATAAACTAGATTTATTAAATGGTGTCAGGTGTATAAAGATTTTATTGGATAGAGTTTGCTGTTTTTGTGGAAATTTTTTGATTGTTAAGGATTGATTGTTGTTGCTGCCGTCACCTGCCGCTGCCGAAAAAAAAAAAAAAAATAGATTTTTTTGCTAATTGTTCGGTGAAAGCTTTTGTTGGTTCTGTTGGTAAGTGGATTAAGTTTTAGGTTGATTTAACAAAGAATAATATGGAGACTCAGTTAGAACAATTTTTGAAGGCGCAGATGAATATGATTTCCAAAATGCAGGAACAAATGGCTAATATGGCGATTAAAAATTCAATTAAGACAACAGAAAATGCTGTAGTTCCCTTTCCAAAGCTACTCCAAGTTGATAAGGAAGAGTTGACGAGAGAAAATTTTGAATTGTTTAAATCCAATTGGGAAACCTATCAAATTGCAACAGGTATGGACAAATGGGATGAAGAAAGAAACAGTCAAAAGGTTAATATTCTATGGTCAATGATTGGTGATGCTGCCAAGTTGAAGTATAACAATTTTGGGTTGTCGGATGTTGATAAGGCAAATCCTGAGACGTTAATCAAAAAAATCGAAGAAAAAATTATTTTTCAGAAACATGCTATATATGAACGTTGGATATTTCACACCTGTAGTCAGTTAAATAATGAAACATTTGACCAATATTTAATTAGAATAAATAAAGCTGCTAATGGATGTCAATTTGAGAAAATTGAGACAGATAAAATTAAGGAAATCATGATTCGCGATCGTGTTGCTTTCGGTATCAAAGATGAACAACTGAAAAAAAAATTCCTTAAAGAAGAACCAGATAAACTGACATTGGATGATGTTATTAAACAATGTAGAATTAGTGAAGCGTCAAATGAAAGATTGAAGTATATTCATGATGCAGAGACTAAAAAACGAAAAATCTGTTCATAAAGTAAATAAAAATAAGCAAACGAAAATTAAATGTAAATTTTGCAATGGTAATCACGCTTTTGAAAAAAATCTGTGCCCAGCATTTAAGAAAGAATGTAATTTGTGTCATAAAACAGGACATTTTGAAAAATGTTGTTTCAAAAAGTTGAAAAATGACAAATCGATAAAATCTAAAAATGTACATTCAGTCAATACTGGTCCGACAGATGATGATAAAAAATCTGAAACTATGAAAGTTCATAAAATAAGAAATAAAATGGTCGAAAATAGTCCTAGAGCAAAATTAAAGTTGAAATTTGGTAATAAATGGAAAGAAATCGAATGTGATCTAGATACTGGTGCTGAAGTTTGTTTGATAGGTTACAATTATTTAAAAAAATTATTTAATGGAATTGAACCAAAATTAGTTAATTCAAAATGTAAATTAAAAGCTTTTGGTGGTGAAATTATTGAAGTTAGAGGTGAAATTGAAATTTTATGTGAACATAAAGCGAAAAATTACTATATAGTTTTCAAAGTGGTAAATATTGAATATGGTGCTTTATTATCAGAAAATGCATGCTTGACGTTGGGTTTTGTAAAATATTGCAAAAAGATTAATATGTCACAAATTTCTGAACCAAAAGATTTAAATGGACTTCACATGCAGGCTGAACAAATCGTTAATGATTTCCAAGATGTGTTTCAAGGTTATGGGAAATTAGACGGGAAAATTGAATTAGAAGTTGATAAGGAAATTCCAGCTATAATTCAAAAAGCTAGAAGAATTCCAATTCATTTAAGAGAAAAATTAAAGGAGGAACTGGATCAACTTGTAAAAGATGAAATAATTATTAAAGAAGAACAACACACAGATTGGGTGAGCAATGTATTAATGGTTGAAAAAAAGAATTCTTTTCGTATTTGTATAGATCCAATCCCTTTAAATAAAGCTCTAAAAAGACCTAATTGGCAGTTTTCCACCATTGAAGAAATTTTACCGGAGTTGGGTAAGGCTAAAATATTTTCTACAGTAGATGCTAAAAAAAGTTTCTGGCAACTAATGCTCACTGAAGAAAGTAGTAAATTAACTTGCTTTTGGACACCATTTGGTCGGTATAGATGGTTAAGATTACCATTTGGGGTGTCATCGGCGCCAGAATTGTTCCAAAGGAAAATGTCTGAAGTGATAAATGGCTTAAAAGGTGTAGAAAATATGGTTGATGATATTCTTATTTATGGTACGGGAAATACTTATGAAGAAGCGTTTGCTGATCATAATAATAATCTGCGAAACCTGTTATTAAGATGTAGACAAAAGAATTGTAAGCTCAATAAATCTAAATTAGTATTATGTAAAAATTCAGTTAAATTTTATGGATTTAATTTTACAACTGAAGGATTAAAAGCTGATGAAACAAAAATTGAAGCCATAAAAAACATGCCTATACCAGAGAATAAACAAGACTTACATCGCTTCCTGGGTATGATAAATTATCTTAGTCGATTTATTAAGAATTTGAGTTCAGAATCAACACATTTACGTAAGTTGATATTAGATAAAACACCTTGGGTATGGCTTGCTGTTGAACAAAAAGAATATGATAAATTAAAAAGTATAATAAGTAATATTAAAACGCTGCGTTATTATGATCCAAATAAGCCAGTTGTTTTAGAATGTGATTCGTCATCGACAGGTTTAGGTGCAGTAATGTTTCAAGACAATGAAGTAGTTGCTTACGCTTCAAGAACATTGACAAAAGCAGAAAGGAATTATGCAATGATTGAAAAGGAATTACTTGCGATTGTTTTTGCTTGTCTAAGATTTGACCAGATGATAGTTGGTAATTGTGACGTAATTATTAAAACAGATCACAAGCCGCTTATTCCCATTTTCAATAGACCTCTTCTGAAAGCTCCTAAGAGATTACAATTGATGCTGATGATTTTACAACGTTACAATTTAGATGTAAAATTTGTTGATGGTAAACATAATATAATTGCCGATGCATTGTCACGGGCTACTTATAATCGAAATGATAAAGACTTTAACGATGAAATTAATAGAGGCAATATTTTTAAAATTTCTTTGCACGAAAAATATATAAGATCGTTAAATTTAATTGAAAATTTGAATGTTACAGATGAAAGAATTGATCATATTAAAGACGAAACCAAAAATGATGCAGTTTTTCAAAATTTAATGATGTATATCACTAATGGATGGCCTAAATACGTACGAGATGTCAATGAAAATACGAAAATTTATTTTAAATACAAAAATGAATTATCAATACAAGATGGTTTAATATTCAGAAATGATGCAATTCTGATTCCATCAAGTATTCGAAAGTTTTTAGTTGACAAAGTTCACTCAAGTCATAGTGGTATTGAAAACACATTGAACTTAGCTAAGAATAATTTATTTTGGCCAGGAATGAGTCAACAAATTATGGAAAAAGTAAGAACATGTAAGGTATGTGCTAAGTTTTCAAGCTCCCAACCAAAACTACCAATGATGACACACGAAATACCCGAATATCCATGGCAATATATATCTATGGACATATTTTTCCAAAAATATGATGGAATTGATAGAAAAGTGCTAGTAATTGTTGATCATTATTCTGACATGTTTGAATGCGATTTTTTAAAGGACTTAACCCCCAGTTCTGTCATTAATGTGATGAAAAGACATTTTGCTCGATACGGAATTAGCGAAGAAGTTAAATCTGATAATGGGACTCATTTTGTTAATGTAGCTATGCAAAATTTTGCTAAACAATATAATTTTAAACATATTACATCGTCGCCTTATCACCAGCAAGGTAATGGTAAAGCTGAAGCAGCAGTAAAAATTGCCAAAATAATGATGAAAAAAGCTAATGAAGAAAAGGAAGATTTTTGGATGATGTTGCTACATTGGAGAAATACACCAAATAAAATGAAATCGAGTCCAGTTCAAAGATGTTTTTCACGAAATACAAGAACAAGCTTACCAGCAGTTACCAAACATTATCAATTCAAAATTGTTGAAAAAGTCAAAAATAGTATTACAACACAAAGGTCGAAAAATAAGTTATATTATGATAGGAAAACAAGAGATCTTCCAGAATTATTGATTGGTCAAAATGTAATGGTACAGTTACGTCCAGATAAAGATTCAAATTGGTCAGAAGGTATCGTTTCATCAAAAAAATCTGATAGATCATATATGGTTAATGTTGATAGTATTCCATACAGACGTGACCGTGTCCACATTAAACCAATGCTAGAAGAACGTGATAAAACAAATGGTACAACTGATACTACTGATGAAGAGAGAACACCCATAGCTCAAACAATTCTTAGTAGTCAACCTGAAGTAGGTTCCACTCCTGATGAAACAGTTGTTCCAAATACAAGACCAAAAAGAACCATTATATTTCCATCAAAGTACAAAGACTTTGAATGCACTTAGCCAAGTTCAAAGAAAGGAAGATGTTATATATTAGTATTAAGTATATGGTGATCACTAACACATTAATAGTTGAGATTTAAAATAATGATCTATAGAGTAGACGGTTAGGATCCATTTTGTTTTAAGAAGAAGAAGCGGGTTTTGACAAGAATTAAATTCAATAAATATCTATTAATTATTAAAACTAAAAGAGTTTTATTTCAAAATAAACTAGATTTATTACAAAAACAAACATGCCAGATGAAAAAAATTCCGCAAATTTCCTGAGATTTTTCTTGTACAATAATTTTTTGTTCATAATTTTTCGCCGATATACAAAATCCTCTAAATTTAGGGAAAGAAAATCCTACTCTGGCAACTTTGTTATTAATATTTGAGATTTATGATAAAAAGTGAAAAAAAGTGTTCACCCGAAAACTTTTTTTTGACATTAAATTACACTAACAAATACATTAGGAATTTGAAATTCAGAATTTGAAATTTTTAAGGGTGAAGCACTATTATAAAATAACATATGTTATTGAAAAATAATTTTTATGTTCTCAAATTTCAATCTGAAAATAGAACAAAAAATGTTAGTTCTACCGTTATTACAAAGTCAAATTTTAAAAGTTCAAGTGACAAAATTAACTATTGTCCTGTAAATTTTATTAACTTGTTATGTTGTTGTCGGCTTACTTTAGATGAATGTTTAATGTTTTCTGTTATTTCATTCCCGAAATCAAATATTTTTATGGTTAAATATTGTTCAATTATTAATTTTATCAAATAATATCGGTGATTATTTAAAATATCGCAATCTTCTAAATCATGATCGAAGTTATCGAAAATAGTATTACCAATATTTCTCATGATAATATTTATTAATTTGAAATAAAAGTTTTTGCTACTCAATTTATTATTTTTTGAATGTTTAACTTTTTCGAGAATTATTTTAAATTAATATTCCTACCAAGCTTTATAGAATTATTAATTCATTTCAAAATATTGTTTTGATGAGTTTAAATATATTGTATTTAAAAAAAAACAAAAACTATTTTTTTCTTTATTGTTTTTTATTACGGTATGATAAAAAAGTAATAATAACATATTCCTTTTTTATTTGGTTCACATTTTCTTTAGTTGGTTTACATTTTTATGCCATCGGAGATTAAACTGGGAACATCATTGCAAACAAAAACTGGGGTCATTTTTTTTTCATAAGGCCATTCTTGACTTATGATTTCTTTGGTTCACACAGGTTTTCAAAGTATGATTATCTACGCAAATCACGATTAGGAAATCATGATTTAGTCGTTGTCTGAACAAGGCATAAGTAAATAATAATTTTTTAATTTGCAAAATATATTATTTTTAAAGGATGGATGATAGACTTCAGAAAAAGTTCGACAAACTTTTTGATGAGTTTTTTCAGAGTGATGATTTTGATAATCCTGAAAATAATATTGATAAAGAATTCAGCAATGACGATTCTGTGATAGATCCTGATTATTCTCAATCAAGTGATTATGATTCAGAGGATGAAGCTGGTGATCAAAATCATGCGTCCTAAATATGATTTAAATAATACAAATACACATTTAAGCTCGGAAGTTCCGAAGCATTGTTTGCAAAAAATCCCTTTACCCGAAAACTATAAAAGAAAATCATACTATGTTAATTGTAGACATTGTTTGAAAGAGAAAACTAGAAAGCAAACCAAATATGCTTGCCCAGGCTGTGAAAATAAATCTTCTTTGTGCATTGAATGTTTCCCGAAGCGCCATTAATTTTTTATTTATTTTTTTTACATTTCATAATAATATTGTTTTATTTTTGTAATTGAATTTACTATATTAAAATGTGATATTTTTGAATTCATACATACAGGTCAGGCTCGTTGTTGTTTTTTGTGTTTGCGAGGAATGTTTGGCGCCTTTGAAAAAGTTTTCAATTAGGTACTAAAAGCCTATACAAAGAAAAAACTAGCTTAATTTATTTTATTTTTTTTTATTTAATTTTTGATTAAAGTTAGCAAATCACTAGGTGGGATACCTTTTATACTTAAAGAAGTATGGATTTGATAATGGGGACAGGAAGCTAAGACGGGATTAAAAAATGAGTCAGTAGGTAATCATTTACATTCTTCTTGAAGTGGCGCAAGTCGTAAATCAAATGTCCGCCAGCTGTAGGAAACAATTGTGAAGGGAGAGAATCCTTACCAGGAATCACACCAACGACCAAACGAAGTTGGACACTCATCTTCTATCAAAACTATTTCATTTACGTTAATATTTGGAACATTATTTTTCCATTTATTTCTCTGTTGTAATGAATGTACGTATTCCAAAGAAAATCGCTTCTAAAATGATTGAATTAATTGAGAGATTTTTCTCCAAGGCTTTAAACGATTATTTGGAATATTTTCATAAGAAAGTTCAGGAATCGCCACTATTGGCTTACCTATCAAAAAATGAGCAGTAGTTAATGGCTGAGCATGAGAAGGATCAGAAGACATTTCACTTAGAGGTCGAGAGTTCATAATTCCTTCTATTTGTATTATTATGGCAGTGGCATGCCGTGATATTTTTAAGTGGGTGTGCAAAACCTAAATACAAATTTATCATAGATACGCAGTCGCTCTAAAAACTATATTTCTTAAAAGAAAAAAAATTAAATAAGTTAAAAAACGTATTATTCTTTAATGAAAATATTTTTGTCTTTTGAAACAAAATTATTCCGGAAGAATCGATATTTTATGCACGCATACATTTTTTCTTCTAATTGTTTTATTCTTGACTGTTTAATAACCAGCGCTTCGTTTCATTATAGGATTTGTTGAAATTATGTATACACAATTTTTTCATGCATTTTGTAACGGATCTAGGTCACAATCCAAAAAAAAAAAATTCAAATGTCCCAAAATCCAAATTTTTTTTTAAATCCAAATTATAAAATCCTAATGTGACAAAATCCAAACAAAAAAAATCCAAATGTTCCAAAATCCAAATAAAAAAATCCAAATGGGACAAAAGCTAAATCTTTTTTTTTTTTTTTTAAAATAATAAAATACTGGTTACATGAAAATTGCGTACATGAAAATTGTGGTTCATTTATTAATTTTAGAGTTTATTTTATTAATTCTAATTTTGAATCAGATTTTCATTTTAATTAATGTAAGAAAATTTATTTATTTTAAAGGATCTGCTACGTATGCCAAATTCAGTTATAATTTTGAGTTTTCACATAGAAAACATAAAATTTGATAAAAAAAAAAATTTATTTAAAAAAAAAGAAGATAATTTATTTATTATTTAAAATAGTTAATATTATAAAAAAAAAAAAATATTAACAACTAAAATTTTCATGTGAGCAATTTTCATGTTACCAAAAATACTATGCATGACTCATTTACATGCACACAATGCAATAACTTCATTCTTATGTTAAAAGTTGATAAGAAAACATCGAAATATATACTACAAATTAGAGATTGCGATTTCCCGACATTTTTCATGTCTCGAGACATCGAGACTTTTTTGTCTCGCTATATTTGTTGTCTCGAGAATACGAGATTTTTTTTTCTATGTCTCGAAAGTCTCGAGATTTCCCGATACTTTCATAAAATAAAATAAAATTCAAATAATTACAAAAAATATTGGAAAATTATTTATTTTTATTAATAACTAATTCACTAATATTAGGAAAAAAAATAATGAAAATATATTACTACATATTATTAGTAGGAACAAAAATAATATTAAATAATATATATGCTTTAAATATACTTATATATTTTTTCTAAAAAAAATGTCAATCAAATAGGGCCATAGATACTAAGACACCATTGTAAAAGTATGTGGAAAATATAAAATTAATAAGGAAATGTTTTTCATAAAAAAAACATTTTAAAAAACAAGGGGTATCTATAGCTCTATCTGATAGACGAGTCCTTATTTTGGAAACTAAGTTTCCCGCTGTCGAAAAGTTTCGTTCACTTTGAGTAGACGTTGATCTTATTTTAAATATTATTAGTTATTACCCTTTAGGAAATTTGATTGCAATATTAAAATTACAGTATATAAAATCCAAATTCAAATAAACATAAAAATTTTGGTACAGAATTTATTTTTAAATTTCTCGAGACTAAAAAAAAATTCTCGAGACTACGAGAATTCCCGAAACATGAATATTTAAATTTCTCGAGACCCGAGACATTAAAATACGTAAAAGTCTCGAGATTTCTCGAGACGGGAATTCTCGATCACAATCTCTACTACAAATATATTATTTTGAATTTATCTTTGATTTGGTATAATTTTGATTTTATTATGAATTACAACAAAATCACCATTGTAAAAACTAATAAGGGGAAAGAAAAACTTTTTATTAACGGATATGATTACTGTTTAGATCTCAACAAAAATGGAATATACAGATGGAGTTGCTCCCAACGTAAGTCTAAAAATTGTAAAAGCAGGGTAAATACTGTATTAGAAAACGGAGAGCACATAATAAAAAAACAAACTGATATCTTCCCACAAATAATGCTCAAAGAAAAAAAATCAATCGAGCCCGAAAAAACTTTATTAAAGAACCTTCAACTATATCAGAAATCGATATCCCTGAAGAATTAAAATTATTATATAGCGAAATATTTGTTCTTTCTGATTATAGTTACAACAATGAAAAAATAATAATATTTGGCACCTCTCAGTCTTTAAAATTACTTGGCGATTCAAAGTGCTGGCTTATGGGACATTTTATATAGTACCTACAATAATGAGACAACTTTTCACTGTTCATGACGTTTTTGAAGGACATGTTGTCCCATTAATCTTCTGTTTAATGAATCAGAAAAGTAAAGAAGCTTATGAACAGTTTTTTTTTTCAATTGTTTTTTCTAGCTGTTAATCAAAACATTAATTTAAATCCTGAAAGAATAGTATCAGATTTTGAAATAGCCATTGCTTCGGCTGCCAAGTCCTTCTTACCATCTGCACGGAATTCAAAGGCTGCCTTTTTCATTTTGGCCAGTTATTATGGCGTAAAGTTCAAAAATAAAAAAAAATAAACTTACTAAAATATAAGAAAATTAGGCGAGTGATTAAAAAAAGGCAAAGAACTGAGAAATTAGAGTACTTAAAATCTATAAGTACTCACATCGCGCTTGTATCATAAACTGGAAATGTAAATATGCAAAAATGAATGAAAATACAATAAAAAATGAATTAAGTGAATTAAAATACAAAAATGAATTAAATGAATTACAGTACAAAAAAAACACACGAAGCAGTCATAGAACTGCCTACAGAAGTTTATACTTAAAGATTTAAAATATGAAATAACAGTGGCTACAAATGATAGGCTGCTGAGTACAAAATGTAAATTAAAATATTTTACCCTCTACCAAAAAAACGCCCAACGCGGCTAAAGAAGTATAAACTTCAAAAAAATTTCGTATATTTTGCTCCGGCACGACCTAACCGTAGATCCCCACCCAAAAAATTTTTTTCAGGTAAAATTATTTTCACCGGAGCTACCTATTTTGAAAAAAAAATATTTTCGTATATTTTGCTCCGGCACGACCTAACCGTAGCTGCCCACCCAAAAATTTTTTTTCAGGTAATATTAATTTCACCGGAGTTACCCATTTTGAAAAAAAAAAAATGTTCGTATATTTTGCTCCGGCACGACCTAACCGTAGCTCCCCACCTAAAAATTTTTTTTTCAGGTAATATTAATTTCACCGGAGCTACCTATTTAAAAAAAAAAATTTTCGTATATTTTGCTCCGGCACAACCTAACCGTAGCTCCCCACCCAAAAATTTTTTTTCAGTTAATATTAATTTCACCGGAGCTAACTATTTAAAAAAAAAAATTTTCGTATATTTTGCTCCGGCACGACCTAACCGTAGCTCCACACCCAAAAATTTCTTTTCAGTTAATATTAATTTCACCGGAGCTACCTATTTAAAAAAAAAAAATTTTTCGTAAATTTTGCTCCGGCACGACCTAACCGTAGCTCCACACCCAAAAATTTTTTTCAGTTAATATTAATTTCACCGGAGCTACCTATTTAAAAAAAAAATTTTTTCGTATATTTTGCTTCGGCACGACCTAACCGTAGCTCCACACCCAAAAATTTTTTTTCAGTTAATATTAATTTCACCGGAGCTACCTATTTAAAAAAAAAAAATTTTCCTATATTTTCCTCCGGCACGACCTAACCGTACCTCCCCACCCAAAATTTTTTTTCAGGTAATATTAATTTCACCGGAGCTACCTATTTTGAAAAAAAAAAAAAGTTCGTATATTTTGCTCCGGCACGACCTAACCGTAGCTCCCCACCCAACATTTTTTTTTCAGATAATATTAATTTCACCGGAGCTACCTATTTTGAAAAAAAAATTTTTTTCGTATATTTGGCTCCGGCACGACCTAACCGTAGCTCCCCACCCAAAAATTTTTTTTCAGGTAATATTAATTTCACCGGAAAAAAATTTTTCGTATATTTTGCTCCGGCACGACCTAACCGTAGCTCTCCACCCAAAAAATTTTTTTCAGTTAATATTAATTTCACCGGAGCTACCTATTTAAAAAAAAAATTTTTCGTATATTTTGCTCCGGCATGACCTAACTGTAGCTCCCCACCCAAAATTTTTCGCTGGTAATCTTAATTTCACCAAAGCTACCTATTTAAAAAAAAAAAATGTTTTCGTATATTTTGCTCTGGCACGACCTAACCGTAGCTCTCCACCCAAAAATTTTTTTTCAGGTAATATTAATTTCACCGGCGCTACCTATTTAAAAAAAAAAAATTTCGTATATTTTGCTCCGGCACGACCTAACCGTAGCTCCCATCCAAAAATTTTTTTTCAGTTAATATTAATTTCACCGGAGCTACCTATTTAAAAAAAAATTTTTTTTGTTATATTTTGCTCCGGCACGACCTAACCGTAGCTCCCCACCCAAAAATTTTTTTTCAGGTAATATTAATTTTACCGGAGCTACCTATTTAAAAAAAAAAAATGTTCGTATATTTTGCTCCGGCACGACCTAACCGTAGCTCCCACCCAAAAAATTTTTTTCAATTAATATTAATTTCACCGGAGCTACCTATTTAAAAAAAAAAAATTTTCGTATATTTTGCTCCGGCACGACCTAACCGTAGCTCCCACCCAAAAATTTTTTTTCAGTTAATATTAATTTCACCGGAGCTACCTATTTAAAAAAAAAAAATTTCGTATATTTTGCTCCGGCACGACCTAACCGTAGCTCCCCACCCAAAAATTTTTTTTCAGTTAATATTAATTTTACCGGAGCTACCTATTTAAAAGAAAAAAAATTTTCGTATATTTTGCTCTGGCACGACCTAACCGTAGCTCCCCACCCAAAAATTTTTTTTCAGTTAATATTAATTTCACCGGAGCTACCTATTTAAAAAAAAAAAAATTTCGGATATTTTGCTCCGGCACGACCTAACCGTAGCTCCACACCCAAAAATGTTTTTTCAGTTAATATTAATTTCACCGGAGCTACCTATTTTGAAAAAAAAAAAAATTTCGTATATTTTGCTCCGGCACGACCTAACCGTAACTCCCCACCCAACATTTTTTTTTCAGGTAATATTAATTTCACCGGAGCTACCTATTTTGAAAAAAAAAAATTTTTCGTATATTTTGCTCCGGCACGACCTAACCGTAGCTCCCCACCCAAAAATTTTTTTTCAGGTAATATTACTTTCACCGGAGCTACCTATTTAAAAAAAAAAAATGTTCGTGTATTTTGCTCCGGCACGACCTAACTGTAGCTCCTCACTCAAAATTTTTCGCTGGTAATCTTAATTTCACCAAAGCTACATATTTAAAAAAAAAATTTTTTTTTCGTATATTTTGCTCCGGCACGACCTAACCGTAGCTCCCCAACTAAAAATTTTTTTTCAACGGAGCTACCTATTTAAAAAAAAAAATTTTTCATATATTTGGCACGACCTAACCGTAGCTCCCCACCCAAACATTTTTTTTCAGTTAATATTAATTTCACCGGAGCTATCTATTAAAAAAAAAAAAATTTTCGTATATTTTGCTCCGGCACGACCTAAACGTAGCTCCCCACCCAAAAATTTTTTTTCAGGTAATATTAATTTCACCGGAGCTACCTTATTAAAAAAAAATTTTTTTCGTATATTTCCGGCACGACCTAACCGTAGCTCTCCACCCAAAAATTGTTTTTCAGTTAATATTAATTTCACCGGAGCTAACTATTTAAAAAAAAAAAATTTTCGTATATTTTGCTCCGGCACGACCTAACCGTAGCTCCCCACCCAAAATTTTTTTTCAGGTAATATTAATTTCACCGGAGCTACCTATTTAAAAAAAAAAAATTCGTATATTTTGCTCCGGCACGACCTAACCGTAGCTCCCCACCCAAAAAATGTTTTTCAGTTAATATTAATTTCATCGGAGCTACCTATTTAAAAAAAAAAAACACGAAGCAGTCATAGAACTGCCGACAGAAGTTTATACTTAAAGATTTAAAAACTATGAATAACAGTGGCTACAAATGATGGGCTGCTCAGTACAAAATGTAAATTAAAATAAAAATCAGTCCATCAGTCGAAAAGCAGTCCATTATTTGTAGCCACTGTTATTTCATAGTTTAAATCTTAAGTATAAACTTCTGTAGGCAGTTCTATGACTGCTTCGTGTGTTTTTTTTTTGCATATTTTGAGCCGGGAAAACCTATAATGATAAATTACTTGATCGATATCTATACTATCAATGCCAAAATATACCTATTTTGTTTCTCAAGGCTTTAATAAAATTATTTGTAACGAGTTTAGTGCGTCCAATATTATAAATTTGTTTTATAGGATATAATGTTTATAACTTTAGTGGTTACATAATCTCTGTAAAAATAATAAAACAAAAACATGAAACATGAAATGAAATGTGATCACTTTTCTTACTTATTTTTCTCCCGGGAAATTCGTACTTTTTTTAGCGTTTATTATCTTATTAACTACAACAGGATTAACAAATGCTTGTTTAAATACATATATACCAGGCACGAAGCGTAAGTTTTTTAATATCGGAAGCACACTAATAGAATTTAATATTTTTTATACTTAGATATAACACCATATTAAATAAGGCAAGATATTGAAATGATCTGAAATACATAGGTTCATTTTAATTATTTTGAAGTTAATTTAGGTACATTTAATGTTAATTATTGATCCGAATGTTTTTTACTTAAAAAAGTTAATTTAATTTGAATTATTTGAATATTTAAAAATTATATCGTCTTATTGTATCTTGAAATCACCAAACAAAATCAAATTAGTATACTTTTCAGCGCAAATAATAAATTTCCTTCACTCATTATTCATATTCTTATAGATAATTCCCTTTCCTAATTTAGACGGTAAATTTAGTGTCTCTGATATTAAAGGGAATTTAATTTTTATCCCTTCACATTATTGAGAATGCATAATTTGAAATCATTATTTGCTTTATTGAAATTTAGTTTAACGCTTGCTATGAAATTTAGCTGTTAATAAAAATTCTATACAAAAAATAATGATTTCAAAAATTTTACTATGAGAAGAAATTTCAGTATTCAAAAGCGACATCTATACCAAAATTCTCTTTGAATGGGAAATTTTTTGTAATCATAATAATGAATTAAAATTTTGCATTCTTTCTTAATATTAGGAAGCCTTTAGGAAAATATGTACCTATTGTAAATAAAGCGTAATATAGGGGTAATTTCTATTGAATGCAGTATTTAAATTTTAACCTATGTTTTTATTTGTTAAATATTAAAATGTTTTCTACGGAAGCACTCAATAAGTTCAATATATGAAGGATTCGTCCCTGATATATACATAAAACTGTCTTGTCATAGTAAGTGGTAAAACATGTTTGAAAATTAGTTGGGACTTTAGTGATATACCTATTATCCGGTGTCTAAATTTTTTATGAATGATCACAAGATTATGTTAATTCTATTGTGAAAATAAGATTGCACGAAAAAGCTGTGAATATTTACCAAAACGAAGTACAGATACTTAAATTAAGAGAAAAATTTTAACTTTAAAAATTATGACGCTTTACGGAAATTAATTAGATCAATCTGCAAAAATTAATTGACCAATTTATTATCTCTCCCTCTTTGGTATTTTGTATTTGGCGTAACTACATTATTATGTTAAAAAAATTAAAAAAAAAAAAAATTTCATAAAATTCTCAGTATCGGGGGATCGAACTTGGCACCTTCAGAATTGTAATCCGATATTCTATCCACTCAGCCATATTGCCAATATGATTTTAGCTTTCTAAAATAACATAAAAGAGCACTTGTCTTCTTTAATAATTAAAATCGCCGGAATTTATTTTAAAAATTTCTCTCTTATTTCCTTCCACTAATCGTATTCATGAACCCGTTTATTTTTTAAAAATTTCTCTCTTATTTCCTTCCACTAATCGTATTCATGAACCCGTTTATTTCATTCCACTAACCTTATTAAAGAACAAAACAGAAGTTGAACTTGAATTTTTATATTATTTAGAAGAATACTCTTTATATGATTTTAGAAAGCAAAAATTATATGGCCATATGGCTTAGTGGATAGAACACCAGACTAATAAGTCTGAAGGTGCCAGGTTCGAACCCAATTATGGTTTTTTTTTTTTTAATATTTGAAAAAAATGATGACGGCGGATTCTCAGAAAAATGATGACGATTCTCAGAAAAATTCTATATGAAAATGGATTTTTACCCTCTACCAAATTTCTTCCAACAACGCTAAAGAAGTATAAACTTCAAAAATGTTTCGTATATTTTGCTCCGGCACGACCTAACCGTAGCTGCCCACCCAAAATTTTTTTTTCAGTTAATATTAATTTCACCGGATTCCCAATTTAAAAAAAAAAACAATTTCGTATATTTTGACCCGGCACGACCTAACCGTAGCTCCCCACCCAAAAAAAATTATAAAGTTTGGATTTTGGGTAATTTGGATTTTAGAAGTTTGGATTTTGGATAATTTGGATTTTAGAAGTTTGAATTTTGGGTTATTTGGATTTTTTAAATTTGGATTTTGGATTTTGGTTTTTGGATTTTGAAATTTGGCATACGTAGCAGATCCTAATAAAAAATAAAAAATTATAAAATTTGGATTTTGGGTCATTTGGATTTTAGAAGTTTGGATTTTTGATCATTTGGATTTTAGAAGTTTGATTTTGGGTCTTTGGATTTTTTAAATTTGGATTTTGGTTTTTGGATTTTGAAATTTGGCATACGTAGGAGATCCTAATAAAAAATAACACATGAATGAGCAACAAATCTAATGCGCCTTCGCCTTCACTTTCGTAACTTTTACATTTGTAAATAAAAAAAAATTTTTCTCTCAAAAAATGTTAACCCACTCTCTTATGTTAATTCATTTCTTTATGTGGGTGAAGTTAGCCATAAATTGCCAGCCATAAAAGTTGCGCAACGGAAATTTTTTTTTTATTTCAATTTTCAATTTTCTGATAAAAAAGCTTCATTGCATGTTTTTTGGCTGCTGATGTGAAAAAGGATGCTGTTTTTAAAGTTTATGTAAATATTTTGTTTAGCAAAACGAATACACAATTTTAAAAAAATATCGGAATAAAAATAATTTATTAGGAATGATGATATGATATGAGGAAACATGACTTATTTATACATATTTTTTCAAAGCATTTTCATCACTACGTACATCACAAGCGATAACCGAACCAATTTTCAATCATGTAAGGAATAGGAAGTAGCTGTAGTATTTTTCACTTAACTGAATGACTATTATTTAGAATCATATATCATATAATAAAATATTTGTAGAAAAAAATTGTTTATTATTTTTTTAACTCTGCATGTGAAAGAAGTTAGCAATAAGTTCTCTTAAGTTGCCAGCAATAAATTCGCTTAAATACATCAGCGCCACCATCGCTTAAATTTTGAACCTCAGGAGAGGGTAAAATGTAAGGAAAAAAATTATAACAAAGCAATTTGAATACAAAATAAAATATTTAAGGAAATTTATTGCTGGCGTTAAAAAGAGCAAATAAAATAGGATTAAAATGTTCGAATAAAAACAATAACAAAGCAACTTAAAACAACAACAAACATTTTTTGAGTAAAAGTGTGTTTGTGGTTATAAATTCGTTGCAGACGTCATAAATTTTTTTTTTTTTCAAATAATAAAATTAATAAAACGAAATTATTTTTAAATATTATTACTGAAATTTAAAAAATAAATAAATATTTTTTTTTAATTATAAAAAAAAAACGCCCTTGGAGACATTAGAAAATAAAGTGGGTAAGTTAAATAAAAACATTTTTAAACTTAATTTAGGTAGTTAGGTATCAAACTTCCCACTTCTAACAATCTGAATGCCTGCGGAGTTACCTATCTGGGTTCGGTGGTTATTAAATTTCTTTGGCGTTACTGCAGTTTACGTGAACAACTCAGAATCGTCTGAAACTTGGAAGGGGGATAGAGCCGGTGCCCAAACCCCCAAAACTGAAATCAGTTCTTGGGGATCGGGCCCCGTTTCAGAGATAGGGCCCCCCAAAGTGTTCATACATTTTTGTATGAACTTTTTTTTTTGTGCCCGATTTGACCCATTTTTGTGCAGGGAGTATAGGGGGTGACCCAGAACGCAAAGAGGGTGGGGGCGGTGAGCGGGCGGTCTGGTGGTTGGTTAGTGGGATTTGCGGCCGATTCTGAGTGGTTCACATAAAGTGCAGTTTAGCCTTTTTTTACATACTCCACTTCATGAAGCTTTACGACATCACATTCTATCAAAACTAAAACAACTACAAGAAAATTTTTAATGAGTACCGAAACAAAAATAGTTTTTGGACTTTTTTTAATTTAAAAATTAAAAAAACAATAAAAGTCTGAATATAACTAGATATATAATTTTTTACTATGATAAAACTCTTTATCTCTTCTTGATTGAAACTTTTAATGACTATTTTATTTTTGTAAATTCTTATCAATGTAGGGCCTTTCTTAAAATTTGTAGCAATTTTCTGATTTATTTAATTTCAATATAATATCAAACAAGGTTTTATCATCACAATATATATTTTACGTTTTACTTTTTTTTAGGATTTCGACAAACTTCTGATAAAAAAGCTTCATTGCATGTTTTTTGGCTGCTGATGTGAAAAAGGATGCTGTTTTTAAAGTTTATGTAAATATTTTGTTTAGCAAAACGAATACACAATTTTAAAAAAATATCGGAATAAAAATAATTTATTAGGAATGATGATATGATATGAGGAAACATGACTTATTTATACATATTTTTTCAAAGCATTTTCATCACTACGTACATCACAAGCGATAACCGAACCAATTTTCAATCATGTAAGGAATAGGAAGTAGCTGTAGTATTTTTCACTTAACTGAATGACTATTATTTAGAATCATATATCATATAATAAAATATTTGTAGAAAAAAATTGTTTATTATTTTTTTATTATTATGTATAGTATAGTATTATCATTAAAAAACTTCAGTTTAGTACCCAGTACAATAAAATAATAATACAACTATTGATCACTGTCCTGTAATATATAATGTAATATTTAATATTTACTAAATTATTTAAGTTGTTTTATTTATTATTCGTGAATAAGCTGATGATAAATAATCTTATTACAAAGGAACATAGTTGGAAATATATTTAACGTAAAATCTTAAAGGGTACGCACGAACTATTTAATCACTTTCACATTCTGCACTGAACACTCGAAATGTTTTTAAATATATTTTTAAATCAATTTTTGTATAATAATAATTTGTTCCGTGCATTCCATGCATTTTGAGTTATTTTAACATGAAATCCCTCATTAGGTTTCATTTTGATATTTTTTCTTCCTTCTTTGTTGTCATATAAACATAAAAACAGGATAAGCAAAAATAAGGCAATATAGTTTGATCTAAATTATTTCGCTTCACAACTAAATGAAATGGTGATATGAATTCAGGATCAGATTTTTGAATTGAGTACAAATTGACTTTATTTATGTTACATGCTGTGGTCACAATTTGTTCTATAATTGCAAAAAACGTGTGTCACAAAACTAGTTACTGCTACCGCATATTAATTAGGAAATTTTTTTTGTCTACCTCGACCGCCTTGAGTTTGGGTGAACAATACTTGAAATTGTTCTTGTAGATGAATTGTTGAAAAAAAAAAAATTGTTTTTCTCTTTTTTTATTTTGCAAAAAATACCACAAATACATAATTTATAAATATAATTACACACTTTTTTTTAGAGATATATAGTTAATATAGCAATGAATTTCTATAATAAACTTAAGCTCATTTCCACACCACCTTGAGCTTTCGTAATTTTTGGAGGTAGAGCTAATGGAAACACTCATGGTGAACTACCCACTATTCTAGAAATTGTAATAACTTTAAATATTGCAATATTTACATTACAAGCTCAGCGTAAAAGCCTTTGCCCCATTAGAAATAACATACAATATACACAATATACTTGAACGATTCGATTTAATGCTCATTATCATAACATTCATAACTAACATTATTATTACGCTAAAGAACTTGTCTTTCTTTTCAAAATATTCACAAATATATTTATATGTAAGTAGGTACATTGAGAAAAATACGTTTTAATTGAAACAAAAATAATAATTTCCTGTGATCATTAACGTTCTATTACACAAAAACTAATGTCTTCAATTCCCCAAGAACCATAAAGTTAAAGATTACCAAAACAAAGAAGATAAATTTATCGACAGTTATGAAAAAGAAAACAATAGTAATCACAAACAACCAAAAGATGACCCGTTAGTAGTCGACTATTGACAAACATAAATAATATTTTTAGGATGGAGGAGTTATATGCGACACATTTTTACATATTAGTTTCAACTTAATAATCAACTATATTTTATAATTAACTAGATTTAAGTTGTTTCTAATTACACTCACGTAATTATTTATATAATTCATTATAATGATGATTATTCATTCGCAATTTATTCCCAAATTCACTTTTTTAATTAAGGCTCATTCGACTTTTTCCTAAAATATTCCTAAAAGTAATTAAAACATGTTAGTAATAAAAGTACAAAATAAAAGGAAGATTATTATTAAGCAGTTAGTCTTAAGTTCACATTTCAAAATTAAGTTTACATTTGAATAAAATTAATTAATTCTAAAAACATATTTTTATTAAAATATAATTCAAGTATGTGAAATAAACCTAAAAATTTTTTTTTGACAGAATGAAAAATTTTAATAAAATTTACGTTGAAATAAAAATTAAATCTACGTTTTGAATGAATGTGGTTTTTTAAACTCTGATTTAACAGATGGTAAACATTAAAAATATTTAATTGAGATTAAGTTCTTAATAGTTAAAAAATTATAAAAAAAAAAATTAAATCAGCAACCATTTTTCTTTCAGGAACCTGACAATGATATTTTGTTATTTGGCGGTCAAACCGTTTAGACAATTTTTTTCGGATTCTACCAGATTTTAACAAAAAAATTGAGTAAACGGTTTGACCCCCAAATAACAAAATATCATTGCCTGATTCCTGAAAGAAAAATGGTTACTTATTTAGTTTTTTTTTTTTTAAGTTTTTAACTAATAAGAACTTAATCTCAATTAAATATTTTTAATTTTGACCATCTGTTAAATCAGCTTCTAAAAAACCCACATTCATTCAAATAACTAGTACTTTTTAAATTTTTTGGTTCCCGCTGGATTCATAGCGACGGTGAAATTGGATAGCGACGGTGAAATTGGACATGAACTTAGATAACCTACAAATAGAAAAAATAATAATAATTAATGTTGAATAATTTTTAAATTATAAAAAATTAATCATTTAGAATTTTAGATTTAAGAACATTGATAATAAAATAAATTTTTTTTTGTACTTTTTTTTTTCTTAATAAAATAAAATTTTCAACCTATTCTAATTAATTTATTGAAGTTATTTATTATATAAAAACTTTATAATAATACTTACTTAATAGTTATTATATCCGCGTCTTCCACCACCACCGCGCCGTGCACCACGATATGGCTGACGCCAATTGTAATCAAAGCTGCGGTTTTTGAATCTGCGGCATGCCTGTTTTGATCCATGGTCAGGACCACAATAACAAACCCAATCTTTATTTGGTTTTTCACCTTTTTGTGATTTTTGATCATTACTTTTGTCATTTTCAATATCACTTTTTTGGTCCTCGTCGTTGTACTCCTGACTAAGTAGATCAATTTTGGTTTGTTGTTCGCGTTGGTTAGTGCGCATTTCTATGATTAAGTCATTTTGATTTTTTAATTGCTGCATAACGACAAATTTAAACGCAAGGAGCTCATTTTTTATATCATTATTTATTTCTTTCACATTGTCTTCAGACATGATTGCCTTAAAAAATTTCATTGACAATAAAATTAATGGAATAATTTTTTCAATATAGGTAACAATACAAATCAGTTTTTATGACAGCTAGAGGGGTTAATTTTTTAAAAATAGAAAATAAGAATTTTGTAATTAACTGCAGATTTTCCTTATAGTACACGGTTAAAAAAAAGCTGATGAAATTAATATATTTTCGTATACATATAGGTCCATAAATTTTTTGAAGAAATTTATAAATTCTTTTTTATCAATAATTTAATATTTTTTTTTATTAATTATATATATATTTTTTATCAAATATTTAATAAAATTCAAATATTAAATTTATAAATTTATGGATGAATTTTATCCGAGTTGTCGAAATAAATTGTATTCTTGAAATTTATCACTAAGTTTCAGAAATAAAGTATAAAAGATGGAGGTTGGGCTGGAGTTTTACATTTTTTTTTGTTTTTTTGTTTTTTTTAATTTTTTTAATTTTTTTAATTTTTTTTTTTTGTTTTTTTTTGGTTCTTTTTTTTTTTTGTTTTTTGGTTTTTTTTTGTGATTTTTTTTGTTTTTTTGTTTTTTTTTTGTTTTCTTTTTGTTTTTTTTTTTTCGCCTTTTTTGCTCTTATATTGTTTTTTTTTATTTGTATCCGGGCACCCATCTAAGTACTATCACTACTTGACGTCGCTTAACCGCTGTATTCAATGTGATGTAGAGTCTTCCACTGAGCTATGTCAGTAACATAAGTTAATTTGACTTGGAAATTTATGTAATTATATTTTTTAGTAAAAGACAATTTCTTCCAATTTTATTATAATTTTTTATTGGGAACTATGTTCCGTACTTAATGAGCTGAATTTATAAACTGAACTTAATTACTTATTTTAAAACTACTTTACTTATAAAATTATAGTTGACAAAATGCTTACGATGCAAAAACAAAAGATATAAAAGATAACACAAAATAGTTTGTGGGAATTCAACAGATTCACATTGAATATTTTGTGGGAACGAAAAATGATATAATTTGATAAAATATAATAATATGCTGAGGCATGTTAACTCCTCCCTTCTTAAGTTCGAGGCGTCCCGGCTTCGATATGTTCTATGATTTCCTTAACCCTACTTGGAGTGTCGAGTGTTATACTCTTTGTCTTCTTGGATTTAATCAATCTAAAACCTTGAATACAGCAAAAGCTTAGTATAACTAATACAACGACTGAAAGTATTATCCACCAATATGTTGAAAATGTAGAAATATCTTCTTGTATTGCTAAAATTTGGTTGGTATTGTCTATATGGATTCTATGCAAATACGGAAGTGATAAATTCTCTTGATGTTGGAGATAATTTATTGACACCATTTTTGGAGGATGAGGCTCCATATGCATGGATTTTTTGTTAACGGTGTATGTTGTGTCGTTAATTTTTACAGTGTTGGAAAAGGTAATCAAAAATGTCCCATTTACTGTAACCTCGTTGGAATTGAAAATTTTTGTCGCGAACACTTCATTAAGAATAATCGTGCCTTCATTTACTTCTTGAACTGGTGGAAGATGGTCTGCTGTTTCTGTTGCACACGTAGCTGTATTATTGTTCAACAATTGTGTTAAGCATTTCGGACTTGTAGACTGACAAAATTGGATTGATGCATCCGGTAGCTTCATACAATTATTTAATGGTTGCACATTGCTTGAACAGTCTGCTGCCTGCTTAGTTTCGAGCTTAACCATTTTTTTGCTGTGGCTTACGGGATAAATGTTGATTAAATTACATATATTTTGAATATTTGGAATTTTTAAAACGTAATGAATTACGTTAGAATTTTGTAAAATTTTGACTTTTGATGCCGAAAGAAGGTTACTGATACTAATAGGCAGATCTCCTGAGTCAATTAAATGTTTTATTTCCAGATCGTCTAAAATTAAAGGATTAATTATATTGCTTTTGGCGAGAATTATTGATAACACAATATTGTCTAAATTTTTTATAATGTGGTTATTTCTATTTATTAAATATTGTAGAAGTAGTTCATTGCTGTCTGGCTTAACTTTGTTTCTACTAATTGATTCTCGTAAAGCGTTAATGAGATCAGTAATATCATTAATTTTTTTTTCAATTTGAGAGTTAATTTTTGTTTGCCTATTGCTATTTTCTATTAGAGCATTCTCTTTCGTTAGAAGTAGCTCAAAATCATCATGATCTGGGGTACCCGCCACAAATTTAAGTGGACTACCTAAAAAATCGATTGATCTCGTCATTCTTTTTGGAATTTCCAACATTCTTAATAAATGAAAAATTTCGTCCGCTTGTTGGTCTAGTATATTATGTTGCCAGGGCGATTTTTGTGACCGAGCCAAGATGTCTTTGCTTTCTTTTGCTATGAATTGGTATTCCGAAATATTCGTGGTATGTAGAATGTAACTTTACTCATTATAAATTCCTACTTTACCGTGGGCAAGTGATATGAATTGGGCGGATGAGAAATCAAGGATTTTTCCACTCGACATTTGCACAATTATAAGAAACCATCTAAAAAAAAATATACGTAAGTAAATTTATTTCATTTTAAGAAGAGAGAAAGAAAAAAAACTACATGTAGAAGTAAATTAATTACCTATAATTAAATACATCTAAAACAATATAAAAACTGAAAAATTAATTGACAAATAAAATTTTTTAATAATTAAATCTTTAGTATTTGGAAGAAAAAATGATTATCTTAAATTAGACTTGTGAATCTTTTTGCCGTCTATCAAAACAGTGGTTCCCAAGTCTTTCTCGACGACTTTTTCCACGTAAAGCTTTGAAAATTTGTTCCCAAGACGTTTGTTTCTACGTAAAAATACTTTATCCCCTGGATTATAAGTTTTAGTCATAGCATCTTTATTGTTATGTTCGAGGGATTTATCCTGAGATCGTAATAGTTTTTTACGAATTTCTTCTAAAAACTGGGGGGAATAATTATGGAAAATGTTTGCAGGTTTTTCGTCCGTTACCGAGTGTATAGTATTATTATACTTGTGTGTAGCTAATAAAATTAAATCTACATTTTCTTCAATTTGTTGCTGTGCTTTTAAGCATCGAGCAATTTCTAATAATGTTGAATGAAATTTCTCGACCTGACCGTTACTTTCACTGTGTAAAGTAGGTATAAAATATTGTTCGATGGAAAAGAAATCTCTTAACAAAGCTTTCATAGTGTTGGAGTTAAAAGCACCTTCATTGTCCGATACAATGATCTTTGTGTTTTGAAATATAACCAAAATTTGAAATATTGCAATCTTTACATCGATCATAGATCGGGACGAAATGGGTATGACTACTGCAAATTTTGAAAACTTGTCTATGGCAGTTGAAAAATTTTGTTTAGCTGTTATAAAGATATCAATATGAAGAATTTCTCCAGGAAAATTGAGTATAGGAGTCTTTTACAATTTGTTAACACCGACCTAAGTAGTTCTTTCATATTTGGAAAAAAATATTCGCTACTGATTTGCTTATAATTTTCCTTTAATGATCTATGGGCGCGGTTATGTTCCGTTATAACTGTCTCGACTTGATCATCTTTATTTGTAAGGTCAATTACTAGTTTCTCAGTGTGAATAAATTTTACCGAAGGGAAACTATCAAATAAAAATTTTTTCATCTTTGCAATAATGTCGAGAGTGCAGCATATAGCGTTTGTACAGCATATAGCGTTTGTACTTTCTTCGCGTTTAGACTTTTCTTGTGAAACCCGCATACCTGCTTGATGTAGTTTTTGCAGAATTGTTCCAATATGCGAAAGATGGGTTTTCTCATCGGGAGAGTAAATTATGGTATCGTCCATGTACACCTGACAAAATTTTCCTATGTATTCGCGTAAAACTTCATCGATGGCACGCTGGAAGATGCTTGGACCATTTTTCAGCCCGAAAGGTAATCTACAAAACTCATACTTTCCATTGTTTACGCTAAATGCGGTTTTTTTTCTGTCTTTCTCCAGAAGGGAAATTTGATGGAATCCCGACTTTAAGTCCAAAGTAGTAAAAAATCTTGATTTACCTAAATTTGCCAGAATGACTGAGGTATCAGGGATTGGATATCGGTCTGGCGTTGTTTTTCGTTTATCTTTCTAAAATCAATGACCATTCTATATTTCTGGTTCCCATTTTCGTCCAAGCCTTTTTTGTCCACGACATTTACCGGCGAATTGTAAGGAGAGGTTGATTTTCTTATTATTCCGTCTTCTAAAAGAGATTTAATTTCCTTGTTAATAAATTGTGATACTGAAACGGGATAAGGATAACTCCTAGTGTAAATGGGCTCATCTGTAATGGTGGGTATGGTTGCAATAATGTTTGTATTGAAAGGCTCTGCAAACGCTGTTATGTTTTTTTTTAATAATTCACCAAATTCCGATTTTACGTTGTTTGGAATGGAATCTCGGTCTAATGAAATATTATTTGCTTCTAAACAAGAAATGTGCTTAAGCGAAATTTGCCCGTGTTTATATCGTACACTATTAGTTTGCATATCTAAACTCGCGTTTATTTCCCTCAAAAAATCATAACCCACAATTCCGTCAAAAGTATGAAGTTCAGGAAGTAAAAAAAATGTACCTACATTTTCTAGAATTTTCATTTTACATTTATACTCAATTTTGAAATTATTTTTAACTGATCGTACGTAAAAAACTTTTTCGACCAGTCGGACTCCCTTAAGACAGTCGAAAGACTTAATGTAATTTTTAGAAGATCCTGTATCAACAAGAATTCTTAATTCTTTACCATTTGATAGAACTTTTGTTATATCAGGTAGTAATGACTTCGATTCTAAAAAATTTATTTCGTCTTCCGTAATTTGAAATTCTTCGTCGTCACTTACACTTGAAACACAGGATTGAGCAACTTCGTCGTCATCACTGACGTCATTGAATATCGGAATGTGATTCACTCCCTGAGTTTTTTGAAAAGGTGTTTTAAAAGAATCTGAAATTTGTCGTGGATGTTTATGCTGATTATCAAAATCGCAATTTCGGATTTGTTTGCTTGGGTTATGTGTGTTGTTTTTTTGGGTGCTTGAATTACGCCTAAATTGAGATGTTCCTCTATCGACTTCCATAGGCATGGGTTCACTAGCTTTTTCGCGGATTACTTTATTTTGCTGGTGGAATTTTGTTGGTTTAGATACATTTCCCGCAGCAAAAGTACGAGCGAATTCGTTTCTTTTGTGATTCATCTCGAGCTCTTGCGCTATAGCTAGAGCTGTAGGAAGGTCTGATGGTCTTGACGAGAATAGTATGTCGCAAATTGGTCGACGAAGGCCCGTAGCTAATTCGTCGTTATGACTGTAAGTCATGATTTGCTTATTAATTATAATGGTCAACTTTTTGTCTACAATATCGTAATATCGTAATATTCAGTTATTGTTGAATTTCCCTGACGGAGGATGCTAAGCTCGTTTTCAAGGACGTGTAGCGGTCTTTTGTCAGAATACGTCTGATCAAGTCGAATTATCATAGCTTTAAAATTTAAGACTGTATTAAATGCGGAAAGTGTTGCATTAGCAGATCCGGTTATCTTATTTCTTAATATACCCATGGCAACATAATATTTTTCGGAGCCTTCTTTATAATACCTAATAGCAAAATTTGCTGCCGAACGCCATGCGGGATAGGTGGAGGGATCGCCACTAAATTTCGGAAGAGATTTTATTAATTCTAGAATTGTGTTATCATTTTCTACGCCAGGTTGAAAGGAAACCGATTCGTATGTTTCGACCGAGGGCGTCACTTGTAATTTGTTAACTGCACTAGTTAAATTTTCTATCCGTTCAAAGACGCCTTCCTGAACTTTTTGGATAATGGTACCCGCTAGGTTTTCCATATCCGTTTTAATTTCAACCGCGAGTTCATTTTTGGTCCTTGTGACTATAGTTGCGACTAACTGATCTATTTGCGCATTCTCCATATCGAATAAAAACAGCAGGTTGAACTACTTCTAAAATTAAAAATTTTCGGTTACAATTGTATATGTTAAAAAAAATCTTGAAGAAGAAACTTTCTTTTGATAAAGACAATGTTTCTTTTAGTTTCCAAATAAAATAGAAATGAAGTAAAAATTATGTCAATAACAAGCAATTTTGTACAAATTTTTAGGGAAAGGAAAAAAAAAAAATGGTGAAGAAAATTTCTTCTTTGATTTTTATTCTTTTTTTTCTCTTTTTTTTTTAACTTCTGTATATTCTTCAAGCAGATTAAATTATATATTTTTTGTATTGTTTTGTCTTATCTATAATAATTATGAATTGATTGAAAATTCATGAATTTTCAATAATTTCTCGAAAATTTGTATCAAAATATAAGTTTTTCTATTTTTTTTATTTTTAATTTTCAATAACAATTATATTTTTTTAAATTCGGTTTTTTATAAATTAGGAAATGTTTTTATTTTCCTTTTTATTTTTTTAATTTCTTTTTAAAATTTTTTATCAAAAATATTTTTTTTTTTTTTTTATAATGGTTTATTTTTATGAATTAGGAGAAAAAAAATTTGTTTTCAAAATTTTTCATCAAAAAATAAAATGTTTTCTTATAATTTAGTTTTTTTTTTTTTTTCAAATTTTCAGATTTTCTTAATACAATAATAATTTTTTTATAAATTCAGGAATATTTTTATTTCCTCTTTTTTCAAAATTCCTCACCAAAAGAATTTTTTTAACTATAAAATTTTTTTTTTTTTTTTTTAAATTAAATTTTTTTTTTTTTTTTACTTCGGAAATAATTCAATTTCCTTTTTATTTTCCAATTTTCTCACCAAAAGAATAGTTTTTTTTCTCTTATTTCAATTAATTATTTTCAAAATAATGATCTTTTTTTTGTTTTTTTTTAAAATATAAAAATTAAAATTTAAAAAATTTTTTTTTTTTTTTTATAATATGGAAATAAAACATTTATTCGCTCTTACATTGAGATTCCAAACATTTTTTCTCCTTCGTATTATTATCGATGCCAATTAGGTTTTCTCCTTTCCTATGAGGATAATTTCCGGTGTTGTTATAGTTGTTGATCCGATAACCAGGTGAATGGTAAATTGATCTCCAACTTAAAAATTTTCAATAGACCGTACTCCACACCTTTATCTCCTTATTATGAGGATAGCTGAGGTATTTGTTTTGTACCGGTCCTGTCACGGTCGCCAGTTAATTTGACTTGGAAATTTATGTAATTATATTTTTTAGTAAAAGACAATTTCTTCCAATTTTATTATAATTTTTTATTGGGAACTATGTTCCGTACTTAATGAGCTGAATTTATAAACTGAACTTAATTAATTATTTTAAAACTACTTTACTTATAAAATTATAGTTGACAAAATGCTTACGATGCAAAAACAAAAGATATAAAAGATAACACAAAATAGTTTGTGGGAATTCAACAGATTCACATTGAATATTTTGTGGGAACGAAAAATGATATAATTTGATAAAATATAATAATATGCTGAGGCATGTTAACTTATACAACAATGTATTAAATAGAAAATATAAATTGTATAAATAGTAATTTATAAAAGATAAATAAAGCAAAATGATAATCTTCATTTTATAAAATATATTTCAATTTATTACTTAATTTATAAATTTTTATATCGAATTTATTCTTAGACTTATTATTTAGTTTTATATCTGTGGAATTTATTAATTTGATCAGTAAAATCGTATAAATGGAATTGATTTTCCAAAATTATTAATTTTATCCTAGTTTTTTACTGTAAAAAAAAAACAAAGTGTAAGAAAATTTATGTATTTTATATTTTTTATTTATCAATATTACACATAAAAAATGTTGTATGAAAATAATAAAAAATATAATTATTTTTATAAATTTTCTTCTTTATTTTGTAAAAAAAATATCAAACTAAATGATAATCTTCATTTTATAAAATATATTTCAATTTTTATTTAATTTATAAATTTTTATATCGAATTTATTCTTAGGCTTATTATTAGGTTTTATATCTGAGAGATTTTTTCCACGAAACCGTTATTGTTGAATCGTATCATTTAGTTCTAAAGTGAAAACGCATCACATTAGGTAGTTAAAAAATGTGATCCGCGACGGACAAGCAGCAAATTAAAATATCACAAGTGCAGAATTTTTTCATTCTTTTTATAGGTACGTAGGCGGCTGCTGACCCCATTGGATAAAACCACTTTTTAAAATAAGACTCCACGCATCATTTTGAGGTTTTCATATAAAACGTATGAAAACTTTGCGATTTCAGATTTTCGAAACGAGGCATTAATCCAGAAAGTCGATCTTCGGTACCACGCCTGTAGGACTCCCCATCAAATTCCGGGCATGAGTCCGGTCTCATGAGGACGCCAAGTTATTAAAAAAAAGGTCGAATATAAAAAGCAAATTCAAAACTTACCTAACTCCCAAAGCTTTTGTGTTGTCTACAATAAACTTCAACTATGTAGTCAAAAAATTATAAATAAATTCCCTGAATTTTATTTATTTTTTTTTTTAAATTAAAAAAAAACAATACGAGATAAATTCTAACTGACTAAAAAAATGTGGCAGCGGTGCCAACTCTCAGTCTCAAGTTTTTTGTTTATTTTTGAGGTTTTTTGTGTAACCGCCTGGGCAAACTCGACGCGACGGACGCGATGCAAACGTTAATGACGCGAAAGGTGTAAAATTATAATTTTGTCGATTATACTGTACGTTAGCAACGCCGTAGAACAAAAAGTAGGCTGTTGTAAACAAAGCTATTTTACTTTTTCTACTGTTGTAATAAAAAAGAACGGAAATATATTTTGTAAATTCTCAAAACTTTCGAAACTCTCAAGTCGAAACTCACAAGTCGTTAATAATTATAAAATAAAAATGGTTATTTGCAAGTTCCCGAGGTTTTTTGTTACATTTGATTTCATTTGTTCAGGGCATTAGAAAGAATGCTTTAGCGTCGTTAAAGTCGCGTCATTTGCGTCGCGTCCGTCGCGTGCGTTATGTCAAGTTTAACCAAATCATAAGTGGCATCACTGAATTGTGAATTATAAACAGTATTGATTCCAGAACCATAAAATAAAATCATAAAGAAAAGACTTTGATCATGAAATTTCGTTATTCGCTTAGACATGACGAATGTGTGGAGACAATATTCGTGTTAAAAAGTGATTATATCGTCATCCCTAAACGAACATGAACATTTCCGCTACATGAGCGGAAATGTTCGCCATGCATATGAACATTTATATAAATTTGGGGGTTTTCACGGGTTTAATAGCATAGTTATTTATAATTTTAAGCTTAAATTTTGAAAAAAAAAATTTTATTCATTTTTGTGCATTTCTTTTTTTCAATGCGATTTTGAAATTACTTTTCTGTAATATAAATTTAAAAATGTATTGAAAAAAAATAAATGCATTATTAAAATTTAAAATAATACTTCAAAATTATAAAAATTAAAAAATTGACAAATTTCATATTAAAACGTAGCAAAAAAAACAATTTTTTCTTATACTATTTTGTAATTTTATCATTGAGTTGATTTTTAATAAAAAAAATTTCAACTGGACAAAAACTCTTCTCTGTTTTAAACCGATCATGGAAATATAGATGTGAAAGAAGTTAGCAATAAATTCTCTTAAGTTGCTAGCAATAAATTCGCTTAAATACATCAGCTCCATCATCGCTTAAATTTTGAACCTCAGTAGACGGTAAAATGTAAGGAAAAAAATTATAACAAAGCAATTTGAATACAAAATAAAATATTTAAGGAAATTTATTGCTGGCGTTAAAAAGAGCAAATAAAATAGGATTAAAATGTTCGAATAAAAACAATAACAAAGCAACTTAAAGCAACAACAAAAATTTTTTGAGTAAAAGTGTGTTTGTGGTTATAAATTCGTTGCAGACGTCATAAATTTTTTTTTTTTTTAAATAATAATATAAATAAAACGAAATTATTTTTAAATATTATTCCTGAAATTTAAAAAATAAATAAATATTTTTTTTTAATTATAAAAAAAAAACGCCCTTGGAGACATTAGAAAATAAAGTGGGTAAGTTAAATAAAAACATTTTTAAACTTAATTTAGGTAGTTAGGTATCAAGCTTCCCACTTCTAACAATCTGAATGCCTGCGGAGTTACCTATCTGGGTTCGGTGGTTATTAAATTTCTTTGGCGTTACTGCAGTTTACGTGAACAACTCAGAATCGTCTGAAACTTAGAAGGGGGATAGAGCCGGTGCCCAAACCCCCAAAACTGAAATCAGTTCTTGGGATCGGGCCCCGTTTCGGAGATAGGGCCCCCCAAAGTGTTCATACATTTTTGTATGAACTTTTTTTTTTTGTGCCCGATTTGTGCAGGGAGTATAGGGGCTGACCCAGAACGCAAAGAGGGTGGGGGCGGTGAGCGGGCGGTCTGGTGGTTGGTTAGTGGGATTTGCGGCCGATTCTGAGTGGTTCACATAAACTGCAGTTTAGCCTTTTTTTACATACTCCACTTCATGAAGCTTTACGACATCACATTCTATCAAAACTAAAACAACTACAAGAAAATTTTTAATGAGTACCGAAACAAAAATAGTTTTTGGACTTTTTTTAAAATTAAAAAAACAATGAAAGTCTGAATATAAGTAGATATATAATTTTTTACTATGATAAAACTCTTTATCTCTTCTTGATTGAAACTTTTAATGACTATTTTATTTTTGTAAATTCTTATCAATGTAGGGCCTTTCTTAAAATTTGTAGCAATTTTCTGATTTATTTAATTTCAATATAATATCAAACAAGGTTTTATCATCACAATATATATTTTACGTTTTACTTTTTTTTAGGATTTCGACAAACTTCTGATAAAAAAGCTTCATTGCATGTTTTTTGGCTGCTGATGTGAAAAAGGATGCTGTTTTTAATGTTTATGTAAATATTTTGTTTAGCAAAACGAATACACAATTTTAAAAAAATATCATATAGAAATGCGTTAATATTAGCAAAGCTAACGTCAGTCACAACTTCGTCTATTATGTTCCATAAATTTAATTTTCTTAGAACGTTTTTTATGTCTTTTAAAAGAGAGCCTATGGAGTTAGCGTCATGATCGCTACTAATCATACTGAATAGAGGAAGAACGTTATTTCCTTTCAATCTCAATGCTCCAGCATAATATAAAATTCTTTTTTTGTTATTTTTGGGAGCACGAACAATATTCCCTGTTGCATCAAAGTGTAAAGTATTGTGAGTCATATATTGGAACATTTTTTTAATTATTGTTTCATGATAAAAATGAATGCAATAGGGTAATTGAATTTTTTTCAGATATATGCAACTTTCTTTTTTTTCTAGAAGATCCAAAAAATCGTCAGAATTGTAGTCTAATTCTGCGTTTTTTTCCTGATTTACTTTCTGAATCACATGTTTATTTTTCATGCCTTGGAGATTTCCTTCTTTAACTATCGAACTAGACACTCGGAAAACTTGGTCATCAAAAAAATTATACGTATTTGATCTTGCATAAAAAGTCTTTCTATTCCCCTAACTTGGGCGGTTAGTCTTAAAACACACTTTTTTTCGGAATCACTCATATGAAGACCATGAGTAGGCACAGTTGTAGGCTTAAAGATTTCTAATTTTTCAAAATAAATATCCAATTCACATTTGTAGCAAATGCAATTAAAATGCGCGCAGTAACCATATAAAACATAGCCTGATTTTGTTGTATTAATAGACTTTATATTCAAACGTTATTAAATTTTTGGAAATTTATTTGGCAATAAATTTTAATTTTTATTTTAAAGTGAAATCAAGGTTTTTGTCTAATATTAATTCTTTTTGAAGGTTGGGAAGTAAAACATCCCCAAACTTCATTGATAAATTCTTAAAATTAAAAGGTGGTCTTATACTTAGACATTCCTCTTTTCTAATTTCAACATTTGGCTTTTCTTTTTTAGAATATATATGTTTTAAAGATAAATACTTTTCTACGGATGCCAATTTAGATTCAGGAATTTTGATTAATTTAAAATCGGAAGAATCAGATTTGATTTGATTTTCACTATACTCCTCTGAATATTCAAAAGGTAGTGAATATAAATTTGCTTCAATATTTTCGGAAAAATTTTTAATTTCAGATTCTTTTGAATCTTTTTCTACGTTTTTTATTTCCACATTATTAGTGGGATCTAAGAATTCAAGAAAAGAAGGAAATTCACATATATAATTTTGTTTTAATTCTTTATCACTTACTTGGATTACGTCAATTTTTTTATTACCACTTGCCTTGTAACTCTTTGACAAATCGGAAGTATCTTTTTGGGCTTGCTCTATTTTTTCGCTTATTTCGCAAATTATATCTTGTTGATTTTCTTTTGAGGCATCGTCAAGTTTAGAGAGAAGCGTAAACCCATACTTTTTTTCCACATTTTCATAAAAGTCATTTTTAATTTCACTGACTTCATTGCCTTGGGTTAAAAATGAAAAGTCTTCATCACTTATCAATTCTTTCTTTTTTGTAGCCGTATCGAGATCTAAATAATGTTAAATGAATATTATATGAAATTGCAGGAAGAACGGTGAGTGAAAATTGGATTTTGAACGAAAACTGAACTCAAAAACTCTTGTTTTTTCTCGGGTTGAACCAGAGCCTCTCTACGGTGGGATAGGATAGAAAGAGTTACTAAACATTTGATATGAAAAATGATCACATGAGCTTCCGAAAAAACAAGTGCAATTCAAACCAAAATTTTGTACTGAATTTGTTTTATGTTCCTAAGTTTTCGTCACGAAAATAATAATGTTATTTTAACTAATAAAAACTTAAAGGAAGAAAATAAATTTATGATGATTAGCAGTCCGTGCCGATAAAAAGGTTAAGAACCAACGAACCAAACTATTTGCATCAGCTTAGCTTAAAAAAATCGGATAAAAATTAATTCGACTACAAAATCAGAAACTGAGTACAGTCAAAACTCGTTTTTCCGGGCTCCTATTACCCGTAAACTCTATTATCCGGCAAAATTATGAAATTTCATACTCACTCTACCAGATTCCGACGCCTGCAACGAAATTTCGCCGATCGTTGATAATTTTTCGATCGACATCGCTTTAGGTTTTTATCGGCCCTAAACTGCATACGTTTTGTGCCGCGATTTAAATATTTTGAACGGTTTTTTATATATTATTTTGCTAAAATAGACTTTTTTTTCTGAAATTGATTTTTTTTAAGTTTTTGTTTTGATTTTTTTGTCGCTACATCCCGAAGGTTATTTAAAACTGCGCAGGCAACAATTATGGCTGTTGGGTCTGCACTCTTCTGTCTGTTTCACTCTAATATTCGTGCTAATTTATTTAACTTCTTTTTTCCATTTTTTAAGAGCCCTCACTGTGAAAAATTGGTCTTGGTTTTTCTTTGATTGTAGGGTTAATACAATTTCGGCTGAAGAGATTTTTTGATATCTTATACCTTATCTGCACTTGGACCTTAAAACTGACCTTTGAGCGGAACTGACCTGTAAACTGACGTGTAAACTGACCTGTGAACAGGACTTTCTCATAAAAAAAGGAAAACAAATAACTAACCTTTGCGTAAAAGGCTAGTTTGCAGACAAAAAAAGTTAGTTTGCAGACATTATAGTTGCGAACTTTTCTGCTTTTTCCTTGCTTTTTTTGCTTTTTTTCTATTTTCAAAAGGTTGGAAATACTAATTTAAAAATAAACAAGATAAAAAACAGTTTGTTTACACTTTTTTTTAAACTGTCAAAAAATAGAGTGTACGGGTTTCGTTTCGATAATAAAAAAATTTAAACGCAAAAATAAAGCTAAAATATCACTCTCCGCTGTTGGTAACGTGGAATTTTGAATTTCTTTAATTTTCTGAACAATTTTTCATTTAATTTTAAAAAAAATTTTATTGTTAAATATTGATTTTTGTATACAATTTTTGTCGCATTTTTCATGGCTGTGGAGGTTTAAACAAGACACAATTTTTTGGAAGATATACTAATTTCTTTCCATTAACCCGGATAATGTAGTATGCACGGATATATTACCCAGGTTTTGTCTGGAACCAAACTGCCGGATAAATGAGTCTTGACTGTAATATAAATAACTAACTAAGTAAGTAGTAATCTGGAAAAATAAACAAAAATAGGCTTAAAAACCTTTTAGTAAAAAACCTTGACGTCCCTCCCGAAACAAATTCCTGGATACCGGCCTACTAATTCTAATTTTAATCTAGATAGGTACTTACATTGATTCATTTCTTTCTTTTTATAACTTTAATTTTATTTTATAATAATCAGTATTTTATTTCAATTTATTTCAATTTAATTTTTATTTCAATTTATTTCAATTTATTTTTTATTTCAATTTAAAATACCACAATTTATCACAATGACAACGTTTTTTTTTATAACTTGACTACGTCACTGCTAATTAGCAAAAATAAGTGTTGCCATTAACGTTAAAGATATTTTTAGCATATTTTGAGATTCAGCATTAAATTAAAACATTAAATTCAATTTTCATAAAAAACAAAATCTTAAAATTATAACAAGATATAATTTAATAAATTAATTGAAACGAATAATATTTCAAAAAATGTTATATTATCTAACGTAGAGGTAACTTTGGACGTAACGCAGAGATTAGACTGGATAGTAAACTGGATAGTAAACTGATCATTGTATGTGTTTTTTATCTGTGTTTGTAAGAAGATAGTTGATTGAATGTCTTTTTACTATCCTGATTTCTATCAAGATTTTTATCATGTTTTCAGTTTTTTGTATTAAATTTTTTTGTTTTTTTTTTAGTACAGTGATAAAAAAAAAACAAGGCATACAATTTTTAATTTTGTATTGTTAAAGTAAAAAAAAAATATTTGTTCTTTTTTTCTGACTGTGACTATCCAGTCAACTATCTTCTCTACTGTCTTGATTTAAATCCTGCTAGTAGAGAAGATAGTAAATTGACAATTAATAAAGTAATAAAATTTCACCAATACATTCAACTACTATCTTCGTCAAGATAGTAAAAAAATCCAGTCTAACCTGGGGGTAAACTGTACGGATGTACAGTACATTATTTGATGTGTTTGTACTTTCAGGATTTTCACTTTTTACTATTGAAATTTTGTAAATTTTCTATCAATATATACTAATAAAAAAAAAATTAGAATCCGATTGTAGTAGAGAAAATAGTATTTAAGAATTAATAAAATAAGAAAATTTTATGAATACTACTATCTTAATCAGGTTAATCATTATTCACATAAGAGTTTTTAAATACCTTATTTTCAAATTCTGCATTTTCCCACTTGGACATGTGCGAGAAGTAAACAATAAATTCACTTAAATTGCCAGCAATAAATTCGCTTAAATACATCAGCGCCACCATCGCTTAAATTTAGAACCTTAATAGAGGGTAAAATGTTAGGAAAAAATAATAATAAAGCAATTTGAAATACAAAATAAAATATTTAAGGAAATTTATTGCTGGCGTTAAAAAGAGCTTTGTTATTGTTCTATTAAAAACAATAACAAAGCAACTTAAAACAATAATAAAGCAATTTGAATACAACAACAAAATATTTTTTGAGTAAATGTGTGTTTGTGGTTTTAAATTTAAGGAAATTTATTGCTGGCAATTTAAGTGAATTTATTGCTTACTTCTCGCACATCATTTTTTTATGTATTTTAGCAACACGATACATAAGAGTTTTAGTTCAGCCTTTAGCGCAATTATTCTAATGCGCTCTTATTGTTATTATTATTCGAATTATGTTGAATAGAAAAACCTTTTTGTTTTTTACACAGATTTTTATTACGTACCTATAAATTTTTGCAGGATTATGTACAATAATATTGATTTGTTACAAAAAACAAAAATTAAATAGGTATCTAATTTTTTAAAAGATAAATATTAATTTTTAATTAAAAAAAATAAACTTATTTTTAAGTTTTTTTTTAAGTTTTGGTAGGTGTGCAGTGCACATTTTGCGCCTGAAGATGCAGTGCACTTTATTATGGTATTGAATTCTTCATAAGTAAATACAATATTATTTGTTAAACGTTTTATGTGTATTTGAATGATTTGACGGAAGCTTCCCATAGCCCTACAAAATTTCGGGCTCTTGGGGGAATAAATTTCCAGTCAATTCCTTCATTTGAACAATAGGTAACAATTTTTTCATCTGAATGACTATCTATAAACTCTGTTAAGTTTCTTTTCATTTCATTATGACAACCCTTGAAATTTGTGGCAATATCTAACCAAAGTGTTGTCGGTTTTCCCCGTCGGGATTCAAAACGTTTTAAACAGGCTAGAAAACCTTCTGAGGTAAGGTCGGAAACTATCTCTAAATGTATAGCTTTGCTAACAAAACATACAAATGAAGCAACATATATTTTGTGTAAATTTCCTTTGCGCTGATTTTTATTTTTAATGTAAAAAGGTCCATATAAATCAACGCCTGTGGTATTAAAAGGAATATTTGGCATAAATCTTTCGGAAGGTAAATCTCCCATAATTTGGTCTGAAAGTCTTGGATTATTTTTAAAACATACTATGTAATTTCGAACAATATTTTTAGCACTATTTTTCGCTTTTAACGGCCAAAATCTTAGGCGAAGTATGGACATTAAAAGTTGAGGTGGTGCATGAAAATTCTTCAAATGTTCATAACGATTAATTAAATTGGTTAAGTAATGGTTAGAAGGTAGTATCATTTGATGCTTGGTATCATAGGCTAAATTTGATTTGGGAAATCTACCTCCTACACGTAATAAACCTGATGATTCTTCAATGGGCTTAAAGACTTTAACTTCTTTTGTCTTACAATTTTGACAAAACCGAATACATAAGGCTACAACTCTTGTGAGTTTGGTTAAAGAACTATATCGGGTAAAAATTTCATCATCACCAACATTGATCAAACAATGTTGTTGGGGTTTTAACTCTAGTATTTTGGAATCGAAATCTATAGTATTAAACTTTTCTATTGAAGGTAAATCTTTTGGTATATCATGAATTAAGAATTTTGGGTCATTCCATCATGACTCAAGATTGATCATTTCATTAGGTAACACACCTCGCGAAATAACATCTGCGGAATTCAAATCTGTGGGTATGTGTCTCCATAAAAATTCTTTGGTCACCTTTTGTATAACATTTACTCTATTCGAATATTGGTATATGTTTAACTTATAAGGTTCTAAATGGATCCAATGTAAAGAATCTGAATATAAAACAACATTATTTATCTTCAAATCGAGTGATTCTAAAATGGTAGTAACTAATCGTGATAGCAAAAGTGCTGTACAAAGCTCCAATCGAGGTAGGCTTATCTTCTCTGGTTTTGCTACAAACTAAACTAATATGATTATTTTGGTTTTTAAATTCACATTTTAAGTAAATACATACTCCATAATCCTTTTCCGAGGCGTCTGCAAGGCCATGTATTTCTATTTTGGTAACTGGAAAAAGTATAACACATCTTGGTAAATTAATATCTTGTAGGTCAGGTATTTGGCTAGTGAAATTTTCCCATTTCATAGCAATTTCTAAAGGAACAGGATAATCCCATTTACTTTGCATTTCCCACCATTCTTGAATTATTAATTTGGCTGTTACTGTAGCAGGTGAAAGTAATCCCAAATGATCATAAATTTTTCCAATCTGAGATAGAATGACTCGTTTCATTGCTTTGCTACACATCATATAATTTTTTTTTTACTCACTAACAAAATTTTTTTTAACATTATATTTTTTGCTTTTCTTCAAAAAATTTTTTTAAGTAGGCACAAAATTGCTAATATATAAATTATCTAGCAATTTTGCAACAAGATTCAGAAAGACGATTAAATTTTTCCTTATAACTCATAAAGTTATTTCGAAAATTTTTTTTTAATTCATAATGAATTAACGTCAAAAGTTTTTTTATCAAGGAAAACAAAATTTGACTTTTCATCGTTAAACCGATTACTCCTAAAGATGTTTTCAAAAAACCATCACTACTGCAACGAGCTCAAAAGAATGTCTCTCGACTTCGCTTTCGTCTATTTTCACGACCACCGTTCGACTTCGCTCCCGTCTGTAATCACAACATTCTTTTTGCTTTAAAAGACGCAGTTTCATACGCCTAGCATCTCTGGACCTTGTCAACCTAATTCGAACGCAACTTTTCTCGTATTTTTTTTACACTCGAAAATGACATAGATTGACAACCACTGGCAATTATTTTTATTTTTCCAAAAATTACCAGCTCAGATAAAAACTATTTAGCTGTTACTCGCTAATTACTTGCGATCTACGCTAAGTTAAATAGTTCGTCACGCTACAGAAGGCAGAAACTTCACGATTTTTTTGAAAAAAAAAATAACCATAGCCTCAAACCGACCAGTCAAACATAATTTTTTTAATTTATAGACAGTTCTTCTATCTCAGAAATTCGATCGACGAACTCACTCAAGGGAGGGTGATGTAGTGACCCAGTTCACTAACATGTTTGTCATCCCTGAAAATAAATTAAATAAAATACAACGATCGTATGATTTATATTAACCAAACAATGGAATATATAAATCATACGATGTTCTAAAATTTGCATTGAAAACCAAAATATTAATTTCTACCTGCAAGTAAATCATTTTTAATAAGTCAGTCTATTTCTGAATATTGCAATTAACTCTTTTTAAATAAATAAAAATTTATATTAATTTTTATTTTTTGTAAATAATTTAATTTTTGTAAATAATTAATTATAAATTGTAATTATAAATATTGATATTGAATAAATGGATTATATCAAAAAATCTACATTAACTTATCATATTACATGATATTAGTATCATCGCAATACTTCTACAATGCTTCGTATTCTTGGATAAATTTAATATATTGGTTTCTGAATTCACAGTTGGCTTGCAATTTTTTCTTTAAATATAAAAATCTTTGTAAAGCCATTGGTTCAGATTCGCCTAAGTCATTAACCTTTTCAGTAAATGGCATTGTAACTATATATTTACCCGTCTTATCACGAATATGAGTTTTAATGAAATTATCCTCACACTTTTCGGTAGCAGACATAAACAATTTTTCAGGGACAGATTCTAACTCCCAGAATTTTTCAAGACTTTTTTTAACTCATAGGTTTCCATGTCTGTCGTTGAAATGTTGGTAAAACTATGATGACTTGGTATTAAAACAGATCCAACAATCACCAACCAAAAAGGCTTTCTTAGAAAAGTGGCATATTGGGACAAGAAGATTTAATTTTGTTTGAAGTTATTATTTCATAAAAATACTTCATTTCCTATTAACATATCTATTCTTCTTGAAAAATTAAAATAAGGATCGGCTAACGTAATCTTTTGAGGAATGGCCCATCTTGAAATATCAATATTCTGTTTTGGTAAATAACTAACAATACCAGGTACAACAGAAAATTCTAAATTTCTTTCAAACAAACTTGTACGAGAGTTTACCTGGGCACTAATAATTTTAATGAGCAATTGTTTTTTGCTGATTTAAACTGGAAGCAACAACTTGTTTATGCTTCAGGCTTTCAAATTTAATTGAGTCGGAAAACTCTTTTAAAATAAAATTTAAATCACTTGCAGAATCAAACAAACCCCGACATTAATGCCATTTACCCAGTTTATCCTGAATTAAAACAACTGCAGTAGGAAACAAAACCTTTTGTTAGATTTTGGTTTAGGCACAATGAGGTTCCTTGCTTATCTCCGGAAGCCGATGAAGTATTGGATGGGTTACTGTCCTCAAATGGTTCTCTTGTGTTTTCAGATCTAACGAAATGAAGAAGAGTGTTGTGTTTCTTACCACAAGTCTTACAACCGGTCTTATTACAACTTAGACTAAAATGGTTTGAACCAAAACAATTTCTACAAAGTTTTAATTCACTAATTTTCTTAAATCGGTCTTCCACTGATAATTTTTTTAATTCAAGGAACAAATAAAAAGGATGGAATGAGCATTTACAAAATGAACAATCAGGTTTTTTTGAACTTGTGGAATTACTATTTTGTTTATCATCTTTAGGATTTCTTGTCATAAAACAAATTTAGGTCATAAAACAAACTTTTGATAAAAGATGATTTCTTGGGATCAGGTTTAACGTCAGCTGAACAACTACAAAAAGGATTAATTAACTCGGAAATTCTACATTTTTTGAAAAAAAATACTTGAAGTTGGTGCCAGGTTGGCATTTGGTTTGGTTCAAGCTCTGACTCCCAATCTTTTTGCAAAGATGGATCAAGCTTTTTAACCACACAGCTCACAATAAATAGTTCACATAATCCACTAATTTCTTGACCTAGAGCTTGCAACGATGAAATATGCGAGTTACATGTATTCAACAAATCTCTAAGCTCTCTGAATGTTAACCATTCAACGGGATGTCCTTCAAAATTTTGAATTTGTACATCCGGTAATTTTATTGTATGCGCTTTTTCATTTTTTGTTTCTTTCTGTTGAGTTTTAGAAATGTCTTTAGGTTTATTGGAATTAAATTTCCCAATACTATTAAAACATACTTGTTCAAATTGTTTAATTGTTTCTACAAACTCTTTATTTTCAAAAACATCCTGAAATTTCGATAATTTTGACACATTTTTGTTATATTCTTTATATAACTCAGTAACTACTTGGATTCGCGTATCAATTTCAGATGTTTTTTCTGCTTCACTATCTAATTTAGGAGGCATATTTAGGAATACAAATTTTAATACTCACTGCGAAATTGTTCCTTTCTTGTTATCACAAATTCTGCATTAATTTTGTCTAACCCTACTAACAAATCTAGGATCTAAGGTAAGTTCTAATACAATGGTTTAATTTCCTAAAACAAACAAAATTTCAATTTAATTATGATTACCTTGGTCCGAAACAAACCAAAATTCGGAAACATCAACAACAATATTGACTTTCTCAATTTATTTTGATTTGATGATAAACTTGATGAATCAACAATTTAACCAACAACAATGACGACAATGATCTTGATTTTATAACAACTGGTAGGATGGATGACAATGAATCAGGTGGATTCCGCTACAACTTAAACTTTGGTGACAACAATTTGGATCTGGTAACAACAACTTGGATTTTGGTAACAACAACTTGAATTTTGGTAACAAGTGAATCACGATAATTCAGCGGCAGCTATTTCACAAAATAATTAGTAGTATAAATATGTATGTTCTGTATCAAAAGTGGCTACCAAAAATGGGGGTTACTATACAAAATGTATGGGAAATCTAGAAGATTTTTATAAAAAGGTAACCCCCATGGGGGCTCCCAAAAAGTAGCTACCAAAAATGGGGGTTACTATACAAAATGTATGTAAAATCTAGAAGATTTTTATAAAAAGGTAACCCCCATGGGGGCTCCCAAAAAAGTGGCTACCAAAAATGGGGGTTACTATACGAAATATATGGGAAATGTAGAAGATTTTTATAAAAAGGTAACCCCCTTTATAATTTTAAAAAAGTAGCCACATTTAATTATGAAATTAATAATATCAAAAAGTATCGATCAAATTACATATAATAATTTCACAATTACATTTTTTTAGATTTTTATTATATGTAATTTGAGATTTTTTTCTTATCATTTTATTTTATTTTATTTTATTTTTTTGTCAAATTTGCAGGAAAAAATTTATATTTAATATTAAGTATAACTAAGCCTAAAAATCAGTTAAATATTATGAGAAAAAATAAAATAATTAGAAATCATTCTTTTGTGGTATTCGGTTATTCGCGGGTTATTTTTTCATATAATTCTTTTATTTTATTTATTTTAAAGAATAATAGAAAGTGGTAAAGTGATAATTAGTAAAATTTGAGTTTCGTTCTTTTAGAAAATCTGTTTTCGGTGTGTTAAATTTTATCAAGTTTAAATTTTCAAATTTTTTGTTCATTTTTGTTGAACGTAAATTAGAAACGGTTATGTAACATTTGTGGCGACCTTTTTCATTCAAAAAGCCTTCAACGCCATATCAAAAGCGTGCATGAGAAATCTACGGTGGTTACGTGTGACGTATGCGGGAAGCAGTATACTCGGTTGGAAAAATTAGTTTGCCACAAGCGTCTTCATCATCCGACTCCCTCTTCTTCTGTAGGTTTGTCGACAAGCGTTGCTGATTATGGTACGTTTGATGATGGCGAGTCAACATCTTCAAAAAAACGGAAGCAGAATGCGGCAATTGGACAAGGTGAGGAAAATGGTAAACCTTCTAAAAAACTTAAAGGAAGTAGCCAATCACCATCATCATCATCAACCATGCAAAATTTACCGGATCATAGATTTTGTACTGCTTGTGGAGTTAATGTACGTGGTAATTTTTGGAATTTTCATATACGAACCAATGATCACAAGAAAAAAGTTTCAATTTCTATTGGTGATCGATTGAAATGTATAAAAGAAGCATATGCGGGACGAGTAGTAACATATATTCGCGAAAATGATGATGCAACTACACTTATTCCGAAAGTTTTTCTTAGCAAAGTGAAAGATGAACTAATTACGAAAATTAAAGAGACTTTACAGATACATAAGGCATTCAAGTTCAACATGGAATTATTTGCCAAGTTTATAAAACCACATCAGCAAGAAGAAACTGAACAAGAAATTAGTGTTAAAAGTTTCAACACAAAAATGATCGTTGTTCATAATGAGTTTGATGTAGACCCAATATACGAGGATATGATCGAAAAAATTTCTACAGATATTGAGGAATTTCAAGAAAGAGACAGTGGCTGGAGCCTTGCCGAAATTCTACATGTTGAAATCAATATTGCAAAGTATTCTCCACTTAAAGGTTCCAGCTACATAAAATTACCTAAGGCAATTGAAGACAAAAAAGCATGTGTAAACATTCAAAACCGAGATGCATATTGTTTTAAGTGGTGTTTAGTAGCTGCTATGAAAAACAATACAACAAACAATTCAATAAGATGCTCTACTTACAACGTCGAAGATATAAGCACCAATATTTTAAGTTTGGTGAATTCTAAAGTTTCTGAACTTAACTTCGGTAACATTAATTTTCCAATCAGTATTCATGAAATAAAGGAATTTGAACAACTTAATCCTGCTATAAGTATAAACGTTTATGGTCTTGATAATGGGAAGATTGTTGGACCGTACTACCATACCATTGAAATGAAAGAAAACCATATTAATCTACTGATTTTGCAAAAGGAAGATAAATATCATTTTGTATGGATAAAAAATTTGTCTCGATTGGTAAGAGCTCAGTTAACATCACATTGTACAGCAGTAAAATTGTGTACTAAATGTTTGCTTCATTTTCGCAATGAGAGTGCATTCGATGAACATGTAGCTAATTGCTCGAAAATAGTAACATCCTTACCATTACCAGATGAAAATAAATTGACTTTTAAAAATTACCACAAAAAAATGGAGGTACCTTTTGTAATTTACGCTGACACAGAAAGTATGCTGCAAAAAATTTCGACTTGTGCTAACAATCCTAATTTTCCATCAACAGAAAATTCGATGTTACATGTGCCAATAGCTTTAGCATATTATATAAAATGTTCTTTTGATTCTAATCTTAACAAATATTTTGAATTCACAGGTACGTTGCTTTTTTTAAATATTTTATTTTATTCTATTTTAATTTTTTTTGAATTTTTGTTTTCAGGTGAAAACTGTATAAAAGATTTTATCTTATCATTAGTTAATGAATGTAAGAGTCTTTATTTAAATTATTTATCGAAAATGATTCCAATACAGCCATTAACGATAGAAGAAATGAACCATCATTCAACGCGACGAAATTGCCACATTTGTGAGGTAGACTTTTTGCCAAGTGATGTAAGAGTACGAGATCACTGTCATCTGACAGGTAAATATCGCGGCCCAGCTCATAAAAAATGTAATCTCGAATTTCGAGTACCGAATTTCTTTCCTATATATTTTCATAATTTTTCCAAATATGATTGCCATTTGCTTTTTAAGGAACTTAATATTGTACAAGGAAACATAAAAGTTATACCTCTCAATAAAGAGCTTTATGTTTCCTTAACAAAAACTATTACAATAAGTAAAAATGAAAGTTTTAGCTTAAGATTTTTGGATTCATCAAGATTTATGCAATGTAGTTTAGATTCTTTAGTACAAAACCTAGATACGTCTGACTTAATAGAAATAAGAAAATTTTTCCCACCCGCAAATTTGCCTCTTCTAGAAAGAAAGGGTGTATTTCCATACGAGTACATTGATTCTTTAGAAAAATTGAATGAAACTGCTTTACCGTAACAACATAATTTTAATAACGACTTGACTAACATTACGTGTAGTGACGATGACTATAATCATGCTAAAAACGTTTGGAGAGAATTTGATTGTCAAAATATGTGGGACTACTTGAAATTATATTTAAAAACCGACATATTATTACTTGCAGATGTCTTCGAAAATGTTCGTAAAATTTGTAAAAAAATTTATAACCTAGAAGCTTCTCAATTTTATACAGCACCAGGTTTATCGTGGGAAGCGATGTTAAAATACACAAAAATTGAGTTAGAGCTTCTAACTGATGTTAATATGTATAAATTTTTTCAAGAGGGTGTTCGGGGAGGGATAAGTCAGTGCTCTTTGAGGCATACGAAGGCTGCAAATAAATATTTGGAATCGTATGACCCTAGCCTTCCCTCAAAATTCATAATTTATCTTGACGCAAATAATTTGTATGGATGGGGAATGTCTCAACCTCTACCTTACGGTGATTTTAAGTGGGTTGATCCTCCATCAGACATTTGCTCCATTGAATCCGATTCAGAAGTTGGATATGTTCTTGAGGTAGACTTGGAATATCCAACAGATTTGCACGATAGACATAATGAGCTACCATTCTGTTGTGAGAGAAAAAAACCTCCTTCAGGGAAAAATGAAAAATTAATTTTGGACTTGCATCATAAAAAAAATTATATAATACATTATAGAAATCTCCAACAATGTATTAAAAATGGACTAAAATTAGTTAAAGTCCATAAAGTTCTGCAGTTCAAGCAATCCAATTGGTTACAAAAATATATCGATCTCAATACACATCATAGGTCTTTGGCAAGAAATTCTTTCGAAAAAGACTTTTTCAAATTGATGAGTAATGCTGTTTACGGGAAAACAATGAAAACCTTGATAAAAGGAAGGATGTAAAAATTGCGGATGGTTGGGAAAGTCGTCGGAAGCATTTGGGAGCTAGAGCTTTGATTGCAAAGCCTAACTTTCACAGTATCTCCGTTTTTAGTAATGATTTATCAGCTATTCAATTGAACATAGTTAGTATACTGTACGACAAACCAATATACCTTGGTTTCACTGTTTTAGAGTTATCGAAGCTTCATATGTATGAATTCCACTACAGCTATATGAAGCCAAAATATGTAGATAAAATAACTCTAAACTACATGGATACAGATTCTTTCATATATACAATTTCAACCAATGACTTCTACGCAGACATTCGAGAAGACGTTTTACAGACGGACCCTAAAAAACTTATTTTTGACATTTCTAATTACGACCCGAATAATCCCTACAATTTTCCTTTAGTTAATAAAAAAATGTTGGGATTATTCAAAGATGAGTTAGATGGAAGAATAATAAAAGAGTTTTTAGGTTTGAAATCTAAAATGTATTTCATTGATAGTGTAAATAATAAGGAAATAAAGAGGGCAAAAGGTGTAAAAAAGTGTGTTGTGAAAAATTTACATCTGGATCATTATAAAAAGTCTTTATTTGATAATGAAACTTTATATTGTAAAATGAATTTGTTTAGATCTGAACTACATAATATTTATACAAAAACTCTGAATAAAATTGCATTAAATGCTGATGATAACAAACGTTATATATTAGATGATAATATAAAAACTTATGCTTGGGGGCACTATGCCATAGAATAAAAAAAAAATATTTCTTTTGTAAGTTAGTTAAATCAAAATAAATTTCTATGTACCTAGTCCAAGAAATTGAAAAAATAATATATAAAAAAGAAAATGTTAATTTTGTAATAAATATATAGTTTGTAATTTCTAGTTTATGTTCAAATATAACAAATGTTTATAATAAAGAAAGAAAAAAAAAAATCAAATGACGCTTTTTTGATCTACCCATGAGTTATGCATTTCATCGAATCCAAGCCATTTAACCAAAATTTTATCACCTTTTCTTTTGATAATTTTTTCTACTAAGTAAATATTTGGATGCTTAGTTTTTTGTAATTCTTCATCGTAAAAAGATCCCAAAATTACCTCATTCTGATAGTCTTTTAAAATATAAGTAACTGGGTTGGTAAGTTTTATTTTTGATACTTTGAAAATTTCAGTTGACCAGTTTGGCATGTATCCTTTATCGAAAATCCCCTTAGATTTGCTGATTCTAACTTTATCTCCAACTTTAAATCTACCAGCTGTGAAAATTTTCAGTCTGTTGTAGCTTGTTTTGAGAATTTTTTTCTCGTTGTGTTTATTAATTTCTTTTGGTTTCATTTTTGTTGTTCTGTGGATAGAATTATTATATTTTTCCATTAAGTTGTCTATTATATGTATCCACTTATAGTTTCCTTGTAAACTAAAGTGCTTCCACATTAAATTTTTTAAAGTTCTATTAAATCGTTCGACTATTGAAGCTTTTAATTTGGAATATGTATGATAGTGGTTAATTTCATATTTTTTCATAAGTTGGGAGAAATACTTGTTGTAAAACTCTTTCCCTTCATCCGATTGTAAATTTCTTGGATGTACTTTGGATGTTTCAAAAATATTTTCCATAGCTTCTACAATATGACTAGCACTTTTTGTTTTTACAGCTCGAACATATGCGAACTTCGAAAAAATATCAATAACGGTTAACAAATATTTATTTCCCTTATTCGATTTCGAGTACGGTATCATTTCTACTAAGTCTATTTGCCACGTATCATTAAGACCTTTTTGAATCACTCGACGACGCTTAAAATTTTTGCGAGCAGGGCGATGTAATTCATTCACCAAACCCTCCATGCTCATGTTGTTTTTATTTTTCTGAATATTATGTAAAAAAGGAGTTGTATTTATATGAAAACTACACAGTCCGTTCTCTGATTTTGACTAGTTAACATGGAGTACTATCGAAATCAAACAGTTTTAATCGATTTTCAATGTGTTGTTGGAAATTATAAACAAGTTTTTATAAAGGAATTAGCTTGTTTAAAGACGGATTCGGTTTCATATAATCATTATGTGTTCAAACCACCATATCCACAACAAGAACTATCGGAAAAAGTTGCCAAACAAAATAACTACTGTTTCGAATTCATAAATGGATTAGATTGGAATGATGGAACTACTGACTATTTAACTCTGCCGACAATACTCTCAGATTATAAAGATTATGTTATTGTCGTAAAAGGAAAAGAGAAGAAATTTTTTTTGGAGAAATATTTACCAACAACAATTATTGTTGATTTGGATATGGGAAAAAGTATTTCAAAATATTTCAATTTTCTTACTAATTGCTCGATTCATGAAAATAGAATTAATAATAGATGTGCTATTGTAAATTTATTCAGAATGTATTTCTTTTTAGAAACAAGTGGAAAGTTTTCAGAATAAATAAATAAAAGCAATTATTATAAGTTGACTTGTTTTATTCACATTTCAGAAGTCTCGTAGTCATTGTTCAACAATTTATTCATCCGTTTTCTATGATTGTAAGCGGACCTTCGGGGTGTGGAAAGACTACTTTTCTTTTGAATCTTCTAAATAATAAAGACTGGTTAATAAAAACGAAAATAAAAAAAAATTATATGGTGTTATGCCGAAAAAGCATCTGTTCCAAATTTCGATGAAAATGTTGTTTTACATAAAGGAGTTCCGGAAAATTTAGAAAACTTAGATAACGATCCAATTCTAGTAATATTAGATGATCTAATGCTTGATACGTTTAACAAAAATATCTGTGAAATTTTCACTAAGGGCTCACATCATCGCAACATATCAGTAATTTTAGTCACACAAAATTTATTTCATAAAGGAGCTCACAATAGAGATATATCATTGAATACTAAGTATTTGGTGGTTTTTAAGAATCCAAGAGATAAACTGCAATTTCAACATTTAGCACGACAAATTTATCCTGAGAATGCAAAAGATCTTTTGAGGGTATATAAAGAAGTAACGCAAGTTCCTCATAATTATTTGATAATTGATCTTACTCAAGAAATAAATGAAACATTGCGTTTTAGAACTGATATTTTCAACAAAAATCATTGTATTTGTTATTGCAATTTGAATGAAAATGAGCTCCAATATGAAGAGATTAAAGGAGAACAAGCATATGCTGTGTATACTTAAAGAAGCAAAACCAAAACTTCGAAATTCAATTTTGAAAAACAGCGATAATGAGCTAATAAAAACTTTAAGTGAAATTGCATATAATACTTTACATGGATATAATCCGATCAATGAAAAATCTAAGACAGCGTTGAAGAGATATAAAAATTCGTTACGCTGTTTATCTTGTCCAAAACGTTCTTTGAATTCGAAGAGAAAACTACTAGTGCAAAGTGGTGGTTTTTTGCCGACATTAATAGCAACTGTTTTATCCGGAGTTATCGGAAAAATAATAGAAAATGACAAATAAATTGAAAAAAATTATTCTTCTACATCCCTCAGCTTACGAAAAATTAAATCATAATAAAAATAATGAACCAGAATCATTTTTTGTTAAAAATTATCTTTTATCAATTTTAAATAATACCGAACTACAAGACATAGAAAAATGGTACCAAATTCGACAACAACTTTTAAAATATGCCGATTTAAAGCGAGTGAAATCTGAGACTGATAAACCAATTTTGACAGATGCATTTACTCAAACACCATTTATTTTTAAAAAAAATCAAAGCTCACAATTTTCAACAACCATGACAAAAACAGATAACCAAACAGAACCACTTATAACAGAAGATATTTATGAAACATTTGAAAAAGATGAAATAACAAAAAAGAATAATTTGAGCTCAGCTGCTGATCATGCTAAGAAACTCAAACGAAAAAATAGTTTAAGTTTGAGTTCTTTTTACAATGATGAAGATTTTTCTGATACGAAAAACAAAAGACAAAAAAAAAAAGATTTTAAAATAATTGAAAAAGATGGAAAGTTTTTACTATATTTCACGAAGGAATCGAAAAAGCTGGAAAAGAAGAAGTGGATTCTATTATTTCAAACTTAAAATCGAAAAATATAGAAGCAAATAATGAAATTTTTACCCTAACTGATGAAGAAATCCAAAATGTTGACAACGAAGAGGTTAATTCAAATTCAAATAAAATGAGAAAAAAGATTGCCGAAACAATGTCTAAACCAACCTTAAGGTCAAGTAAAAAACAAACAGGTACTAATATTATACGTTGGCATCGAATAAAATAGGTTATAAAAGTAATTTATAAGTATAAATGAATTAATTGTTTTTCATCACTTCAAAAAGTAACATGTCCTATCAAGAATTTTATATAACACTATTGAGTAACAATTGTATGGAAATATACCCTTCTAATGTGCTATCTTCTTTTACAAATTTATTAAAAAAAAAATTTGATTTAGATGAGACTTGGTTAGTTGGTCTTACAGAAATATTTTTAAATGATCTTGACGGAAATATACATTCACGAAAAAAACGAGACACAACATTAAATAAATCAGAAGCAGAACAAATACTTTTTAAAGCAATACAGAATGCTAAGAAAAAAACTTCCAATTGAAATGCAGATACTACGTCTAAAAGTAATGTATCAATTTCTAAAGATGAGAAAGCGGGTTCTAAGCTTGAAAAACAAAATACTGTATCAACTCTTAAAATTGATAAAAAAATTATTACAACAAGTTTTAAAAATAAAGATATTGGCCAAAATAAAAAAACTGAATTCGAAGAAGAGAAAGAAATGGTTGGTTTTATTCCTCCTACGATTTTCGATTTCAAATCTGCAATTGATTCGATGATTAAATTTTTAGATCAACACAAGATCACTTTAATTGCAGACTTTGCATACATTTACACCGATATAATTTGTCCTAGATTTGTTGGAAACGAACTTACAAGATGTCTTCGAGTTGTGCCGATTGAACATGAACAAAAAGTTATAAAATTCCAGCATGTAGAGTATTATCCAATTCAATCAAACATAATATCAAATATTTCTATATTGATCACAAATTCACAATCGGAAAGAATTAATTTTAAATCTAGTTTGTTACCTACAATGTGTACACTTCATTTCAAAAAAAAAGGTATAAATACAAAATGTCTGTGGGGTAATTAGTCATTAATTACCATCGAATACTAATATAATTAAAACTATAGAAGGAATCAAATAAAAATTTTCTTCTAAATTGTAAATATTTATATGTTCCATTAAAACTGTCAAAAAAAATTTAAACAAAAATAATAAAGTTTGTTGACAAAAAAATTGAATTTTTTGACTCAAAAATTTTGCAATTTATAAAAGTGCAATAATTTTAAAATTTTTAGATTTGAAAAAAAAATAGCTGAATTTTATTTTGCAAAAAAAAAAAAAATCTATATCATTATATAGTAATGGCAGGTAAGTAATTGAAGTGGTAATTGCATTGCGGAATTTTAATTAATGCAACTTAAATATTTTTCGTTAATTAATTTAAAAGAATATATATTAATTTATAAGTTTTTCCGGCGAAAATTAAAAATATGTAATATTTTCTCACTATAAATTAATTTTTTTGTCGCGTCTCCATATTTCGATAAAATACAAAAGTTATGATTTAAACCACTAAAATAATTTTTTTAATTCAAATTTTTTTCACAACACAAATAATATTTTACATTTTATTATATTTTCACATTTATAATTAAAATCTGTAAAAAAAATGATATTTTTTAGCGAAAAAATAAATCGCAAAGTTTTCTCAACGAAAAAAAAATTTCACTCCGACTGCAATAGAATCGCAGAAACACAAAATATTAAAAAACTTTTTTTTGTCTGTAATAAACACTATAATTATCTTTAAACTTTCCCGAAATGCCGTTCGAAAAATTAATTGTAGAATTTAAAAAAATTAAAAAACCCGCACAAAACAAGAAAAATTTTAAATTTATCGTTTATTTTGAATTTAAATAAAAAAAAAATTGACATGAAAAACAGGGTCGAATGAGGGAAATATTTTGGAAGTATGTAATTTCAATTCAATCCGTGATTACATGAATGAATTCAATACTTGGTTTTATCAAGAAAAATTGTATAAGTAAATAATATTACACCCATATCCATATAATCAAATTTATATAACAAATTTCAATTATAGACAGGTTAAAGATTCCCTTGTAAAGGTAATCTTCGTTAGTATGACAGATTTTAGGGAAGCATTAAATATTAGAAAAGAAGATATTTGAATAATTTAGTTATTAATACAATAAAATGTTTTAAATATTTATTTTTTATTGAACATTAACTTTAAAAATAACCGATGAACTAAAAAAATAAATAATTCCAAAGATTACAATTCACATTCAATTTATTTTATTAGTTCGTTCATTCGGAAATATTTTTATACAAAGCTAATTTTTTCGTGGTTTTAAATTTAAGTCGTTGAATTGATTCGAGTTCATTTTTTTTGGTCCTTCACGAACGTGAAAATCAATATTTTATACCTCGGTCAGTAAAAAAGAACAAAAAATACAATTCAATAAAAAAGATTTCCTATCACTGCTCTTAAAAATAAATAAAATAATAGTAGTTTTCCTCTCCTTAAGTTTTTTAATAAATCACAAATGTATTTTGTTGGTTTAATTAAACCACTAATTTTTTTCACTATCGAAAAAAAAAATTAAAAAAATTATAAAAAATTGTTGTCCTGAAAATTTGTACTATCGAAATATTTTTATCCTAGAATATTTTTATTCAAGAAAAACAAAGATTTTCAGGAGAAGCACTAATATGCAAAAATTATTTAATTTTTTTTTTAATTGTACTTAAAAAATAATTTTCTTCATGGCCCGAACTGAACATAAAACGCGACTCTTAATACACAAACTTTGTGTTTAAAAAAAAAAAATTTATATCATATGTTTTTTGACAGTTTTAATAGAACGGAATATTTCAAAATTTATCCATCTGTACTATATAATTAATCTGAGTTAATTACAAACAAAGATATGGATGAAGTTTACACAAATTATTACCTGACTCAATCATTCAAAGTGGACGAGGTGGAATAGGAGCATTTTTTTCTGGTATATACAAATATTTTAAACCACTGATTCAGTCGGGTATGGAAGCATTAAAAAAGCAATCAATAAAAACTGGTACAAATGTCTTACAAGAACTATCAGCTAATAAACCGCTTAAAGAAGTTCTTAAGGAACAAAGTAAATTAGCTGCAGAAGAATTAACATTAAAAGGAATAAACAAATTGAAATCTCTACAAAATGGATTCGGTAAATCAAATATAAAGAGACTTAAAATTTTAAAGCAAACTCAGTTACCAATTGGAATCAAGCGCAAAAGCATCGTAAATCGAAGCCAAAAAAAGAAAAACAAGAAATCAAGTGATATATTTTCAAATTAAAAATGGAATGTATGAAATCAGAGCTAGATCTATTTGAGACACAACCAGTACAGTCAAACGTTTTGCGAACTGAAGAAGTAGCTTATAACCCAATATCATCTCTAGATAATGCCACTACAATAGAATTCTTATCGCTTGGTAATGGAGAGACCTATAGAGACTTATCTACCGTTTATTTGCGCCTCATTGTTCAACTTAAAGGTAAAGGAGATACACAACTAGCAGATAATAAAGTTGGCGTAGTTAACAATTTAATGCATTATTTCGAAATTGTACAGTTTATTTAAATAATACACCCATTTCACAATCTGATAATAATTATCATTATCGGGCTTACATTGAAAAATTATTAAACTACGGAAATGATGCTGTATCAACTCATTTAGAAACAACCGGTTGGATTTTAGATTCTGGTAAAATAGACTCTATAGTTGAAAAAGAAAATCCTGGTTTAAACAAGCGAAAAAATTTATTTAAAAAAAGTGAACAAGTAGAATTGATTGGAAAATTGCATGCTGATATGTTCAATCAACCTAAGCTTTTACTTAATAATGTTGATTTGAAAGTTGTTTTACATCTGGAGAAGACACCGTTTTATATTATGGAAAGTACTGGAGATTCGTATGTTAAAATATTAGAAGCCACAATGTATGTTAATCATGTTACAATCAACCCAGGAATTTTATTAGCTCATCATAAAATCTTGCAGACACGGAACGCAGTGTATCCCTATAAACGTGTTGAAATAAAAACATTTACATTATATCCGGGAAACTATTCTCTATTATTAGATAATGTGGTAATAGGTCAGCTTCCAAATCTTTTAATTTTTTCAATGGTGACTAATGAAGCATACAGTGGTCAAAAAATCCATTCAATTTTCAACATTTTCATCTACAAAGATTTAATTTGTGTGTAAATGGGTCTCAAGTACCAAATCAACCTATAGAATTTAATTTTACCAATGATGGAGAAGGAGCAATCAGTACAAGAGGATATAACACATTGTTTAAAGGAACAGGAATACACTATTACGATAAAGGTCAAAGGAGTTATTTCATAATGGTTATTTTTTACTTGCCTTCGATTTAACAGCTGATGGGTCGTACAACTCTTCTTGTGCTAATTTGCTTAATCAGGGAACTATTAGAATTGAAGGAAAATTTAGTAAGGCATTAACAGAAGCAATTACTTGTATAGTTTATTGCGAATTTGATTCAAATATATTCATTGACAAAAATCGAAATATTGCACAATCACTCTAAATGGACACTCAGCAACTTAAATTAGCTTTAATGTGTAATAATTATACAAAAAGAAATTTTGTTGGTGTTTTCGCTTGTGATAAACTACCAGAAAAAGTTAAAAAACCTTCATTTTTAATAGCTAACACTGATCCAAACGGATCTAAAGGACAACATTGGGTAGCATTTTATGTATCCAGAAATGGAAAAGCAGAATATTTTGACTCTTTCGGTGCTTATCCAACGAACCCCTATTTTTTAACATTTTTAAAAAATAATTGTAATAGCTTTGAAAGCAATAATACAACAATACAAGGATTTTCATCAACTTATTGCGGTGAATATTCTGCATTGTATTTATATTATAAATCAATTGGCAAAACATTAAAATATTTTTGTAAACTATTTAATAAAAACTACACTGGAAATGATGTTAAAGTTAAAAAATTATTTAAAAACATTTTTTGCTCTAAAAACCTGAAATGTAGTAAAAATTGTCAATCTATTTTTAAGAAATAAAAAAAAATTTAAACTCAAATTATTGCTTTATTATTTTTTATTTTTTATTTTTACAGCGGAATATTATTTTTCTTTAAATTCAAGAATTGCCATGTTTCGACGACTTCTATCACGACCTTTGTAAATCAAGTCATATTTCTTGCTGTTTAATTCGGCAAGTTGCTCCTTTGTTTGAACACATTTGCTCAATCTCTCTGGTAAGAACACCCAAAAACTATTAGCACCATCCTGTAGATTAACAGTAAGCTGGACTCCGTATTGTGTATCTTTGAGAACAAATTCATTTACGTCATATGGACTGTTAATTATCAAATCATTGATGTTTTTGTAGGAATCAGTTTCTCCACCAGCTACAGCTTTAAACAAATCAATAAATGACTGCAAGAAAAGATAAATTAAAAAATTATGAATACAAAGATATAATAACATAAATGTTACGACTTACCATTTTATTCAAAATATGTGTCGTCTGCTAGTAACTTTTGATAAACAAAGTTGAAAATAGAATAGTTTTGAAAATCAAATCGAATAGCCTTTATATACAATTTTTCTCTCTTTCACAAAAGTTTATAATTATATTTTCTCGATTTTCGATTTTATCAAATTCAACCACACCTTTTTATAAAAATCTTCTACATTTCCCATATATTTTGTATAGTAACCCCCATTTTTGGTAGCCACTTTTTTGGGAGCCCCCATGGGGGTTACCTTTTTATAAAAATCTTCTAGATTTCCCATACATTTTGTATAGTAACCCCCATTTTTGGTAGCCACTTTTTGGGAGCCCCCATGGGGGTTACCTTTTTATAAAAATCTTCTAGATTTCCCATACATTTTGTATAGTAACCCCCATTTTTGGTAGCCACTTTTTGGGAGCCCCCATGGGGGTTACCTTTTTATAAAAATCTTCTAGATTTCCCATACATTTTGTATAGTAACCCCCATTTTTGGTAGCCACTTTTGATACAGAACATACATATTTATACTACTATAATTCTTGGAATTTTCAGTTGAATTCACAACGTGACTATTCAATTGATAATTCAACGGCATCTATTTTCCTTACAAATGAATTCACTTTTCAATTAAATTCACAATTTATTCTTTGTGAATAGACTTTCAATTAATTTTTTAATTAATCCGGTACGATGGACCAAAAATGTTGAGCTTCTTCTTATAACTTCTGTTGACTACTGTATTTTTTATTTTAAATTAAAATTGTTGTTGTCGCTTTCAATGGTTTATTCAGAATGCATTTTTATTTACAGCTTAAAATTATAACAGTAATTTGTTAGCTTCGAAATTCGAAGTATATAAAAATAAAAATAAATGAATTCTAATTGCTTACTTTTTATGTATTTGTGTAAACAAATTATACACTTAAATCTTATTTATTAAATGACAACTATTTTTGAGTGTAGTACAATAATTAATACTGTGTTCACACTATCACTTTTATTGCAGACTTTCTGTAAATAGTTTGCACAAAATTTTAATTGCAATTCTTAACAAAAACGTAATGAAGAGGATTACTGATACTAATAGGCAAATCTCCTGAGTGAATTAAATGCTTTATTTCCAGATCGTCTGAAGTTAAAGGATTAATTATAATGTTTTTGGCGAGAATTATTGATAACACAAAATTGCCTAACTTGCTTAACTTTGTTTTTACTAATTGATTCTCGTAAAACGTTAATGAGATCAGTCATATCATTAATTTTGTTTTCAATTTGAGAGTTAATTTTTGTTTGCATATTCCTATTTTCTATGGGAACATTCTCTTTCGTTAGAAATAGCTCAAAGTAAAGAAGTAGCTCAATTTAAGTGCGCTACCTAAAAAATCAATTGATCTCGTCATTATTTTTGGAATTTTCAACATTCTTAATAAATGAAAAATTTCGTCCTATTGTTGGTCTAGTATATTATTTTGCCAGGGCGATTTTTGTTACCGAGCCAAGGTGTCTTTGCTTTCTTTTACTATGAATGGTATTCCGAAATATTCGTGGGATGTAGAATGTATCTGTAATCATTATAAATTTCTACTTTACCGTGGGCAAGTGATATGAATTGTGCGGATGAGAAATTTCCACTTGATTTTTCCACTTGACATTTGCACAATTATACGAAACCATCTAAAAAAAGAATATATGTTGCGGTGATTTTATTTTATCTTAGAAATAGAAAAAATAATAATGATAAAATTACACCATCATTTTTTTTTGAACCTAATTAAAGTAAAAATATTAAATTCAAGATTGACAAAAACAAAAAAAAAAAAACAAATTAAATTCATTTTTTTATTCAAGAATATATTTTTGGAATAGGTCAAGTAAAAATAAAACGCATGATTTACAGAATAATACACCTGATGTAATATTTCGTAAATTTTGCATAATTACCTTTTTTTTTGTTTTTATATGAAATTGTTTTGATTAAAAATCATATAAAAGAATTGATTTCTTTTACAACAATTTCATATTGTATTTGACCATAAAACAAAAAAAAAGTTAAGTGTTTGTTTTTATTTTTTTCACCCTTTGTCTTTAGGAGTTGGAACTTGCCTTCCTCAGCTTAAGTGGATTTAATTCACTAAACTGGGAAGACAAGACCAACAAAGTATTCACTAGAATGTGAGCCACACAATTGCCACTTCTAGTGAATCTCAAAAGCCCGCTCTTAGTGGAGGATTCTTGGGTCTATCCAAGAATCCAAAGCTAAGACATCGCCGGTAACCACATGGATACTCCTTAGGAGAATCCATACTACGTTGTGGTACTACAACTGGCTCATCTGCCACTGATTTGAATCCATGATCACTGAGAAATCATGATTTTGGATCCATTGATGGTGACAGAGGAGAACAGTTGTAAGAGCATAGACTTCACTGGTCATTCCCTGTCCCAACCAAAACGCGCGGTACCCGGTTGGAATAGGAATCGAGTGAAATGACCAGAGAAAATCTATCCTATCGGCTATAATTTTATTTCCCAACTATTGTAGCTTAGCGTACCAAACAAGCCACGAATAGAAATTAGGTATACTTTTTTTTTGAAATCCCGGATAATTAATTAACAAAATCCTTTTTTTTATCAAACATTTAAATAAAACTAAAAATTTTACTTTGTTTTTACCTAACATAAAATGAAGTAGAAATTTTCACCTTGTTTAATTTGAATAAAAAAAAAAAAATTTTTACATACCTATCAAAATTAAAACTGACCGTTCATAATACATTTTTTTCAAGGTCACTAAACCCCGCTTATATAATTAAAGCTTTAGCTTCAACAAAAAAAAAAAAAAAAAAAAAAAATAAGAGTATTTAACTCTCATATGACATAACTTTAAATTAGATTTTTTTTTACTTTCGATAAATTTATAAACAGTGTTGTGTTTATAAATAAATCATGCCCCTTACGCTTAGAATTACTACTTAAAATTAAAAAAAAAAAAAAAAAATTCGAAGCCAAATTTCCCAATCAATAATTTCCAGAATGGAAATTAAATTTGAAATAAATTTAATTAAATTAAATAATATTTAATTCTTCTTTTCCTAATTTACTTTTACTGGAAATAATTTAATTCCATGTATTTTTTTTATCTTTATTTATGAGTTTTTTTTCAAAGAAGAATCAATACTAAATAATTAATACTAACTTAATACTAAATTAATACTAAATAAAAATTACAGTTAATTTTTATAAAATGTTATGCCCAATCTTAAACTATTTTAAATAATTTTAGCCTGTAACTTATTACAATATCAAAATAGGAAATTTTATTAATAGGGAATAATAAAAATTTCATGGCTTGTATAAGTAGGCTAGGCTATACATATTTCTGTCGTAATTTTTTTAATAATAAAATAAATAAATTAAATTATAATTTGTTTTTTTAATGTATTTCATATTGTATTTGACCATAAAACAAAAAAAAAGGCCATACTAAAATTATGGAATAGCCATGTAAACCAGATATTGAATTATATTTCATATCATTTGATGATACCCTTTTTTTTATGCAAAAAAAACAAACTCAGCTTATAACAGCACCTCCACTTCAAGCTACAATAGCATAAAACAGCATAAAACAACAAATAATCAAATAGCAAGTTTTTTTTAACTGCACATAATATGCAAATTGTATTATAAGTATATATGTAAAACTAATTATGTTTAATCAAAACAAATACATAATATATACAAAAAAAATTATATATTACTTTAATTTATAATTGGATAAATATTGTTCAAAAATAAAACAATAGACAAATCAAAAATAAAGAAAGAAAAGATAATCTAGAAATGTTAATTAATTATATGTAACAAAAATATTAATTAAAGAAAAGAATATCAATTTATTATATGATGAAGCAAAAACAACCAAATTGATACAGTTTAGTTTAGATTAAAATTGTCGTAGGTATAATTAAGCTTTTTTTTTTATGTTAATAAAGTTTAGATTTTCATAAAACAAAAATGGTTTTAACTTAACTTATTTTTTTCTACAGGTCCTACTAGATAAAAGAAATGCTACTGTAAGGTCCAGCTATAGATGGCCATAGCCATGAGCTGAAGAATGACGTCATAGTCATTTAGATTTTAAGTTTTTTTTTACTTGAATTGGTTGGGGTTTCTCGAATATTCTTTTTTATTGAGAACTTCTTTTCACCTTCTTCATAAAAAAACATCCTATAAATATTGTTATGAACCCCCCTGGTGTTCACTGTCCGTACCCACCCACCGACGAGCTTAGACCCAGCCTTTGAACAGGATGTCCTTAGACAGTGGACTCAACACCAGGCTGAAACTAAAGAATCTGAAACTAAAAATTTTGCCGAAAATATTGAAGCAAATTTATATTCACTACCTTTTGAATATTCAGAAGAGCATAGTGAAAATCAAATCAAATCTGATTCTTCCGATTTTAATTTAATCGAAATTCCTGAATCTAAATTGGCATCCATAGAAAAGTATTTATCTTTAAAGCATATATATTCTAAAAAAGAAAAGCCAAATGTTGAAATTAGAAAAGAGGAATGTCTAAGTATAAGACCACCTTTTAATTTTAAGAATTTAACAATGAAGTTTGGGGATGTTTTCCTTCCCAACCTTCAAAAAGAATTAATATTAGACAAAAACCTTAATTTCACTTTAAAAGAAAAATTAAAATTTATTGCCAAGATAAATTTCCAAAAATTTAATAACGTTTGCATTTTGAATGTAAAATCTATTAATACAACAAAATCAGGCTATGTTTTATATGGTTACTGCGCGCATTTTAATTGCATTTGCTACAAATTTGAATTGGATATTTATTTCGAAAAATTAGAAATGTTTAAGCCTACAACTGCGCCTACTCATGGTCATCATATGAGTGACGCCGAAAACAAGAGTGTATTAAGACTAACCGCCCAAGTTAGGGGAATAGAAAGACTTTTTATGCAATTTGATCTGAAAAGATCAAATACTTATAATTTTTTTGATGACCAAGTTTTCCGAGTGTCTAGTTCGATAGTTGAAGAAGGAAGCCTCCAGGGCATGAAAAGTAAACATGTCATTAAGAAAGCGAATCAGGAAAAAAACGCAGAATTAGACTTCAATTCTGACGATTTTTTGGATCTTATAGAAAAAAAAGAAAGTTGTATATATCTGAAAAAAAATTCAATTACCCTATTGCATTCATTTTTATCATGAAACAATAATTAAAAAAATGTTCCAATATATGACTTCCAATACTTTACACTTTGATGCAACAGGGAATATTGTTCGTGCTCCCAAAAATAACAAAAAAAGAATTTTATATTATGCTGGAGCATTGAGATTGAAAGGAAATAACATTCTTCCCCTGTTCAGTATGATTAGTAGCGATCATGACGCTAACTCTATAGGCTCTCTTTTAAAAGACATAAAAAACGTTCTAAGAAAATTAAATTTATGGAACATAATAGACGAAGTTGTAACTGACGTTAGCTTTGCTAATATTAACGCATTTCTATATGAATGGAACTCAATGGAGAATCCAGCAAGTCAAAATCCGGAATCTGTTTTAGTTTATTTAGAAAAATGCTTTGAATACGCTACTGAAAGTAATAATCTTAAACCAAAGTTCATTTTAGTCCGTTTTTGCTGTTGTCATTTTATGAAAATTATTTGTAATGACGTTTCAAAATTTTTCACAGATAAAAAAATAAAAGTATTTATTAAATGCATTTTAGGAGCAGCATTCGGTATAAAGTCTTTATTAGAAGCAATATTATTTTTTGAACATTTTTCCACAATTTTGATAGCCAAGTTCAAAAGTGAGTCTTTCCAAATTTCGTTGAAATTTTTTGATTCTATAATTAAAAATAATAATGATTCTTTCAAAGAGTTAGCTGAAATAGAAGAATCTGTAGATTTACTTAATTTTCAAGAAGGTTCATTTAATAATTTTGAAAAGCTTCCCACATACAAAAGAAGTCCTTTCTATAAATTATTTTTTAATATTAAAGAAGAAACAAGCAATAAGATTGCTGACGAAGAATCTTTTCAAATATCTGTGATAAATGAGTTTCATAACCCAGAGTTTTTGATTCACAGTCTCAATAAGTATTTTTCTTTCCTACCTTTTTGGTCTTCCTTAATGAAAAGTAGTAGAGCTAGTAATGCTCCAATTGAAAGTTTTTTTAATATATTAAAAAATAGAATTCAAGAAAAAAAAGGAAAAGACAAGCCGTCCAGAGTAATTCAAAAACACATAAAGCTTAAATGCTCTGGACTTTAAAGGCGAGGAAACAATCTTTTGTTCACAACGAAAACTTTTAGAAAAAGGTTCAAAATCCAAAATAAAAAAAAAAAACACATCATTTTATTTCGATAGTCAACCAACATTTAATAATTTAAATGATTGGTTCGATGATTATAATGAAATTGAAAAATTTATTGAGGAGTCAACCTCAGGACCAAAATCTATAGAAAATAAAATATCAATTTGTTCAGAAAATGAGGACGATTATGATGAAACTGAAAAATTAATTGGAGTAAATATAAACAATTTAAGCTTCACACAAAAAAATAAAAAAACTCCAAATATTGAAAAAGACGATCCAATGAGTTTGATGCTAACTGAAAATTGGAATAAAAGAAAATTATTAAAAAGAAAATCATTTTTATCTTTCTCACCTTTCAATAAAAAAACTAAACAGACTAGTCAAATTGATTTGATTAATGTAAATCCTATTACGGAAACGCAATCAGCTAGTCCATTAAGCCAAAGTGTCTTGATTCCTTTAATGAAAACTGAATCAACTAATAAAAGTTTTAGTTCTTCTAAGAGCCATGAATTGGCTAAATATGAAAATGGTGTGGTAAAAGATATTAGATATTATATCAGATCTTCTTCTAATGAAACAGCAAGCATAAATATTGGAGCTTACAGAGAACATGACTCCTTAAAATATAATCAAGTACATCAGTTTTTAAAACTAGAAAGCTTTTTGACACTTTTAAATTTTAATTGGCTTGATAATAGAATAATAGACATAATTATTGCTTGTCTTATTAAAAATTATGCGCAAAGTGAAGATTTTACTTTACTTGACAACAATCTCAGTTATTGTATTGTAAAAGATTTAAATTTAGAAAATTTTAATATTTCAGACTATTCATTTATTAAGCGAAAAAAAATAGTGTTTGCTAAGATTAATTCAAATAGTCATTGGTTACTTGCTGTTATTAATGTACACAAAGAGGAGTTTTATGTAATTGATCCTCTGAAAAACAATACAATTCAAACAGAAAAATATTTTCAAATTTTCAATGAATTTTTTAAGTCAAAAAATATTTTAAATAATTTAAAAGCAGTTTCATCCCGTCCTCACTTCGAGCAAAATGATGCATGGAATTGCGGTCCACTTATTTGTGAATTCGCTGAAAAAATAATAATTAATCCTGAGCAGCCCGATTTACTAAAAGTGAATCCCGAATTATTCAGAAATAGGGCAGTAGAACTAGTTTTATTGCAGTCAGAAAATATTGATTCATTTTGTTTACATTGTGAAAAAAATAACTTAGAACACATTACAAAATGTGTATTGTGCAATAAATTAATTTGCGATTTTTGTGTTCCTATACATTACAAAAGATCAAAAAAAAAAGATATTTTGTGCAAATTATGCAAATAATAAATTATTTAGTACTTAAAGCCTGATTTTGTTTTGTATTTATTAAATTTGTTTTTCAATGTAATAGAGAAAATTTTAATTTTGTTCTAAGCCATTATCAAATTTTTAAAACTTTAATTTGTTATTTGAGTTGTGGATTATGCCTACAGGGGATACCACGTTAAAAAAAACGCGCCATTAGCTCTACCTCCAAAAATTATGAAAGGACAAGGTGGTGTGGAAATGAGCTTAAGTTTATTATAGAAACTAGCCGGATCTTTTGGATATTAAAACAAATCCATGCTAAGAATTATTCGGGGAATTATTTAATTAAATAATAAGTAACTAAGTAACTAAGTAACTAAGTAACTAAGTAAATAATAAGTAACTAAGTAACTAAGTAACTAAGTAACTAAGTAACTAAGTAACTAAGTAACTTAGTAACTAAGTAACTAAGTAACTAAATAACTAAGTAACTAAGTAACTAAGTAACTAAGTAACTAAGTAACTAAGTAACTAAGTAACTAAGTAACTAAGTAACTAAGTAACTAAGTAACTAAGTAACTAAGTAACTAAGTAACTAAGTAACTAAGTAACAAAGTAACTAAGTAACTAAGTAACTAAGTAACTAAGTAACTAAGTAACAAAGTAACTAAGTAACTAAGTAACTAAGTAACTAAGTAACAAAGTAACTAAGTAACTAAGCAACTAAGCAACTAAGCAACTAAGAAAGAAAATAGAATTTTTAAAATTTTAAATAGTCTTTTTTCTTTTTTTTCAGCTGTTTCAAAAAAATTTATTTAAATTTTTTTTACACAAACAAAAAAAAAGTTTTTAATTTATAACTTCACGACAAAAAAAACTAGACTTCTATTAAAATGAGAACATGATAAGAAGTAGTGGTTTGCCGTAGAAAATACCTCGATACTTCAATGAACGTAAATTTGAAATCATCATGTATAGTTCGTTTTCATTTACATATATTTCTTGCAATATTTTCATTTCTTTTTACGATTATTGAATGAAAAATTAACTAGTTTTTTTTTCTACCTATATCTAATCTATGTAAGAATTTTTAAAAATGTTTCGTTATTTTCATATTAAAGTATATTTAAATTTTCTTTAAGTATTTTTGATGTAAAAAAAAATTTTTTTTAAACAAAATTCTCATAAAATATTATGTTTATGTGAATGTTGTGCACAATCTATACTGCCATTATATAATTTCTGGAGATTAGTTGATATTGTTCCATTCACTATTGATACAAGCCTTTGATTCATTAGTCTTGTCTAAAAAAAATTAACATTTAAAAAAAAAATTAAAATAAATATATTTTCTTACCCTAATTACATCAATAGGGGTTGAACCTATTGGATTACCTAAACTAGCTAGGAAACTTGATCTGAAAAATTATTATTTTAAAGTTCCAGTTATTTACAATGAAAAATAAAAAGCTCATTTCCATATCTTTTTATGTACCACATTTGAATGAAATCTGATTTTAAGTACAATTTTATTACCTCTTATTCTAAAGGATCCTAAGGTTACGGAAGTTATATTGAACACTGTAGAATCATTTATTACAAACGAACTTAAGTTACAAATCGTAGATTGAGGTTTTTATTTAAAAATATGTTTCGTATTGGATAGTACATTTAGCATTATATTAATTTTAAATAATAAAAATTTAAACTTTCTAAAATGTCAGCATTTTAATAGAAAAAAGCACCAAAAGGCGAATACCTATAATGTTAAAAAAAAAAAATTAATTTTTATCATTGTGTTAACTTATGAAAATTTATTTGATTTATTAATTTTATTAAATTATTATACCATCGTAGAATGTGACTGCAACAAATTGTTTTATAATACTCAACTTGTATTAGCCTAAAATTTCAAAATTTATAACCTTTAATTCAAAAACAAATAAATCAATTTGTTAAAACTTTTTTTGTTATGTAAATTATTTTGGTTATGTAAATTATTTTGGTGTTGATACTATTTTCTTTTCAGTTCTGGATCTGCAGGCTGTGAGGCTGTTTCTTGAGCTAACTTATAATCACATGATAACGCTAATTCAACAGCAGGCTCCCACAACTCTAGCAGGCAATGTAAAAACACGCAAGCAGCTTTTGCATCATTTTCATCACAAATACGTAAAGCGAAATGTACATCATAGTGCACAATTGTTATATCTCTTCCTTGAGCTTCGAAATATGTTTTTAATTTATCTTTTCTGTGTTTAGCGTATAAGCTAATTAAAAAGTTATGAATTGTTTGATTCGGCGATACAGCTTTGTAAACAGCATATTCTAAATATTTTAAAACTTCTTGAATATGTCTGTCTGTGTTGATGCAAAGCAAAGTTGGCATTAACATTTCTGCATCAAGCTTCTGCTCTTGCATCAATATAGCCGAAATAGTTTCCTTTGGAATTTCTTCCATCAAAATTGGGCAATATTTGTAATAGAGTTCTGCGCTATTTTGAACTTTTAATACCTCTAAAGCTTCTAAATAGTTTTCTTGATTTATATGTTGGTTCAATACCGATTCGTAATCTTTATTTAATGTAGTTAACATTTCTAAATTGTGTTGGTCGCCATGGGAGCCTATTAAATCATAAATTACTACACGATTTTTTTCAACACAATTCTGAACTCTTGGTTTTTGCATAAAACGATCAAATTCTTTTTGTAACTCTTGTGGCTGTTTCGATTTGGACATTTGTGACATATAAAGTTCTACCAACCAGACCACCAACATTGTGATTTGACTTATATCTCCTTCCGGTAATCTATTAAGCTTGTCATCAAAGGCTTCTTATCGCTGAGATCTAAAACATGCGTACTTTGAATTATTTTTATAATTAGATAAAGTATAAAATTTAACAAACATTACCTAAATATTACAATGCAAATTTTTCAAAACTCTTTTCAGTTTGCGAATATATTACAGCTGATTCTAAGAAATTTTTCCGACCAAACTCCATCTTAGCTTTTTGATACAAAACAATGTCTAAGTTGGCTCGATTATCTTTGGCATAATATTCAGCTAATTCGAAATTATTTTTTTCTAAATAAAGTTTCCAAACATTTCGTTGTTCGTTGGTTACTTTATAACGAAAAATTGATTTGGATGTGCAAAAATATATCGTGTTGTTACTTGTATCTTTAATAATATCAAGAAGCTTTCCATGTTGGTCTAAGAAATATTCTTCGTAGACAATTGAATGATTTAATAGAGAAATGGCTGTTACATGATCCGTGTACATCAAAATTAAATGAAATTCTGTTAAAATAAATGTTTTAGGAGTTTTTTGTGTTTTTGACGATGATGAAGTGCTGCCGCCTTGACTTTGATCAAATGCTGGATAGTTGAATATTTCAGATTCTTTTTTCAAAACATACTTTTCCAAAATATATCCCTTTATCATTGGACCACCCAAAATTCGTTGGATATTTTTTGGTTGAATTCATTTGAAATCTTAATTTTGAAATTTTTTCATTATTACTCGAATATTCTTTAGTTGATAGTAATTTTACAGGTGTATTATGATAAGCAGTGAATATATTCTACGATTAAAAAAATATATAAAGTAATAATTTCCTCTCAAGTAACACTTTTATTACCTGTAATAAAGGTTTTTCATCGTTTTTAAAACATTCTTGAAATTTGAAAAGTTTTTGTGGTGTTGTTGCTAAAACAATGTAACGATTTAAGCTTGGCAAGCAAAAAAATTCCAATCCAGTAATTGGTGTCGGTTTTTCTCGACCCAGATCAAAAACCTTAAATTAAACAGTTTTTTTTTTTTTAATAATTTATAATAATTTTAATAACAATATTCAGATGTTACCAATCCTTCAATTTCTCTCATTCCGTAAAGAGGAATGTAATTTGGAAGCTTGTGAATATAAAAAATATAAAAAGTTAAAATTGAAATTAATTTTAACCAGGGAAGTAGGTTATATATATATATATTGTATGGTATTATATCCGCATGTCCTTCTTTTTAACACATTTTTTTAAAACTATATTATATACATTATGTATGTTAGGCATCTATACCTTCCTGTTTCCAATTATTGTAATACAATTTTTCATCATCCATTCCTAATTCGGTTTCAAAAATCAAACCTCTACTAGTGCCCAATAAAATTGGTCCGGTTGTTTCTTCGCAACCTATTTGATAATTCCAGGCAACAGCTGTAATCTCATGATCTTTGAATCTATCGATTTTTTTCGGTTTTTGAGTTTTTATGTGCAAATATAAAAGATCTGCAGTCGGACCAGATGATTTTGGGCTTAATGGTATTAATAAATGATTTCCACTTGGATCGAAAAATATTTGTGACACAACATAGCCGTGTAAATATTTTGCCAATAAAACTTCTAAAATAAAAAAAATATACACATTATACCTAGGTTCTAGAGGTAAAGTAGTTTACAAGGAAACTTTGAATATGAAGTTCAAATAGGTATCTATCTACCTACATAAATTTAGGGCTATATACTATAGGTTGGTTGGTGCCTGGGTATAATTTGCTTTGAAATTTGACTATTTTGCTCCCAAACTTACCATTATTTATATCCTGTCGAGGCAAAAACATTCTGAATAAAATTTGATTTGACATTAAACAGACAAGCCAATTATTTGATATTGTTAAATTTAAAATGTTGTCTGGCAAATTTATTATCATTTTTTCTTTTGTAAAAATCGGAGTCTCTTTTTTCATTTGGACCGATATGTAGGCATTACAAATATTAAATAAAATTAAATTATTATAATAATTATAAAAAAATTATTATAGTAATTATTATTTCTAAAATTTTTATTAAATTAAATTTAATAATTAGAAAAAAAAAAAACTATTTTTATTTATTTCCACTGACCTGACCACAGAGGGCGAAGTCGTGTCGACTCGCATCGACTTAGTCGAGCTAGTCGGCACAATTTTCGAGTCGCCGCTGCTGGTTCTTTTTTATCGACTCAGGTCGACTAGCTGCTGCTGAACTTTTATTCGACTTAGTCGACTAAAATCCTTTTTTTTTTGTTTTTTTTTTGTTTTTTATTTTTTATTTTTTTTTTTTATTTTATTTTTTTTTTTTTTTACAAAAAATGCGGATTTAGTCGACTAAGTCGATCAAGTCGAGCTGGTCGCTAAGACCGGAATTTATCGACTGAGTCGAGCCGCTGCTGGCTATTTTTACCGCAAGCCGCTGCTGACCAAAAATCAAACGACTTCGCCCTCTGCCTGACCATACACAATATTTAGATTAGAGTTCGTGGTTCTTAAAAAATATTAAATAAAATTAAATTACTATAATAATTATAAAATAATTATTATAGTAATTATTATATCTAAAATTATTATTAAATTTAATTTAATAATTAGAAAAAAAAAAAAAATATTTTTATTTATTTATACCGACCTGACACAATATTTAGATTATTTGCTCTTATTAACGTCCGCAATAAATTTCCTTGCACAAACACACTTTTACTCAAAAAATATTTTGTTGTTGTATTCAAATTGCTTTGTTATTGCTTTAAATTGCTTTGTTATTGTTTTTATTCGAACAATAACAAAGCTCTTTTTAACGCCAGCAATAAATTTCCTTAAATATTTTATTTTCTATTTCAAATTGCTTTATTATTATTTTTTCCTAACATTTTAAGGTTCAAAATTTAAGCGATGGTGGCGCTGGTGTATTTAAGCGAATTTATTGCTGGCAATTTAAGTGAATTTATTGCTTACTTCTCGCACATTTCAATAATTAAAAACCCTTTCTCTCTTTGTAATTCTGAGTACCAGCTTAATAAATGGTTGGATAAAAACGACTTTATTCAATCCCCTTCAATTTTTTCTATTAATAATGAAGTAGCATTAACTATGAAAAGTGGGCAAGCATCATATAGCGAAATAGACAGTACAGGAGTATTACTTCCCTTGCGATTTCAATTTAGAAAGTACTTTGAAAGTTTTAATAATTTGAATTCTTTTTTTCAAAAATTGGAGAAAAACCGAACACAAATAGCCCCATATCGAATATTATTAATGGAAAGTTATGGCAAGAAAAAATCTCTGCACATAAAAATAAAATTTGTGTTCCTTATTTTTTGTATGCAGACGATTTCGAAGTGAATAATCCATTAGGAACTCATACACAATCTATTTGTGGGGTTTACTATAGTTTCCCACTATTAGATAATAATTCAAATTTACAAAATATTTTTTCAGCAGCCTTCATTAAGTCGTCTGATATTAAACAATTTGGGAATGATGCTTGTTTTAAAAAGTTGATTGAAGAAATCAATTATATGGAACAAACAGGACTTAAGATAACAAACATAGAAGGTGTTTTCCATGTTCATTTTATACTTGCGTTGTTTCTCGGAGACAATTTAGGTCTTAATTCTCTATGCGATTTTAGCAAATCATTTTCTAGTAATTATTATTGTCGTTTTTGTAATATCAATAAAAATATTTTGCAAACTTTAACCGTAGACAATCCAAATTTTCATCGCAATATTCATAACTATGATTTAGATTTGAAAAACAAAACCTTTCAGGAAACTGGAGTCTATAAAGAATCGGTTTGGAACGGAATAAAGTCATTTCATGTCGTTGAAAACTATGCGGTAGATTTAATGCATGACTGGTTTGAAGGAATATGTCATTACGATTTATACCATATTCTTAAAAATTTGATCGAAGTAAAAAAATCTTTTAGCTTAGAAATTCTTAACTTTAGAAAACAAAAATTTAATTACCGAGTTTTAGAAATAGGAAATATTTCTCAACCGATCAAAAAAAATCATTTGGACCAATTTCGTTTAAAGCGAGTGAAATGAAATGTTTCATTACCTATTTGTCGTTAACGATAGGTGATTTAGTTTGTAAAAAAGAATCCCATTGGAAGTTTTTACTCACTTTAGTAGAAATAATTGACTTATTACTTTGTAATACGTTTAAATCTAGAGAAATATTAAAATTACAGATATTGCTTGAGATCCATCATTCAGAATACATACGTCTTTTCAGAGACACCTTAAAACCAAAACATCACATCGCTCTTCACTACCCTAAAGTTATTGAATATTGCGGACCACCCAAAAATTTTTGGTTTTTTAGATTTGAAGCAAAGCATAAAGAATACAAAGATAATGCCCGTGTTATAACTTCTAGAAAAAATATTTGTTTAAGTTTAGCCATTAAATTTCAATTAAAATTCGCATGTAAAATAATGGGTGGAGTATCAGGAAAATTAAATACAGAAAAGTTACTTGAAGGTGAGAGCATATACCAAGAAATGAAATTAAAATTAGGTCTCAAGAAATCCTTTCAGTATACTGTGAAATAACCTATAAACTCGGAATAATAAGATATATGGAAGTGCGATAAAAAAAAATTTGTATGGAAAAACAAAAAAATATGCGTTCCCTATAATCTGTCAAACTAATTTTCAAGAAATAAAGTGCCGACAGAAGCATTTTTTAAATTGGAAAATTTAATGTTAAAAAACCTCTAAATTCCTAAAACTTTCGATTGAATTTATTTAAAATTAAATAATTTTTTTAATTTTATTAAGTTGACTTCGTGTTTTCCTCATTTATCGATAAAAAAACGTTTTGAAGTTAGGACAAAAACTGAAAACTTTAGAGCAAAATATCTTCTTGAAATTTAAAAAATCTTCGGCAAAAATTTTATAAAAGAAGTATATTTAATTAACTTAAATTTTGGGACATATACGTCGGGTGCGCCTTCCACAATTCAGTAATGGTGGCTCCCGGACTACTATTCTATGATCATATTATAATGATATTCTAAAAACTAAAACAAAAAAAAGTAGGCTTTCCGTTTTCTTAGAAAAAAAGAGTTAAAATAAAAAAAAGTAAAAGTAGGGATAATGGGTATCCAATGTAAAAATATTGAAATCAATATTTATATATTAGTAAGTACTACTATAATAGTTGCGTCGACACTATCTAATTTTAATTACACAAACTCGGCAAAAAAAAAGTAAAAGGTAAAATCCTTTATGTTGTGAAATTATAACTAAAATAATAAAAATTGAAAAATAACAAGTGAAAAAATTATTTATAGAAATATTAATATTTATATTTTGTGGAATTGAGAAGTGATACATGATAAATATATTAAATTTGTGGAAAAAATATAAATCAAAGTGAAAAATACAAAATTTTATTGAAATTTTTTTTTCAAGATAATTGCAGAATTTTTGGAGATTTTTGAGGTCAAGGTAAATATTTTCATTCAAAATTTATTCACTTTTCAGAAGTTTTAGTTTCTAAAAATATTTTTAAATTGCATATCTCAATTGTGTTAAAAATTTATTGAATTATCAAAATTTTTTCTTAACTAATTATGATAAATTATAAAGGAGAAAGTAATAGTAATTCTAAATGAGAAAAAAAATTATTTCAAACACCATTAAAAATATATGTAATTAAATTGGTTTTAAAATAATATATTTTTGCTCTTAAGAACATTTAATTCCATACGGATTACTTAGAAAAACGTAAAATATCTTCTCTAGAAAAGTTATATTGATAAAAAGCTGCTGAAACAATTATAATTAAATCAATTATTGGTTTAACAATAATAATTTTATGATCTTTTTTGTTTACTTGATTTTAAAGCAGTATACACATTTGAAAAAGTATTTTTTTTTTTATCGTTTATTAAGTATTCTGAAACATAATAGCGCGCTCCTCTATTTAAAAAATTAAATTTGTTCTTAGATTTTATCTATTTTTATACATATTTTAAATACATTTCAAATTTTTATGTAGTAATGTTCATTTGTTAAGATAAATTAAAACAAATTAAAAAAATTACTTTTTTTTTCGGTACCAACGAGTATAAAAATAATTAAAATATTTAAGGAACGTTTACATTATCAGTTACGGTTACCGAATCTTGCAAACAGTAGAACGACCTATCCCAAAAACTGTGCGGAATTTTGCTGTTGATCCTAAAGCATATAATGATATTGCAATCCTTTTATCCAAAGCAATCGTCTCCCGAAAGATTGATTCCTTTTTGGCGAGGTAGGGTAGTAAATCGCACAGATGCTTAAAGGATTCCATATTTTATTTATTTATTTATTTCAAAAACAAAACAATCAGTCCAAGCCTGACGGCTTATACATTAAGGACTAATTTGTAACAATTACATAATTCTTTTCTTATACATTATTATTATAATTAAAAAAAAAAAACCTACAAACTACTACCTATAATTATACAAAACCTATGAAACCTATGAAATCAAAAGCATCAATAAATTGTAATAAAAAATCTTTGAACCCCCAAACCTACCAATGGCAACCATAAATCTAAATATAATCAAAAAAAGTAGTAAAATCTTTTCAAAACAATCACATTTGCTTCAATAGCGACAATCTAAGACAATTGAATTAATTAAGGATTGAAATGTTTAAGGACCTTATTAGAGAACTCATTTAAACCAGGGCTGTGGAGTCGGAGTCGGAGTCGACAAAATAAAGCCGACTCCGACTCCAAAACTATTAAATTTAAAGTATACTCGACCAAAACTTATTAAATTAAATAAAACATTTTTATAATTATATTTTTATAATTAAATTTAAAGGCTGGTATTCAACTGAAGATAAAGTACAAGATAAATTTTATCTTGAAAAGGAACATTATTGACTGAGATAAACACATGACTTTCTGACTTATGTAGTACCTAAACAATTTTATTTTTAATTTTCTTACCTCCCAACTTTCATCCATTTTATTTAATTAATTTTACCAATTTTATTTTATTTTATTAAATTAAACTATTATTTTAATTTTAATATTTTTTACCAATTTCAGTTTAAAAATCATTTTAGTTTTCTGATTTTTGTTTGTTTTCTTCAAACAACAAACGTCAAATTCTTTTTACACGACCTAATGTCAAAATTTATCTTGAAAAGAATGTTCAAAACATTCTTTGCAAGATAAATTTTTGAAATAAAATTTATTTGAGTGAAAAAATTTTCATACAATTTTTACTCAGATAAATTTCCATTTATCTTCAGTTGGGTACCAATAAATTAAATTCACTCAACTAAAATTTATCTCAGATAAAATTTTATATGAAAAAGTTGATTTTATCTCCAGTTGAATACCGGCCTTATCAAAGCAACACCAAGTGTCTGGCACAGAAATCCAATAAAAATATATTATCACAATTTTTGGCGTACTGGGAAAATTACGGGAAATACTCTTTAATATTCATATTAAAATTTATGGCAATTTCGGGAAATACTATTTTTTATAATTGCTGGTGCGGGTACAGCCCTGATTAAAACTATGAAGACTTCGTATCGAACGTAGCAACTGATTCCAAAGTCTTACAACTCTTATTGTAAATGATTTCTCCATAAAGCCTGTATAGAATCTTGGGATAAATATTACTTTACTTCTGCTACTTTCAAGAAACACCGACTCCGACTCCAAAACTATTAAATTTAAAGTATACTCGACCAAAACTTATTAAATTAAATAAAACATTTTTATAATTATATTTTTATAATTAAATTTAACAAAGCAACACCAAGTGTCTGGCACAGAAATCCAATAAAAATATATTATCACAATTTTTGGCTTACTGGGAAAATTACGGGAAATACTCTTTAATATTCATATTAAAATTTATGGCAATTTCGGGAAACACTATTTTTTATAATTGCTGGTGCGGGTACAGCCCTGATTAAAACTATGAAGACTTCGTATCGAACGTAGCAACTGATTCCAAAGTCTTGCAACTCTTATTGTAAATGATTTCTCCATAAAGCCTGTATAGAATCTTGGGATAAATATTACTTTACTTCTGCTACTTTCAAGAAACACCGACTCCGACTCCAAAACTATTAAATTTAAAGTATACTCGACCAAAACTTATTAAATTAAATAAAACATTTTTATAATTATATTTTTATAATTAAATTTAACAAAGCAACACCAAGTGTCTGGAAATCCAATAAAAATATATTATCACAATTTTTGGCTTACTGGGAAAATTACGGGAAATACTCTTTAATATTCATATTAAAATTTATGGCAATTTCGGGAAATACTATTTTTTATAATTGCTGGTGCGGGTACAGCCCTGATTAAAACTATGAAGACTTCGTATCGAACGTAGCAACTGATTCCAAAGTCTTGCAACTCTTATTGTAAATGATTTCTCCATAAAGCCTGTATAGAATCTTGGGATAAATATTACTTTACTTCTGCTACTTTCAAGAAACACCGACTCCGACTCCAAAACTATTAAATTTAAAGTATACTCGACCAAAACTTATTAAATTAAATAAAATATTTTTATAATTATATTTTTATAATTAAATTTAACAAAGCAACACCAAGTGTCTGGCACAGAAATCCAATAAAAATATATTATCACAATTTTTGGCTTACTGGGAAAATTACGGGAAATACTCTTTAATATTCATATTAAAATTTATGGCAATTTCGGGAAATACTATTTTTTATAATTGCTGGTGCGGGTACAGCCCTGATTAAAACTATGAAGACTTCGTATCGAACGTAGCAACTGATTCCAAAGTCTTGCAACTCTTATTGTAAATGATTTCTCCATAAAGCCTGTATAGAATCTTGGGATAAATATTACTTTACTTCTGCTACTTTCAAGAAACACAATCCGGTCGCACAAATAAGTAGGCACGCCACTTTTTGCCACTTTAAATATCAAAAGTAACATTCTTATATTAAAAAAATTGTAAAAACTCGACCTTAGAACTAACTTCGTATATTCTGAAACATGTTGAAATCTTTTAACCGAAAACACAAAGCGAACACAGTTATTAAATGCAACCTTAAGTCTATCCAGAACATTAAAAGTCGTACCTGAAAAAATTTCACAGCAATATGAAATGTGAGGAAGTATTAAAGAATTAATTAGAGAGAGCTTAGTTTTTTGAGACAAACTAAAATTTGTACTATAAATTTTTCGAAGTTTGAAGGTGATTTTTCTAATTGTCTCATTAATGTGAATATCAAAGGACATAGTCTCAGTAAAGTAAAATCCAAGGACCTTCGACCTCTCAACGTAAGGAATTATAACTCCATTTAGATTTATTGGCAACAAAAAGGATTTAATAGGAGTTTTGTAAATTGCTAAGGCTTTATTTTCAATGGATTAAGTAAAAGTTTATTTTGTATAGCCCATTTATTAACGGCATCCAAATCCAAATTAATTTCATTAACACATGAATTATAGTTTTTAAATGGAGCTGAACATAGAAGCTGAACATCATCAGCAAGTATATGCGTTAGAGAAAACTGTACCACCTTCGGCAGATCGTCAATAAAGAGGAGAAATAACAGTGGACCCAAAATTTAGCCCTGCGGTACACCAGATTTAAGGTGAAGAAAGGATAATTTTTTTTTTACAAATTTCAACACACTGATATCTATCAATTAAATATGAAAAAAAAATGCATGGAGATAATAAAGACTGCTTGGTTACATAGATATCGTCTATCTAGTTCTTATGTGCCGTATACGCATTTTGGCACTTTTGGAGTTAGGGATTGCTTCATACTAACTCGAAGGCGATCTTTCGAACGCTCTTCTCGAAATTTCAATAGCTCCTTCCGTTCTCGAGATATTTTTCCCCTATTTGACGTATATGCTAAATTGGAACCAATTGTTTGAGTCTTACAATTTCAAACTCAATTTGCCAAAAATACGAAAAATGCGTATACGGCACTTAAGAACTAGATAGAAGATATTATAATATTATTTAGACATCATATTTTGAATTAAGAAGAATTAAATAAATAATGAACGAAAAATAAATTTTTTTCAGTACATACACAAATATCTAACAAAACATATATGAAAAATGAGATCCTGTTGCATTGGAGGCTGCATTAACAATAGCGACTTTACGGCACAAAAAATGGATGAAAGTCCTATTTTATTTAGGTGAATTGAAACTTATTTATAATCCTTCAAAACGAGCGTCTTAAACATTCTTTTTTATTTTTTTTTAGATTTCCAAATAATTATTATTTGAGAAAAAAATGGATACAGATTTTAAATATTAATTTAAAAATTGGTTTAAATACTTTAGTTTGCAGTGATCACTGTCAAAGACTAGGAAAACCTAATTGAATAAAGGATGCTCTTCCGAAAATTTTACCATCTTCTTCCAAGGTAAAGATCTGAAAATATTATTAAAAATCAACTCATAATCATGATTTCTTATTTAGATTTTAAGTTCGTTACCTAAAGAACCCAACATGTTTTTGAGTTCCAAAATTTCTTGATCAAAAGATGAAATAAAATCCAAAAAACAACGTCTTGATGTCCCGTTTGAGTTTTCAATACCATTTTTACAAGCTATAAATGAAAGTGGCAGCGACACGACTGAGCCTGAGATGACGAAAAATGACGATTCAAGCAAATCAAGTCCCAAAATGAAAAAGGTTTATAAAATTTAAAATATGAAACGAAAATTTTCAATTGTAGTATGTTAACTATATATTTTACTTTATAGGTCCCTAAAAAAATTACGTTGAAAAAATCATTACGATCATCTTTATCTTCAAAATCAGATATTTTATGTCGTGATGAGAAAATAAAATGTCTGAAACCAGCATATTCTAGAACAACACGTGAAAGAAAATCCTTAAGACAAAAAGTTTACAGGCGTAACAATAGAATCAAAAAATAGAAGAGTGCCTGTAAGATTTAAAAAAAAAAAAATATGGTGGACGAGGAAGATTATCTGAGCTTAATTGCAATGTCAGAGCCCATCAATGTGATAATGAAAACACAACGGTTAAAAAAACAAGGGAAGTAAGGAAAGAATTCAACTTCCTACTTCCAAATGCCAGAACTTTGGCTGAATGGTATAAAAGTGTGGATGCGAATGCTGGTTTCACAAAAGAGTCGTTCGATACGTTAGAATTACTCGTAAAACAATTTGAAAAACGTAACGAACTAGTATTTTGAACCTGGTCTTCGATGAAATCCATGTAAGAGAACAAATTGAGTGGACGGGACGAAAATCTGTTGGTTTTGTCGATTTAGGTGACAACTGCGAGACTGAAACGACTGCTACACAAATTCTAGTTTTTATGGCTGTTGGTATTAACAAAGGTTGGAAAATTCCATTGGAATATTTTCCCATAGTATCTTTGAAAGCACAGCAAAAGCAGAACCTAGTAACTATGTGTTTACAAAATTTATTTGCCATAAATGTGAAAGTAATTGGCGTTACATTTGATGGATGTCCAACTAATTTTGTAGTCGGGAAATTACTTGGATGTTGCACCCATGTACATAAATATTCCAACGCTGCTGTTGAAGAATTATCACCAATATTTGCAGTTGATTATAGTTTACATCTAAATAAATTAATAATTTTACCAGATCCTTGCCATATGTTAAAATTAATTCGCAACACTTTTGCCACTTTTGGATGACAACGGAGATCAAGTTTCTTTTCATTATTTAGAAAATCTTTTAGCCCTTCAAGGGTTGGGGTTGGGGTTGGGGTTGGGGTTGGGGTTGGGGTTGGGGTTGGGGTTGGGGTTGGGGTTGGGGTTGGGGTTGGGGTGGGGGTTGGGGTTGGGGTTGGGGTTGGGGTTGGGGTTGGGGTTGGGGTTGGGGTTGGGGTTGGGGTTGGGGTTGGGGTTGGGGTTGGGGTTGGGGTTGGGGTTGGGGTTGGGGTTGGGGTTGGGGTTGTGATTGGTTGTGTTTCAGGAAGGCCTGGAACAACTTTTCTATTTCCGATGGCAGCGGTTGTTGTTGTTGTGGAAGCGGATGTTGTTGTTGTTGTGGAAGCGGTTGTTGTTGTTGTGGGAGTGGTTGTTCTTGTTGTTCGGGCTGAAATTTTTCCTCCAAAGCCGCTATTTGGAGTTTCATTTCATCCAATTCTTTTTTTATCTTGCAATTTTTATTGTACTTAATTCCTTTGAAAGTTCGTCGAACTTTGTTCTTCGTGGAGCCATAATCTAAAATGGCGTGACTCCGGGAAATTCTACGAAATCGATAGTCTAAACTCAAGAAATGGAAGCCAATTCGAAACTGGCAAGATTATAATTTTAGGATTAATAAAAATTAAATTAAAATAAAATGTACTTACCTTGCCTTTCAAAAGTTGACAAAAAATAAAAATTCAAAAAAAATTGTATTGCTTTAAGCTTGATTTACACAACGGCTAAAAATGGCAAAAAAAAAGATCCCAAAACAAAACAGGACAGAAGATACAAAAACTAATAAGTTAGAGCAGTACGAACAGAGTCATCTTTTTTTTTTTTTGGTGTCTTTTTTTGTAATTTTTTGTATGCAGACGATTTCGAAGTGAATAATCCATTAGGAACTCATACACAATCTATTTGTGGGGTTTACTATAGTTTCCCACTATTAGATAATAATTCAAATTTACAAAATATTTTTTCAGCAGCCTTCATTAAGTCGTTTGATATTAAACAATTTGGGAATGATGCTTGTTTTAAAAAGTTAATTGAAGAAATCAATTATATGGAACAAACAGGACTTAAGATAACAAACATAGAAGGTGTTTTCCATGTTCATTTTATACTTGCGTTGTTTCTCGGAGACAATTTAGGTCTTAATTCTCTATGCGATTTTAGCAAATCATTTTCTAGTAATTATTATTGTCGTTTTTGTAATATCAATAAAAATATTTTGCAAACTTTAACCGTAGACAATCCAAATTTTCATCGCAATATTCATAACTATGATTTAGATTTGAAAAACAAAACCTTTCAGGAAACTGGAGTCTATAAAGAATCGGTTTGGAACGGAATAAAGTCATTTCATGTCGTTGAAAACTATGCGGTAGATTTAATGCATGACTGGTTTGAAGGAATATGTCATTACGATTTATACCATATTCTTAAAAATTTGATCGAAGTAAAAAAATCTTTTAGCTTAGAAATTCTTAACTTTAGAAAACAAAAATTTAATTACGGAGTTTTAGAAATAGGAAATATTTCTCAACCGATCAAAAAAAATCATTTGGACCAATTTCGTTTAAAGCGAGTGAAATGAAATGTTTCATTACCTATTTGTCGTTAATGATAGGTGATTTAGTTTGTAAAAAAGAATCCCATTGGAAGTTTTTACTCACTTTAGTAGAAATAATTGACTTATTACTTTGTAATACGTTTAAATCTAGAGAAATATTAAAATTACAGATATTGCTTGAGATCCATCATTCAGAATACATACGTCTTTTCAGAGACACCTTAAAACCAAAACATCACATCGCTCTTCACTACCCTAAAGTTATTGAATATTGCGGACCACCCAAAAATTTTTGGTTTTTTAGATTTGAAGCAAAGCATAAAGAATACAAAGATAATGCCCGTGTTATAACTTCTAGAAAAAATATTTGTTTAAGTTTAGCCATTAAATTTCAATTAAAATTCGCATGTAAAATAATGGGTGGAGTATCAGGAAAATTAAATACAGATAAGTTACTTGAAGGTGAGAGCATACACCAAAAAATGAAATTAAAATTAGGTCTCAAGAAATCCTTTCAGTATACTCTGAAATAACCTATAAACTCGGAATAATAAGATATATGGAAGTGCGATAAAAAAAAATTTGTATGGAAAAACAAAAAAATATGCGTTCCCTATAATCTGTCAAACTAATTTTCAAGAAAAAAAGTGCCGACAGAAGCATTTTTTAAATTGGAAAATTTAATGTTAAAAAACCTCTAAATTCCTAAAACTTTCGATTGAATTTATTTAAAATTAAATAAATTTTTTAATTTTATTAAGTTGACTTCGTGTTTTCCTCATTTATCGATAAAAAAACGTTTTGAAGTTAGGACAAAAACTGAAAACTTTAGAGCAAAATATCTTCTTGAAATTTAAAAAATCTTCGGCAAAAATTTTATAAAAGAAGTATATTTAATTAACTTAAATTTTGGGACATATACGGCTACGTAAATTTCTATATTAAATTCAAAATTTGAATTTTAATTGAAAAAAATACCAATTTTTGGCATTAAAAAAGTTTGTTTATTTTTTGTATTCGCCTGTTCTTAAGAATGAGGTCGTTTTTTGTAATATTTAAAATTTTAATCTCATGATGACAATAATTTTTTTTTCGTGCGTAATGTAGAAATTATCTTTGTGAAATTCTTTTTGTGAAAAAAAGCAAATGCTTGAATTCATTGTTGTCGAAACTTACATAAATAAATATTTATTCTTATTTTGTTACATATGATATGCCCGCGGTTTTGTCATATTAGCATGTATTCATTTAAAAAATTAGTTCACAAATTTTATATCTAGCATTAAAAAAATCCTTTCAAAAAAAGAAATGCACCTTCCAAACATAATTACGTTATTATTATTTTTATTTTTTACAAACACATGATTGATTCGAATTCATGAATTCTATAAATGTTATAGTCAGGAAGCCAGCATAACTTTTCGTTGATACATTTGTATGAGCTTCGTTATTGATTTTATCATAATATGTTCCCTGTCAACAAAATTTACTTCGTCAGTGGGACAATAATTAACACTTTAATGTTAATTATGTTGTTTCAAATGTTTATTGCTTAAAATTATCTCTCCCCATTCTTTTCGCAGACCCATGTACTTCTGCATTTGAGTTGATTATATTAAAAATATTATTGTTGTTGGAAATGTTTATGGCTGAAAATTTTTTGTCATTAAAGTAAAGGTTCAGGAAGTGAAAAAAACTTAATTGTCCGTCGGGTGCGCCTTCCTCAAATCAGTAATGGTGGCTCCCGGACTATTCTATGATCATATTATAATGATATTCTAAAAACTAAAACAAAAAAAAGTAGGCTTTCCGTTTTCTTAGAAAAAAAGAGTTAAAATAAAAAAAAGTAAAAGTAGGGATAATGGGTATCCAATGTAAAAATATTGAAATCAATATTTATATATTAGTAAGTACTACTATAATAGTTGCGTCGACACTATCTAATTTTAATTACACAAACTCGGACAAAAAAAAAGTAAAAGGTAAAATCCTTTATGTTGTGAAATTATAACTAAAATAATAAAAATTGAAAAATAACAAGTGAAAAAATTATTTATAGAAATATTAATATTTATATTTTGTGGAAGTGAGAAGTGAATATATTAAATTTGTGGAAAAAATATAAATCAAAGTGAAAAATACAAAATTTTATTAAAATTTTTTTTTCAAGATAATTGCAGAATTTTTGGAGATTTTTGGGGTCAAGGTAAATATTTTCATTCAAAATTTATTCACTTTTCAGAAGTTTTAGTTTCTAAAAATATTTTTAAATTGCATATCTCAATTGTGTTAAAAATTTATTGAATTATCAAAATTTTTTCTTAACTAATTATGATAAATTATAAAGGAGAAAGTAATAGTAATTCTAAATGAGAAAAAAAATTATTTCAAACACCATTAAAAATATATGTAATTAAATTGGTTTTAAAATAATATATTTTTGCTCTTAAGAACATTTAATTCCATACGGATTACTTAGAAAAACGTAAAATATCTTCTCTAGAAAAGTTATATTGATAAAAAGCTTCTGAAACAATTATAATTAAAGCAATCATTGGTTTAACAATAATAATTTTATGATCTTTTTTGTTTACTTGATTTTAAAGCAGTATACACATTTGAAAAAGTATTTTTTGTTTATCGTTTATTAAGTATTCTGAAACATAATAGCGCGCTCCTCTATTTAAAAAATTAAATTTGTTCTTAGATTTTATCTATTTTTATACATATTTTAAATACATTTCAAATTTTTATGTAGTAATGTTCATTTGTTAAGATAAATTAAAACAAATTAAAAAAATTACATTTTTTTCAGTACCAACGAGTATAAAAATAATTAAATTTTTTAAGGAACGTTTACACTATCAGTTACGGTTACATGGAGATAATAAAGACTGCTTGGTTACATAGATATCGTCTATTTAGTTCTTATGTGCCGTATACGCATTTTGGCACTTTTGGAGTTAGGGATTGCTTCATACTAACTCGAAGGCGATCTTTCGAACGCTCTTCTCGAAATTTCAATAGCTCCTTCCGTTCTCGAGATATTTTTCCCCTATTTGACGTATATGCTAAATTGGAACCAATTGTTTGAGTCTTACAACTTCAAACTCAATTTGCCAAAAATACGAAAAATGCGTATACGGCACTTAAGAACTAGATAGAAGATATTATAATATTATTTAGACATCATATTTTGAATTAAGAAGAATTAAATAAATAATGAACGAAAAATAAATTTTTTTCAGTACATACACAAATATCTAACAAAACATATATGAAAAATGAGATCCTGTTGCATTCGAGGCTGCATTAACAATAGCGACTTTACGGCACAAAAAATGGATGAAAGTCCTATTTTATTTAGGTGAATTGAAACTTATTTATAATCCTTCAAAACGAGCGTCTTAAACATTCTTTTTTATTTTTTTTTAGATTTCCAAATAATTATTATTTGAGAAAAAAATGGATACAGATTTTAAATATTAATTTAAAAATTGGTTTAAATACTTTAGTTTGCAGTGATCACTGTCAAAGACTAGGAAAACCTAATTTAATAAAGGATGCTCTTCCGAAAATTTTACCATCTTCTTCCAAGGTAAAGATCTGAAAATATTATTAAAAATCAACTCATAATCATGATTTCTTATTTAGATTTTAAGTTCGTTACCTAAAGAACCCAACATGTTTTTGAGTTCCAAAATTTCTTGATCAGAAGATGAAATAAAATCCAAAAAACAACGTCTTGATGTCCCGTTTGAGTTTTCAATACCATTTTTACAAGCTATAAATGAAAGTGGCAGCGACACGACTGAGCCTGAGATGACGAAAAATGACGATTCAAGCAAATCAAGTCCCAAAATGAAAAAGGTTTATAAAATTTAAAATATGAAACGAAAATTTTCAATTGTAGTATGTTAACTATATATTTTACTTTATAGGTCCCTAAAAAAATTACGTTGAAAAAATCATTACGATCATCTTTATCTTCAAAATCAGATATTTTATCAACACCCAGTAAACTTCTGCGTCGTGATGAGAAAATAAAATGTCTGAAACCAGCATATTCTAGAACAACACGTGAAAGAAAATCCTTAAGACAAAAAGTTTACAGGCGTAACAATAGAATCAAAAAATAGAAGAGTGCCTGGAAGATTTAAAAAAAAAAAAATATGGTGGACGAGGAAGATTATCTGAGCTTAATTGCAATGTCAGAGCCCATCAATGAGATAATGAAAAGACAACGGTTAAAAAAACAAGGGAAGTCAATTCCAAAAACGTATTCTCTAGAAATTCGTCGCTTTGCGATGAATTTAAATTTTTATTCCCCCAAAGCGTATGAATACGTAAGGAAAGAATTCAACTTCCTACTTCCAAATGCCAGAACTTTCGCTGAATGGTATAAAAGTGTGGATGCGAATGCTGGTTTCACAAAAGAGTCGTTCGATACGTTAGAGTTACTCGTAAAACAATTTGAAAAACGTAACGAACTAGTATTTTGTAACCTGGTCTTCGATAAAATCCATGTAAGAGAACAAATTGAGTGGACGGGACGAAAATCTGTTGGTGTTGTCGATTTAGGTGACAACTGCGAGACTGAAACGACTGCTACACAAATTCTAGTTTTTATGGCTGTTGGTATTAACAAAGGTTGGAAAATTCCATTGGGATATTTTCCCATAGCATCTTTGAAAGCACAGCAAAAGCAGAACCCTGTTTACAAAATTTATTTGCCATAAATGTGAAAGTAATTGGCGTTACATTTGATGGATGTCCAACTAATTTTGTAGTCGGGAAATTACTTGGATGTTGCACCCATGTACATAAATATTCCAACGCTGCTGTTGAAGAATTATCACCAATATTTGCAGTTGATTATAGTTTACATCTAAATAAATTAATAATTTTACCAGATCCTTGCCATATGTTAAAATTAATTCGCAACACTTTTGCCACTTTTGGATGACAACAGAGATCAAGTTTCTTTTCATTATTTAGAAAATCTTTTAGCCCTTCAAGGGTTGGGGTTGGGGTTGGGGTTGGGGTTGTGATTGGTTGTGTTTCAGGAAGGCCTGGAACAACTTTTCTATTTCCGATGGGAGCGGTTGTTGTTGTTGTGGAAGCGGATGTTGTTGTTGTTGTGGAAGCGGTTGTTGTTGTTGTGGGAGTGGTTGTTGTTGTCCGGGCTGAAATTTTTCCTCCAAAGCCGCTATTTGGAGTTTCATTTCATCCAATTCTTTTTTTATCTTGCAATTTTTATTGTACTTAATTCCTTTGAAAGTTCGTCGAACTTTGTTCTTCGTGGAGCCATAATCTAAAAAAAAAAAAATTGAAAAATGGCGTGACTCCAGGAAATTCTACGAAATCGATAGTCTAAACTCAAGAAATGGAAGCCAATTCGAAACTGGCAAGATTATAATTTTAGGATTAATAAAAATTAAATTAAAATAAAATGTACTTACCTTGCCTTTCAAAAGTTGACAAAAAATAAAAATTCAAAAAAAATTGTATTGCTTTAAGCTTGATTTACACAATGGCTAAAAATGGCAATGATACTCGTTCTTCTTTGATAAAATTTAAACAATTTTGATTGTCTTCATAAATAATTGTTGGTTTAACCAAGAGTTGTTCAAAATCATTTAAAAGTCGTCTCAACCAAATTGCTTCTTTACAGGCTTCGGATAATGAAATAAACTCAGCCTCTGTTGATGACATAGCTACACAATTTTGCTTTTTACAGGACCAACTTACAGGGAATTGATTAACGAAGAAAATATATCCACTATTGGATTTTCTGTCTGAACGGTCTTCTGCCCAATTAGCATCAGCATAACCAGCTAGAATGTCAAATATACCATCACATAATGTTAACTTAATATCTGCTGTACCTTTAAGGTATCTTAAAATTCTTTTCAATTCGTTATAGTCATCTTGTGTAGATTTACTGATCTTTTGTGATAAAATGCTTACACTCGCTGAAATGTCTGGTCTAGTGTTAACACTTAAATACAAAAGACTTCCAATTAAACGTTGATACTTTTCATTACTAGGTAGAACTTCTTGATGTGAATTATCTTTACCATAGTCGACACTTAATGGAATATGAGAAATTTTTGCATTAGACATTTCAAAATCAGAAATTACCTTTTGAATGTATGCTGACTGACACATGCTAAATACACCGCTATTACTTTTCAAAATCTCACAACCAAGATATTGTTTAATCGAACCCAAATTACTGATGTTAAAATTCTTTAATAATATTTCAGAAATATAATTAATTTGATCATTTTTGTTACCAGCAACAACTATATCATCTACATAAATTAAGACAAAACACCACAATTCGTTGACTTTTATTTTGTATAAGCAGGGATCTGCTTCACATTGGATAAATTTTGCTGCCATTAGAACATCGTGAAGAGCAATATTCCAGCACCTAGCTGACTGTTTGAGCCCATATAAACCTTTTAACAAATAACATACTTTATCTTCCATGCCATCAATCAAAAAACCAGGTGGTTGTTTCATAAAAATTTCTTCCTTAAGTGAACCATTTAAAAAAGCTGTTTTTGCATCAAGATGAATTACTTTCATTTGTTGCTTTGATGCAATTGATAATAAAATTCTGAATGTGGCAGGCTTTGCAACAGGTGCAAAAACTTGATCGTAATCTTCACCAAATTTCTGTGAATACAAGCCGCGCTTTAAATCTTTGAATATTTCCCATAGTGTCATATTTAATTTTGTATACCCATTTACAACCAATTATCTTACGATCTCGAGGTAAGTCTGTTAATTTCCATGTCCCATTTTCTTTAAGTGAATCGAGCTCTTCTTTCATTGCTGCGATCCATTTCGCTTTATATGGAGAACTAATCGCTTCATTAAATGTTTTAGGCTCTTTAACATTGGTGTCAATCAAAAATGTTTCGTCAAAACCATATCGTTTAGCTGGAATACTTTTGTTTACTCGAATTGATTGGCGAATTTTTGGTTCATCATCTTTTTCATTTTTATTGACGTCATTGTCATTAAACTTTAATGGTAAATTATTATTATCTTGATCATCTTGATTATTTTCTACTTTATTTTCAATGTCCGGTACTGTATTATTTTTGTTTTCATCTGTTTCATTTTTCTTTTCATTTGTTTCAATTTTCTTTTCATCTGTTTTGTTTGAACAATCAATAAAATTTTCTGTTTCATTATTCTTTTCATCTGTTTCATTATCAACAACAAATCTAACATCTCTACTTATGACAACTTTTCGTGTATTTGGATTATAACAACGGTAGCCTTTTGATTGCTCATCATAACCAACTAAAATTGCTAAGAAAGCTTTTGGATCTAATTTTTGACGCTTCTGTGAATTAATATGAACATAACATTTTATACCAAACTTTTGAAAATGCTTAATGTTTGGCTTTCTTTTAAACCATCCTTCAAATGGAGTTTTTTCAACTGCTTTAGTAGGCAAACGATTTTGTATATAATTAGCCATATTAACTGCCTCACCCCAAAACTGATTCGTTAAACCAGCATCTATTAACATACATCTTGACATTTCAATTAGAGTTCTATTTTTTCGTTCAGCAACGCCGTTCTGTTGTGGAGTCATTGCAACCGTGTACTGAATCTGTATGCCATTTTTCTTCAAATAATTTACTACATTTTCACCAACATACTCTCCACCTCGATCAGATCTAATAAACTTTGGCTTACGACCAAATAAATTATAACACATTTCAACATATTCCTGCAATTTACTGAATGTTTCTGATTTATTTTTAAGTAAATATATAACTGTATATCTGGTATGATCATCTATATATGATTTCATTGAAGGAGTTTGTGTCTGCATGGGACCACATAAATCTGTATGGACTAAATCCATTGCCGCTGAAGAATGTTTATGGGCCTTTTTGGGAAATTTACATCTAGTTAATTTACCTTCTTGACAGATACCACAAGTTTCTTTTATACCACAATCTATAATTTCAGCACCTTCAACCATTTTGTCAATATTCAAACGTTTTATTACTTCTAAATCTCTATGGCCACAAACAGCATGCCAACGATGAATACAGTTTACTGTGTGACAATTATTTACTGCATAAACTTGATTTTGTTGCTTCAAAACATATAGATTGTTACGTAAATCACCTACTGCAATACAACGATTGTTGAAACTGATTTCACAAAAATTAGATGTTGTAAATTTTACATCACACCCTTTCAATATGAGTTTGTTAACTGATATTAAATTGCTGTTAATTTCTGGAACATATAAAACATTAGTAAGTGTAACTTTATGTATCTCACCTGATAGTCCTAAGGTATTTAATTTTACTGAACCTTTTCCTTTAACTTCAACTTGTTTGCCATTTGCAACATAAATTTTATCATTATAGTTTGAATCAAAATTTTCAAAGAACCTTTTATCTGAAGCTATATGACTAGTGGCGCCAGAATCAATTACCCAATTTTCATTTGAACATCTGTTATAAACTGAAAACAAATATTCACCATCTTCAACCATATTTACCTTTTGATCCACTTTATTACGATTAATTTCATCGCTACTAGATTTATTCTTATTGGCCAACCATTTTTTATACTTTATGCAATCCTTTTTAAAATGTCCATTTTTCTTACAGAAAAAACAACTTTTAGTTGAACCATTATTAACTTTTAGAGCTGAATCATTTCCAGTTACTTTACCTTTAAATTCTCTTTTCTTATATTCTTCAATCAATTTAGCCTGTACAATGTTTACTTTAAGCTCGTCTTCTGACCGTGACTCCAATGTTGTAACTAATGTATCATAACTTTCAGGTAAACTTCCAAGAAGTGTAGCTACCGTCCAGTCTTCTAAGTTAGCCTTTTGGTCAGATTCAATCATTTGATTAAATGCATCATTAATTCTAGCAATATGAGTTTCCATATCACCACCTTCTTCAAGCCGCATTGCCATAATATTTTTTAATAACCTTACTTTGGAATTAGCTGAACCTTTTTCATGATAATCTTTTAGAGCATTCCAAGCGTCTTTTGCGGTTTTCATATTTCTAATGAAATTTGATTGGCTACCCTCAACATTTAACCCAATTGTCGAAAATGCACTTGCATCTTTAGTAGTCCATGCATCAGTCACTGGATTTGGTGCATCTTTTTCAATTACACTCCAGGTCTTTTCTTTAGTAAGCAAAAGCTGCATTTTCCATTTCCAAATATAATAATTAGAATTATTTAATTTGGTAAATGTGAATTTCATTTCCTCCGTCATTTTGTTTTAGTTTTATTCTTGAATCTGAAAATAAACTTTAGTAATCTTTAATTTTCTCTACTGGGCCCATAACCTATTGGAAACTGTATTGGAAACTGAACTCAGATCTGAAAATCTCTCCTTTGGTTAAATAAAACCCGTATGCTTTATGAACTTTCAAATAAAGTTTTTATTACAAAAATTAAAGTGATTATAAAATGCTTCTTTTGTTGACTGTTGCTTATGAAATTCAAAATAAAATGAATAAGCAAAAATTAAACTGTAAGCAGAAAGTATTGCTGCAAGCTGCCTTCATTAGCGAGTGATGAGTGTTACCAATAATGCAAAAATAATAATTGTACTTTAAATAATTTCAACAATATATATATATATATATATATATATATATATATATAGGGAGCGGGCCTCTTTGCAAATTCCATATTGCAAAAGTCTATTTGGCCGAAAGCCACTTATCAAATTTGTATGTTTCGCAAATGTCCATTTCGCAAAAAAAACTCTTTAACAAAATCCCATTTGGCCTAATACGATACTTTGCAAAAAGATATTTCTCAAAATACCAATTGACAACATTATATTAATTGAGACACTTCGCAAAAGTATAGTTTAACAAATTTTTTTATATTGCACAAATATGATGAATAGAATATTAAAGCTTTTTTTTAACTGTAAAAAAAAAGCATGTAGGATTTTATAGGCTCATGGATGAAATCGCAAAAGAAATATTGTATGTAACGGCTGAAATAAAAAAATTTGAAATGGGTGGGTCACCAGCAGTAAAAAAAAACAAATTATTACTTAAAAGATAAAAAAATTGAAAATATTTTGAAAAGAAAAGACGATTATAGGGAAGTCAAACTATTATTTTTGATTGCCGAGAATTTAAAATTAAAATAATTTTTTTAAATAAAAATATTAATTTTCTAATATGTACATACTGGTTATGTACGTATTGAATATTAAAAAAAATATACATTAAGTATACATTTTTAAATATTATTTCTTATATTTACAAACTGGATTTGTATTAACTATATTAAAAAAACAGATATTAAAAATTCAATAAAATTTCTTAAAATTAAAATGCATATAATTGGAATTGTTTAATTTAATAATATGCATTTATGATAATGCAACATATTTTAGTGCATGCTAAATATACATTTCGCAACTACCCTTTTTGGCGTAATTCACATTTCGCGCGCGCGAAATCTGTAAAATTGAAATCCAATCCTAAATCCTTCTGGAAATTTGTGAATGCAAGAAGAAAATCAGACCAATACCCTTCATTTATGAAATTCTTTAATTCTTCGAGTGGTGATTCTGGTACAATATGTGAGTTTTTTCGAAACTTCTTCTGTAAATCGTACCCGGACACCGCATTTAATGTTTTAGATTCCAATTTCACCCATTTGAATAACTGTCCCAAAACAACCTTCTCCAATCTTTATTTTGACTACGACATGGTAAAAAAATACCTGAACCGTCTCGGAAATAATGCGTCTCCAGGCCCAGATGGTGTCCCAGAAATTATCTTAAAAAATTGTTCCGACGTTCTTGCTCTCCCATTATCCTGCCTCTTCAACCTTTCCTTGTCCTTAGGTATTTTTCCATCCTGGAAAAAGGCATATATCAGACCCATCCATAAAGCCAATGCTAGAAATGATGTCTCTAATTACCGCCCTATCGCAAAGCTTTCCTCAATCCCAAAACTGTTTGAACTCATAATCTTTGACGAAATTTATCCTCATTGCACAAAATTTCTTGTTGATAACCAACACGGTTTTATGAAGCATAAATCGACCTCAACAAACTTAGTTGAATGTACTTCCAAATTTCTAGCTAACATGGAGGAAGGTTTTCAAACAGACGTCGTCTATACTGACTTAAGTAAAGCTTTTGACATCTTAC
>OZ023274.1:54861034-55196034 GCA_964007475.1 Hybos culiciformis | reverse complement strand
CTCTTGAAGTATATTCATTTTTATTTTCTGTTATATTAAATACACTAAATTCATCATCATCAGTGCCTGAGTCATATTCAGAATCATTACTACTTAAATTAACAATGATATCCAAAATATCACTAACTATATTAACAACACTACTACTTCCTGCTTGTTCTGATTCTTTAATATTTTCAGTATTATTATTTGTTAAAATATTATTATTTTCAACATTTTTATTTTTTTCTAAATTGACTTCATTTACATTATAATTATTATTTTCAACATTTTTGTTTTTTTCTAATCTGACTTCATTTACAATATGATTTTCCTTTACATTATCATTTTTATCATTAATATTTTTTAAAATAAAATCATAATGATCAATTAATTTTTTATTTTCTACATATTTAATAGTTGTCTTACTTAAAAAACTTCTATTACGTCTAAAAACTTTACCTTCATTGTCTTTAACTAAAAATGAGTTATCATTATAACAATCTATAATGAGGGCTGGTACCCAAATATTTTCTTTCTTTAATAGGACATTTTCATTTTTCTCTAATTTCGGAAGTTCTTTGGAATTTCTATTATAATATTTTATCTGAGAGTCTCTTCTAGACATTAATTTAGTCGATATCTTTTCAGGATCTACAATAAAAGGTTTAAGCTTCTGTTCAGAACAAGGAATCATAGTTTTTAAATTTCGAGATAGCATTAACTGAGCAGGTGAATGTTGTATGTGTTTAAGCGGAGTATTCCTATATTCTAACAATCCTAATTTGATTTCATCTAAATCATTACTTTTACGAATAATATTTTTACAAATAGATACTCCTTTTTCTGCAAGTCCATTGCTCTTAGGGTATCTAGGACTAGAAAAAACCTGTTCAAACCCATATTTTTCAGAGAACTCTTTGAATTGCCTACTATTGAATGGATTATTGTCTGATACTATAAAATTAGGAATACCCCATTTTGAAAACAACTCTTTAAAATGCTCAATCAATTCATTTGCGGTTTTAGTTTTTAATTTGATAAGTTCAATCCAATTAGAATATGAATCTATTATAACGAGATAAGTGAAATTATATATTTCAAAAATATCAGCAGATATTCTTTGCCACGGTCGTTCAGATAAGGGATACGGCTGTAATGGTTCTTTGCAATTAGATTTTTTAAATTTTTGACATTGATAGCAATTACTTATAAAATTTTTTATATTATTAACCATGTTAGGCCAATACAAATATTCTTTGGCCTTCATACAAGTCTTTTCTATTCCGAAATGACCCATATGTACGAATTTTAACATGTCCGGTCTAAGGTTCATTGGAACTATTATTTTATAATTTAAGCATAAAATTGAATCAGAAATTAAAATTTCATGTCTTATTTTGTAATAATGTTTCAATTCAGAGTTTAATTTATTCATATCAGGCCAAGCATTTTCTAAAACATAATTATAAACTTTTGACAAGATTGGATCATTTTTTGTTTCAACTTTAAATTGTTCTCTTCTTTGATCAGGCATAGTAATATTTTTTGAAATTGAATGAATTACATACAACAATTCTGGGTCATCACATACAGGGTCTTTTAAAAAAGATCTAGATAATGCATCCGCTATTATTAAGTCTTTTCCCGGAATATATTCTATTTCTATTTCGAATTTTAAAATTTTTAACAACATTCTTTGTAAGCGAGCAGAAACTGAGTTAACATCTTTTTTAACTATTGTCATTAATGGTTTATGATCTGACTGTACTTTAAATTTTTTTCCATACACAAATTGATAAAATTTTTCTGTAGCAAAAACAACTGCCAGAAGTTCTTTCTCAATTTGTGCATATTTTTGTTCCGTTGTTGTTAGCGCACGCGATGCATAAGCAATAGGTTGATTATCTTGCATCAGACAGCAACCTAATCCATCCTTAGATGCATCCGTTTGCACAACAATATTTTTATTTAAATCAAAAAATTTTAATACTGGTTGTTTAGTTATTTGTTTCTTTAAGTAATACAAAGCATCATCATGCTGTTTTTCCCATTTAAATACAACATTATCTTTGGTCAATTCTCTTAGACATGCTGAATGTTTAGACAAATTATCAACAAATTTACCTAAAAATTTAAAAATTCCCAAAATTCTTAATAATTCTTTTTTATCTTTAGGGGTTTCTAACTCAAGAATGGCCCGCACATGTTTATGGTCTGGTTTAATTCCGTGCTCTGAAATTATTTGACCCATAAAGTGTACAGAATTCATTTTGAATTGAAGTTTTTCTTCATTAAATTTAATATTATACTTTTGAGCAATTCGCATTACTTCTCGTAAAGTAGAATCATGCTCCTGTTCATCTATACCCGAAATAATCATATCATCAAAATATATTTCAACATTTTTACTGTTACCGAATATTTGAACTATTTTCTTTTGAAAAATCTCTGGAGCAATTGACAAACCAAACGGCATTCTATTAAATTTGTATCTTCCGAAAGGCGTGTTAAAACAACACAAATCAGAGCTTTCTTTGTTTAGTTTGATTTGCCAAAAGCCCTCCTTCATATCTATAACAGTAAATATCTTTTTATTACTTAGTCTTGCCGTAATATCATCAGAGGTAGGAATTTTGTAATGCTCTCTCATGATTTGTTTATTTAAATTTTTTGGGTCTAAACAGATTCGTAGAGTCCCATTAGGCTTTTCAACAATTATCATTGAATTAACAAACTCAGTCGGGTAATCAACCTTAGTAATAATTTCTCTTTTTTCCAAGTCATCTAAAGTATTTTTAAGAGTTTGGTGCAACCCAAAAGGCACTCTTCTGTTTGCATTCACCACCCCTATATAATCTTTTTTTAATTTAATATTGTACTCATTCGGTAAGCATCCCAATCCCATAAACTGATTTTTAAATTCTTTTATAAACTCATCTTTAGTTAAAAAACTATTAACTGACCTATTTTCATAAATTCTTTTTATAAAACCTAACTCTATACATGCATCACCTGACAATAATGGTTCTAATTTTTCTCTAATTATTACAAAATTTAAAATTTTAACCAAATTGTTATTAGATTTCACCTGCAATGTTGCAATTCCTAGTGGCTTAATTTGACTATTCCCGTATGCTTGTAATTGTATTTTGGTGTTATTTATTATAGTATCCTTGTTCAAATAATACACAGGCAGAACATTTACTTCTGCACCCGAATCAAGTTTAAATTTAATCTGCTTACCTTGAACAATTACATTTTCTTTCCATAAAGCATTGGACAATTCGTCACTTTTGTCAACTGTACCAACTTTGGCTAACATCAATACATTACTAATATTATCTGTTTCATTTGAAGTCACTTCATTATTTCTATCTACATTATTTATACGACGATTATTCTGGTTTGGCGTTCTGCAACAAACAGAAAAATGATTTTTTAGTCCACATTTATTACATGTTTTGCCATAAGCTGGGCAATTATTTGATTGATGTCCTTTGTTGCATCTCTTACAGATGTTACTATTATTTTGTACTTTTAGCTGAAATTTTTTATTCTTATTTTCAACATAATCAACATTTCTACTTTCATTATTTTCACGATTTTCAGACTTATCCAATAATTCGAAATGATTTTTGCTTGATTCAACTATTCTGCAAAATTCAATGGCTTTGTTTAGATCTAGCTCAGGTTCTCTTAATAATTTTTCTTGACACCCTTTGTCTGCTACTGCAATAATTAACTGATCCTTGATCATTCTATCAACGTATGATTGCTTGCAGTTTCCACACTCAAATTCACACAATTTTGCTTGATTTTTTAAATCAGTCATAAACTGATCAAACGGCTGACTTTGCTTCTGCTTAATGGCATGAAATTTAAACGACTCCATAGTTATATTTTTTAAAGGAGTGCAGTAAGTATTAAACTTTTCAATCACTGCCTCTAACGTGACGTCATCACCATCCGACAAACCAAAAGTGTTGTACACATTAATGCCATCCTCACCTATTTTGTCCAATAACAACGCAATTTTCATTTTATTGGCTGACCCGTCCTTACCTGACGCAATCAGATGAATTTTAAATCTTTGAAGCCACCGCTTCCAATTCTCAGAAGTGTTTGTCTCAAAACACATGGTTGGAAATTTTTCTAAATTTTCCCCCATTCCATTAATCTTTATGATTTTTCTTTAATTTAGTTGGATTTCCACCTGACACCATGTAATATTTGTTATTAAAACAAATATTAATAGTATTTTTAATTATATTTTTATTTATTAAGTTTTTAGTAAATTACAAAAACAAAAGAATACTTTCAGTTAAACATCTAATTAATTCTGCTGGTTACCATTCGTTACATAAATTATAGTACCAACTTAAGTGTTACCACTATTTTAATATATAAATATATTACAGTTATTAATATTTGAAATTTATGAAAAAAAGTGAAAAAAAGTGTTCACCCGAAAACTTTTTTTTGACATTAAATTACACTAACAAAATACATTAGGAATTTGAAATTCAGAATTTGAAATTTTTAAATTTTTTTAAGGGTGAAGCACTAATATCTTCAACATAGGAATTAATTGAAAAGTAGTATAAAGTAGCATTAAAAATGAATAAATAATTTAAAAAAAAAAATACATTTTAGTTTTTATTTTAAATTTTATTATAGGTATTTTGTTTTAAGATTTTTTCATTATTATTATTAAAAAAATAAAAATCGAAACAGACTTTTGGAAGAATAATTATGTTAATTCTTTAAATTTAAAATTATTAAGCTGGAGAAGAAGCTCACTTTAATTACAATTTATTACAATATAATTTACAATATAATCTACAAATAAAATACTGTTAATGCACTGATAAGTATCAATATATGGAAAGTATTTTATTTCGTTTTACTAACACCTTCAAATAAAAATACAAAAAAGAGTTGAAAAATCGTTGGTATTTTTTTAGTATTTTTAATCAATGATAGGTAATAGTTTTTGTAAAAATAAAATATTTAGTAACGATATTTTACCAATCTTACCTGGATAACGTTTTTTATGTGGTATTAAACCAGATAAATTGACCAGATAAAATGTCACATGCATGGCTTTTTTTCGAGTGTGTTTGTAAGCAAATGGATCAAAGATGTGGTTTGGCGATAAATCTTTTTGAACATTCATCGAACGGACATATATACGGCTTATCACCTAATATAAAAAAAGTTATAAATGTTAATAGTAACATAAGCTTTACTTACATCAAGGTTTTGAAATTCTTGAGAATATTTGAAATCCCTTTGTTTAAAAAGACAAAAATGAAAAATATATATTATGTATATATAGATAAATCATAGATTTTTAATTCTCATTCCCCATAGGTATGTATATTAATTTGTTAAAATTCATTTTGCAAATAGGCTTGAGTCCAAAGTTTGATAGATGCAATAAAAGTTAAACCACAAACAAATATAATATAACTAATATAACATAGGAATACATGTATGAAATTAACAGGTGGGGATTAGCTCCATTTTATAGTATTGTATAGATTTTGTTTCAATTTACGCACATTTTTAGAAATACTATTACTGCTGTTGTGGATGGGTACCAGTCACATATTTTTAACATCAACTCCGGTGTACTCCAAGGATGTGTTCTCTCCCCCAACCCTCTTTTTAATTTTCGTTAATGACCTTCTGCAATCAACACTCAATCCCATCCACAGCTTCGCCGATGACAGTAACTTGGTGGCATGCTACGATTTTATTAATAGGAAATCGGCATCTTCAAATGCTGTTACTACGAAACAAAATTTTCTACAAAGTAGCATAAATCACGACCTATCCAAAATTTCACAATGGGGTCTTCTCAACAGAGTTGAGTTTAACGCTTCTAAAACGCAATGCTGCCTTATTTCTAGAAAGCTGTCAACTTTCGAACCCCAACTTTCTTTTCAAGGCGAGAGTATGGGAAAATCTGGAAACCTTGACATTTTAGGTTCGAAAATAACCAGCGATCTGAGCTGGAAAATTCATATTTTCGAAACGGCTAAAAACGCAGCTAAATGTCTAGGTTTTCTAAAAAGATGTAAACAGTACTTTCCCCCCTCTGATCTCTTAAACATTTACAAATCCTACATACGACCGAAATTAGAATACAATTTACATATATGCGCTGATGGTGGTGCTCCTAAAACCCATCTTGAGTACCTGGACAAAGTTCAGAAAAGGGCTATTAGATTGATCAACGATCACCAAACCACCAGCTCTTTAACATCACTCAATCACCGTCGTAATGTAGGTTCACTTTCCATTTTCTATAAATACCTTGTAGAAACGGATACGTGTTCCCTGGAAGTAAAGGCCCTACTTCATCTACTTCAAGTATTTTCACGTCAAACACGTACCGCCTCAACGTCACACTCATATTCCGTCAAAATTCCCAGATGTGATAGAACGAGCTTCGGAGATTCGTTTTCAGTTCGCACCTCGAGAATGTGGAATGCTCTCCCATCAAAACTGTTCCAGACAGCTGGCGGACGCTTGATTTACGAATTGCACCGTTTTAAGAAGAGTGTAAATGATTACCTACTAACTGTCCCACTTTTTAATCCCGTCTAAACTTCCTGTCCCCATCAGGGTTGCCAACTCTTGACCGAGGAAAAACTGGAGTTGAAAAAACAAAAAATGTAGATAGAAAAAATAATAACTTATAAATCACATTTGTGCTTCACCCTTAAAAAAAATTTAAGAATTTCAAATTCTGAATTTCAAATTCCTAATGTACCCGAAAACTTTTTTTTGACATTAAATCACACTAACAAAATACATTACTTTTTTTCATAAATTTCAAATATTAATGACAAAGCTGCCAGAGTAGGATTTTCTTTCCCTAAATTTAAAGGATTTTATAACATCGGGCAAAAATTATGAACAAAAAATTATTGTACAAGAAAAATCAATTAGAATATCAAAATTTTTTTTTTGTTGTTGTGAATCTCAAATACACAACAGCGTGTATTTGAAATTCACAACAAAAAAAATTTGAAATTTTACACAACAAAATACATTAGGAATTTGAGATTCAAAATTTGAAATTCTTAAATTTTTTAAGGGTGAAGCACAATTAGGGGGTTGGACATTTGTCCGCGATTTGTTTTTGTATCGCGGACATAAAAATGACATTTGTCCGCGATTCAAAATGTCTTTTGTCCGCCGCGGACAAATGACATTTTCCAAAATGTCATTTGTCCGCGATAAAAATTAATCGCGGACAAACGACATTTTGCAAAATGACATTTGTCCGCTAAAAATATGAAAAATCAATCGCGGACAAATGACATTTTGCAAAATGACATTTGTCCGCTAAAAATTTAAAAAATCAATCGCGGACAAATGACATTTTGAAAAATGACATTTGTCCGCTAAAAATTAAAAAAAGCAATCGCGGACAAATGACATTTTGGAAAATGACATATGTCCGCTAAAAATTTTAGGCTAAAGTGCAGATGACGTGAACCAATCAGAATCGGCACAACGAGAGAGTGGGTGGGGGGCGGCGGGCGGGCGGGTGGACTGGTGGTTGGTCAGTGGGATTTGCGGCGTACGATTCAAATCACTTGACCAATCCGTTATGCAATGCTTTCCCTTTCCATTACAAAATTCCATACAAGCTTTTTTTCTTAAAAAATTTCCCCTAAATTTTGTATGGAATTTTGTAATGGAAAGGCAAAGCTTTGCATAACGGATTGGTCAAGTGATTTTAATCGTAGTCTAATTCAAATTAGAATAAAACTTTATAAAAAGTAATATAAAATAAATACAATAAATAAAAATACTTAATAATTGAAATTAGAAAAAGATTAGTTAATTAATGAAATCAATTATTTCTTAAAGGTATATAATAACTTTGTTTTGGAACAAATGATACCATAGCTAAATGAATAACAAAGTAAAATGACATCTACTGGTGAATGGCTTATGTGAATTTCTTTTTTACTTTAAAATTATTAATTTTGAAAAAAAACTGGTAAAATTTAAAAAAACCTGGAGACTGGAGTTTTAGTTGAAAAACTGGAAACTCCAGGGTAAAACACCCCAGTTGGCATCCCTGGTCCCCATTATCAAATCCATACTTTTTTAAGTATAAAAGGTATCCCATTTAGTGATTTGGAAACTTTAAGGGAGTATTTTAGTCTAGAGGCACGAATTTATAGGATATTTATTAATGTTTTAAGAATACAGTAAAAAAAAAAAAAAGTAAAAAATTCAAAATTCAAAAAGTTCGCAGCTGCAGAAGTGGGGGCTCTCAAAGAAGAAGGACTGGAGTTATCATGGGTATCGTTTTAAAAAAGACAGTTTTGAGAAAAACGCGTTTAAAGTTTCACGTAAAGTTTCTCGCAGTCTAATTCATGAAATCATATTTTAATATAACAGCCATACCTCCGAAAATAATTTGAATTTTCTAAAATCCTCTTAAAGACATGTTCTTAAAGGGTTAAACTTTGAAAATATGAAAAAAAAAATGATTTTTTCAAATTTCTAGACCAGAATACCCGTACCCCCTTAATAAAAAAAAAAAAAAATGGAACTAATTTTTCATAGTAAAAAAGATGTATGAACTTATTCCTCTATGTATACTCTATTTCTCTGTGGTTCAACCTAAAAAGAATTTTAAAGCTAAGACCAATTCATTATTTATAAATACAAAATATATGAAAATTAAAAAAAACATGTTGATCTTTTATTTATTTAAGAAGAAAATAACAACAATTTAATACAGTTGAATTTCTGTTTTTAATCCCGGAAAATTGTTTTATATAAATTCTAATATATGCCTCTCATTTTGCAAGATAATGGGAAATTATAACATAGGTTACGACGAACAAACTTTATATATTGATGTGGTAGTTTTAACTAATACAAAAGCGTCGAACGATAGTCTTTAAATGTCTAAATTGCTCAACATATGCCGACACAGTCAAGAAGTTACGACTGAATTCGATTGTATATGAACTTGAACCTAACGCAGAGATTAGACTGGACAGTAAACTGTCCGGATAGTAGATCATTGTATGTGTTTTTAATTTGTATTTGTAATAAGATAGTTGGGTGGGTGTCTTTTTACTATCAAGATTTTTATTAAAATTTTTAATCATGTTTTAATTTTTTTTGTGTTAATTTTTTTTTTTTTTTTTGAGTATAGTTATAAATAAAAACAAGGCATACAAATTTTTATTTTTCATGTAATAGGAACTGACTGTGACTATCCATTCAACTGTCTTGATTTAGATTGATTTAGCCAGTAGAGAAGATAGTAAATTTAAAATTAATAAAATAATAAAATTTCACCAATACATTGAACTACTATTTTCGTCAAGTAGTAAAAAATTCCAGTCTAACTTGGGGGTAATGCCCAAATTGAATTCAGAAAGCAGAACCGCAAACCATCCTGAAAAGACTTTAAGATCATAGATAATATCAGACATACATGACTAAATCATAAAACAATTGAATAATAATATTATACAACATATCCATTAAAAAACATTAGAATTCATAATAATTAGAAATTCTTCTTTATTAAATAGCAAGCGTTTTGAAAATGTATAATATAAATTAGTCATAATCTGGGTCTAATTAATTTTATGTTGAATTAAGCGTTGCACATAGTACGTATTTATCAAATACATAATATAGAGAAAAATTTAACTTTCAGAAAAATCATTCAATTTTCTCCAGCGGAGTTCTATTTTTTTTTAAAAGTAAATAATATTTATTCCTTATACATTTTTTAATTCGAAATAATAATCTGTATAAAAATATTATAATAAAAAAATCAAATTGAAAAAAAAAAATGTATTATCAAAGAATCTGTTCACTTATTAGCGGATTACAAAAAAATATTTTCTAACTAATTTTTGCTACTTTTTTTATTATATGTACAATTTTATTATTAAATACACTTAAAAGTAGATTCACAAATTGAAATTGTTATGAGAAATTTAAAATTTAGGTTTAAATTGTTTAAATAATATCTGTAAAATCGTGTCGTTCACAAATTAAACGACCTGGAAATTAAAATCCGATTTCAATTTTTTAAATAACTGCTATGCTAATAAGTGAAGTGAAGTTGGTATTTTATTATACTTACACAAATGATATTAAAAATTAATAGGTATGTAATGTTAATAAAAAAAAATTGTTTTTGTTGTACTATCATAAGTTGAAACTTATTTAGTGCGTTACTTATCTTTCAAACGACGTTTTTGTCTATTATGACCGTCTGATATTTGTTTGCGCATTGAAGAACAATATTGGTTGTAAGTCTTGAATTTACTACTCCACGATTCTGAAAAATATTAATAAGAAGCTTATTATTTTCATAAATGCAAAATAATAATTTTACCATAAAGAACCTCGCTGAACAAAACGTATTTTTTCAGAGCAAGTTTTGAAGCTTGTTTGGTATTCATCCCAAACCAATTATAATCAAATAATAATTTATCACTAACAATTTGTGATAATCCTGTACTGACATGACGGCCTACAACGGGTTCAAAATGTTTTAGAAATTTTGTCTGGAAATAAAAAAAATGTAGCTAGGTACGTTTAAAAAAAAAAATCAAATTTGAAATATTTTTTAAACTAACCAAATTATGACGAAATTGAATATCATTCGTAATTTTTTCATTTAAATTTTCAAGCTCCACATTTGTTTGTATTGGTAGATGAATTTGTAGTTCCTCATGTGGAACAATATATTTTTCCATTTTTACCAACCTCTGTTCCAATAATTGAATATTTTTTGCAATCGCAACATTTAACAACGTCGAATTTTTAACTAAAAACGCACATTTTAATATAAAATACTCTTAAATTAAATATGTACAATTTCAGAATAGATCTATTGATGGTTTATTTTTATTTTTACTTTTAAGACTAATTTCGATAGGTATGTACTAGCGACCTGCACGAGTATATATTTTTTACTCGTATTTGGTTGAGTACTAGAATACATTTAAATTTATCGCTTCACTATGAATATTAAATACATTTAAAAAAAATATAAGGGTACATTTTTACTCAAAACAAAATATTTGAGTCAAATAGAATCGTAAATAAAATAACCTCAAATAATATTATTCATGAATTTACTACTCGTTAGAATTTTAAATTCGTAATTTATGATTTGTATTCGTAAATATTTTTGTGTATTCGTATAGTACTCGTAGTACTAGTAGTATAGAGAAAAAAAAAGTGTGAATTTCAATGATAACTAATAAAAAGTTGTTAACAGTAGTTTAGTGCTATATGAAAATTAAAAAAAATGGAAGAAATTAATGAAAATCAATCAATTACCGAGTCAATTAGTCATATAAAATTAAAAATATTGTCAGGAGAGTAATTATTCTTGATATGCAAAGTAATGTGACGAGCAAAGCCTGGAATATTTTTGGAAGAATTAAAAATTCGAATGGGGATGACATAAAAGACGTAGTCGCTTGTAAAAAGTGTAAAATTGTCTGTACTTACAAGAAAAGAAAAGAAATTTTCAAATAAAGAACGATTTAAAAAGTATATAGCTATATAGTTTTCATTTTTCAATTTTGAATTCCAAAAAATGTATAAAAAATATATAACCGCCTGCGCAAACTCGACGCGACGGACGCGACGCAAACGTTATTGACGTTAATGACCATATAATTTTACGTTAGCGACATTAACGTCGTTAACGTCAAGACTGTTCGCGTGCATATATTTTCATACATTTAATATTTCTTACGTCATTTGCGTCGCGTCCGTCGCGTGCGTCACGTCGAGTTTAACCAAACTATAAGAATTAGTCTAATTTAAACTTTATTTTGAACAAGTCCACGGTTTTTCATTTAATAAATAATACTCAAAAATTCAATCAATGCATTTCATACAATATTCAAATATTCACGAGTACTCGTAGTACTATGTGATATTTGTGAGTAAAATGTACATATTATTTATTTACAATGAATAAAAATGTTCTTAAATGAAAAGTACTCGAAATTTTTGTGAACAACTCATTATGTTTTGAGAGTATTATTATTGTGAATAAAATTTACTATGAATATTTTTTATTCGAGTTAATTTCTATATTTGTTTTATTTATAATGGATCCGTGCAGACCCATAGTACATACTCCGACGCGATCATAGATTTTGAGCGAGCAATGATTTTTTTTTAGCAGCAGTTCCAAAAAAATTTTGAAAATATCGCTGCTAAGCCGCAGCGACCAAAAATATGATCGCGTCGGCGTCTGTCGGTACATGATAAACAAAAAAAAATTTAAAAAAAATTATTATATTTTTATTATATTTTTTTAGGTATTTTAATAAATATTGTGTTCTTTGGTTTGCATTAATAATTAATAGAAATAAAACAAAAAGAATAGTAAACATCCAATGAAATTTATAAAATTAAAATCCAAAATTCTATCAAAGTTATCTATCAATATTATCTGTACAAAATAATTCCGATGTTTCACATCTATCAAACGTCCCGCCGGCTCTTGTATTTTTATTGAACTTTGTATGAAAATTGATAAACTTAAATTTTATTTCAATTTATAAAATATTTATGAAATAAAATATTTAGTAAATATTAATTTTTTATTATTAACTAATTAATATTTTATAGTTCAAATAAAATTTAGATTTTCATACTAATTTCAATGTTAATAAAAATCTTGTATAATTTTCTCAGTATTACTTTGCCAATATAAAGGCGCTATTCGGTACCAAGGCAAGTCAAGTCATCTGCCGGCGTTAGATATTTCGATACTTTGCCATTTTGGCTATGATATTTGTTTTTTTTGTGTTGTAAACAACAAAAACAAAAAATTAAAATTTATAAGTAAATTAACGATACCTGTTAATTTTTTTAAAGTTTAAATAATGAGTCGACGCCGTCGCATTTTATATGATTTGATGAAAACTTAAATTTTATTTGATTTTATAAAATATTAATAAAATACTTAGAAAATATTATTTTTTTATTATTAACTAATTAATATTTTATATTTCAAATAAAATTTAGATTTTCATACTAATTTCAATGTAAATAAATTTAAATTTTGTATAATTTTGTCAATATAAAGGCGCTATTCGGTACCAAGTCAAGTCAAGTCGTCTGCCGACGTTAGATATTTCGATACTTTGCCACGGCTGACAATTGTTTTTTTTTTGTGTTGTAAAAACAACAAAAACAAAAAATTAAAATTTATAAGTATATTAACGATACCTGTTAATTTTTTTTAAGTTTTCTTTTCTGTACAAAATAATTCCGATGTTTCACATCTATCAAACGTCCCGCCGGCTCTTGTATTTTTTATTGAACTTTGTATGAAAATTGATAAACTTAAATTTTATTTCAATTTATAAAATATTTATAAAATTAAATATTTAGTAAATATTAATTTTTTATTATTAACTAATTAATATTTTATATTTCAAATAAAATTTAGATTTTCATACTAATTTCAATGTAAATAAATTTAAATTTTGTATAATTTTGTCAATATAAAGGCGCTATTCGGTACCAAGTCAAGTCAAGTCAAGTCGTCTGCCGGCGTTAGATATTTCGATACTTTGCCACGGCTGACAATTGTTTTTTTTTTGTGTTGTAAAAACAACAAAAACAAAAAATTAAAATTTATAAGTATATTAACGATACCTGTTAATTTTTTTTAAGTTTTCTTTTCTGTACAAAATAATTCCGATATTTCACATCTATCAAACGTCCCGCCGGCTCTTGTATTTTTTATTGAACTTTGTATGAAAATTGATAAACTTAAATTTTATTTCAATTTATAAAATATTTATAAAATTAAATATTTAGTAAATATTAATTTTTTATTATTAACTAATTAATATTTTATAGTTCAAATAAAATTTAGATTTTCATACTAATTTCAATGTTAATAAAAATCTTGTATAATTTTGTCAGTATTATTTTGCCAATATAAAGGCGCAATTCGGTACCAAGGCAAGTCAAGTCGTCTGCCGGCGTTAAATATTTCGATACTTTGCCATTTTGGCTTATGATATTTCTTTTTTTTTGTGTTGCAAAAATAACAAAAACAAAAAATTTAAATTTATAAGTATTCACTCGTTTAAATCTCCAAATAGCGACTCCTATGGCGAAAAAAGGCACATACTTATGGGTGAAAACAAATGTAAACAAAAGAGTCATACATAGTTAAATATTCAAATAGTGCCCCAATGGCGAAAATAGCACATACTTATAACTTCGCTACACTTCAGGTTAGCAACCATGAATTTCTTGGTTTGAAAGTAGGTTGGCGAATGGGGTGACACACTTATAAAAGATGGTTTGGTTTGAAATTAAAAAAAAATTCTTTGTAAAATTAAAAAAAAATTCTTTGTAAAATAAAATTTTATTTTTTCGTAATTTAAAAAAAAAAAATTAATTTTTTTAATTTAAAGAAAAAATGGAAAATAAAAATAATATTAAATTTTTTTTTAAAAATATTTTAATTTATTTTCTTTTTTGACAACCTACAATTTATTATTATTTTTTTATATCGAAGCATTTTAAAGTATGATTTTTTCTGTAAATTTTCTGCAAATTGACAGGTTATACCTTTTTTTTTTTGAAATGCAATAAAACTATGTAGTAAAATTTCTAGGTTTGTGTCGAACCGACTTTCAAACCAAGAAAAAAAAAAATAAAATTTTATATGGCAAACCAAGTACCAAACACAGAACGAACCTATTTTTTTCTGCAAAACACGGAATTCTGTGTTTGTAACCTGAAGTGTAGCGAAGTTATTATGGGTGAAAAAAAATTAAATAAATGGGTTGTCAAAACAGTCAATATTAACGATACCTGTTAATTTTTTTAAAGTTTAAATAATGAGTCGACGCCGTCGCATTTTATATGATTTGATAAAATGTAAACAGTCCCTTTCGCGGCAAATAAACAGTCCCTCTCGCGGCAAATAGTAATAGTTTTTTATTGAACGTTGTATGAAAATTGATAAACTTAGAGTCACAATTTCTAAATTGAGGACGTAATTTTCTGCATTCTGTATAATCTGCTAAAATCAACTACTTATAAAATAATATTTGGATGACTGAAATCAAAAACTTATAATATACAATTTTAATTTTTGAATTCACCTACAAATTTAGTTTGTTATGGGAAATTTAAAATTTCCCTTTGCAGAATTTTAAGAAGTAAAATTGAATTTGTGAACGGGTTTAGGACAAAATTATTTAATTTTTTTTAAATAACAGCAGTAAAATCGTGTCGTTTACAAATTAAAAAATCTGGAATATTAAATTCGATTTCAATTTTTTCAATAATCACTAATAAGTGAACAGACTCTTAGTTTTAGCTTTTTGAATTTTCGATGTCAAAAAAGATCTTCGAAATTCGAAAAAAGAGTCTAAAATTGCTCCTTAAAAAAGGTTTCTTTAAATGAAAAAAATGCAAAATTAGAGAAAACTGGGAAAAGTAGAAAAAAGTTTCTTTTTAAATTAATAAAATTTTGAATTGATAAAAAATGAAAATTACTTATATGTACGCTAAGGAACTACGTTCCAAACTGGTGTCCCATGACAGCTCTTTTGTTTTTTTTCAAAATATGTAGCTCCGGTGAAATTAATATTACCTGCAAAAAAATTTTTTTTTTCTTTTTAAATATGTAGCTCCGGTGAAATAAGATTACCAGCCGAAAAATTTTTGGGCAGGGAGCTACGGTTAGGTCGTGCCGGAGCAAAATATACGAAAAAAATTTTTTTTTTCAAAATAGGTAGCTCCCGTGAAATTAATATTACCTGAAAAAAAAATTTTGGGTGGGGAGCTACGGTTAGGTCGTGCCGGAGCACATTTGCGAAAAAAAATTTTTTTTCAAAATAGGTAGCTTCGGTGAAATTAATATTACCTGAAAAAACACACGAAGCAGTCATAGAACAGAAGTTAATACTTAAAAGATTTGAACTATGAAATAACAGTGGCTACAAATGATGGGCTGCTCAGTGCAAAATGTAAATTAAAATTAAAAGTAACAATACAAAATCTTGCTTCAATAAAATTGATTTTTAATTTAATTTACATTTTGTACTGAGCAGCCCATAATTTGTAGCTACTGTTATTTCATAGTTTAAATCTTTTAAGTATTAACTTCTGTCGGCAGTTCTATGACTGCTTCGTGTGTTTTTGATTCGCCCTTGTTAATGAAAAAATGATATAAGGAACAAAGATAAAAACTATTTTTAAATATATATATCTTTTAGAATTGAACTTACTCTTGGCACTGCTGTTTTTGGCAATTTTTGATTATAGTCAGTGTCAAAATGTCGAGAACATAAACGTGATTTAGTTTTGATTTGGTCCTCTGGAATTCCAATGGCGGTTAACCACATTTTGCGCCTGAAATAAATAAATCCCGATACACAAAAATAATTTTATAAAAGATTCGTCGAAGTGATCCCGTTTATCCAAAAAAGTTTTATCAGTTTTCTGGTTTGAAAATTTCTTCTAAACGTTAAACGGACTACAAGTTTTAAGTTGATTATTCTTTTCATATTATCGCTTATATAGATTTGCCAGGACAAAAGTGCTTGAAAATTTAAGAATGATTTGTTACTCGAATTTACAAAATATAATATCCCATATGAAATCGCTTAATCTATCAATTTTTTTTTTTATTAATATTGTTTATTGAAAATTATTTTTATAAATTCGTTCTTACATTCATTTATTAAGAATAATATGTTTTTTACATTTATCTATTTATATGCATACATGTTAATTTTATGTTCTTTTTATGTTAGAACTTAACAATTTTTATTGCTCCATCGCTTATAGCATTATAGGAGCAGGTATCAAATGTATTTACTATTTAATAATAATTCTTAATTCTTAACAACAATTCTTATCGGTTTCTTACTGCGACTATGACATTCTAATCCAAAAAAATTTTTTTTTTAAGTTGCCTTGTTGTAGGCAATTGCAGCTCTTGACTGATCGATGCTAGCTCAAAGGGAAGCAGAGCTACGTTCCTACTAATACTAACATCATCATTAGAAAGATAGGTATCTACCTAGGTAGGTACCTACTTATTTATTTTATAGATTGTGAATGAAATGATCAAATTTTTGATAAAGAGCGAGAATAAATTAAAAAAAAAAAATTGTCAACACGCGAGTATATCAAGTATTTATCAAAGTAAAATATCTTCGCAGAATCGACTTTATTGTTCCATCTTCTATCGCATTCTCAAGCAATCTGCTCAAAATATACCTAGGTATATATTTTTTTTTATCATGGGCGATTATGAAACATAGGTATAATGATGACTTACGTTTTACGACAAACACCTACCTTTCTGGATTTTTTGGCAGTAGATAAAATTTTAAATATTCAATTTCTTCCATTTCTCCGCAAATTAAACATTTACTTGGAAACGATTTTTTCCGTGATGATGGAGGAGGTGACATTTTTTTATTTGTTTAAAAAAATATTTAGAATTTTTTTTTAATTAATTTATTTTTCAATAATTTTATTGTTAATCAGAAAAAATATTTTCTATTTAATGCAGGGTTACCAACCTTTTCAAATGTTTCCCCCTAAAAAAATAAAATTTTCCCCTAAAAAACCCCTAAATTTTTTTTTATAGATATTATAACAGCGGCGCCGTGACATTTGTCCGCGGGACATTTGTCCGCGATGAAATTTGTATGGAAAACTTCGCGGACAAATGTCATTTTGCAAAATGTCATTTGTCCGCGATTGTAAAATGACATTTGTCCGCCGCGGACAAATGTCCCAAAATTAGCGGACAAATGACATTTTGCAAAATGACATTTGTCAGCGATTGAATTTTCTAACTTTAGCGTACAAATGTCATTTTGCAAAATGTCATTTGTCCGCGATTGATTTTTCGAATTTTTAGCGGACAAATGTCATTTTGCAAAATGTCATTTGTCCGCGATTGAAATTTTTAATTTTTAGCGGACAAACGTCATTTTGCAAAATGTCATTTGTCCGCGATTGATTTTTCAGTTTTTTTAGCGGACAAATGTCATTTTGCAAAATGTCATTTGTCCGCGATTGATTTTTCAATTTTGGAGATACTGCAGATTACGTGAACCACTCAGAATCGTCTGAAGCTTGGAAAAGGGAAGAGGGGTAGAGTCCCCCAAATTGTTCATACATTTTGTATAGGGGCTGTTCACAAATTACGTAACGGCCTAGGGGGGGGGGGTTTGAAAATTTGTTACGGTTTGTTACGGTGGGAGGGGGGGTGTTTATAAAAATGTTATGTAACCAAATTTCCTCCTTTTTATAAAAAAAATTACACTAAATATAATATTAATGCACGCAAAAAAAAACTTAAGTTATAATGAATTTTGTTTTGTTTATTCGAATAAAAAAATTGTTCAAAAAGTAATTTAAAAAGTGTTTAACTTTTGTTACGTTATTCTTCTGGGGGGGGGGGGGGGGTCTTCGGAATTTGTTACGATCTGTTACTATGGGAGGGGGGGGGGGGGGGGTTAAAAAACGGCAAAAAAAGCGTTACGTAATATGTGAACAGTCCCATATGCAATTTTTTTTTTTTTTTGCCCGATTTGCCCCTTAAAGAGAGGGTGGTGGGGGGCGGCGGGCGGGCGGGTGGACTAATGGTTGGTCAGTGGGATTTGCGGCTAACGCCGCAAATCCCACTGACCAACCACCAGTCCACCCGCCCGCCCGCCGCCCCCCACCCCCCTCTCTTGTTGTGCCGATTCTGATTGGTTCACGTCATCTGCACTTTAGCCTCAAATTTTTAGCGGACATATGTCATTTTCCAAAATGTCATTTGTCCGCGATTGCTTTTTTTAATTTTTAGCGGACAAATGTCATTTTTATGTCCGCGATACAAAAACAAATCGCGGACAAATGTCCCGCGGACAAATGTCCAACCCCCTATAACAGCTATACTTATATACCTATGAGGATTTCAAATAGATGCTTGAAGAAAAATATATAACGCACTTCGTAAATTATGTGGTTTAATAAAATTATTTATTTATAATAAAATTAGCAGATAAGGTATCTTATGAAGTGCAATCAAAAATATTACAAACGTCATCTAAATCTTCGCTTTTAAGATCATACATCATACCCCTAAAAAAACCCCTGAAACAAATTACCCCCTAAAAATCCCTCTGTCAACAAAAAAAACCCCTAAATCTAGGGGGGAAACCCCTAAGTTGGTAACGCTGATTTAATGCCAAGTCCCAATCCCAATTAGTGTCAATTGTCAAAGATTTACACAAAATACAAATCAAAATTCAAAACAAAACAAAAGCATTTTGTTTATTTTTCTTTGCAAAGAGTGCGTTCCATAAGTCACGATTTTACCTAAAACTAACATCGGTAATCTTTTTTTGAGACTTTTTAATTATGGAACGATGCGATATGACAGCTAAAACTCTATATTCACAATAATTTCTGCAAAAAATCGTTTTCATTAACTTCCAATTCGTCATTCTGAGCAACTGATTCCTCTGCTTCACTTAACTCATGAATTGATAGAATTCCAGGTGAATCTTAAATTAGAAGAAAATATATATATATAAATACATTAACAAAAAAAGGGCATTTTTAATCAAATAACTACCAAGTATGTTATAATAAGTTAAGAGTGACTTTTCCAGAGGAGCCAAGCTAAAATTAACGAAAAGTATTGCGTAGAACCGAAAATTATCTGAAAAAGTTTCAAATGGCTACATAATTGTTAATTTAGGATATATTTACCTGAATCAAAATTCCGTTAATGGAAGAGATTTCATTTTGAAAACGTTGAGCATTTTGATCAATCTCACTTCCTGGGAAATTGATAAAAATTTCATCATCCGCCGAAGCCTCACTATCGCTATTGGATTCGTCGAAAATCGTCGAGACTGCTCCAGGCATCAGACGATTTCGTTTATTACCGAACTAGAATAAAAAAATTTATTAATTATTTAAAGAAAATGTAAACTAAAAAAAAAAAATTTACCCCATAATCGATGGTGTCTTTAAATTGTTTGAAGAGTTCTGTTTTTAAATAAATTGACTCGAAGTAAAGAGCACAAACAGCGAACATTGGAGGAAATTTTTTCAATGGGATGGCATTTTCCCATTCCTTCCTTTGGAAACTCTACATTTGGGAACTCTATATTTGGTTATTTTAGAGTCCTTCCGCGATTTGCAATTTGGCACGATACAATGATAAACCATTATTTTTTTTAAATTTTAATATTGAAAAAAAATATTTAATTAATTAATAATTTAAAATTAAAAAAAAAATTAATTTAAATAATTTCACAAAACTTATTTATAAGAAAATTAGAAAAAAATATTTAATTTATTAATAATTAAAAATTTAAAAACTGAAAAACAATTATTTTTGTATTTTGGTTTTTTTGACAAAACTTTCCAATGTTTACAAAAATAAACACCGGGCACACAGGGTGGCATTAAACTTTTGCTCGGGCTGGGCGTATTTGTGTTTTTAATACGTGCGTCTGGATGTTTTTTGTTGTTGTTTTGGATACAATAAGCAGCACATTTTTTTTTTTGAGTTTCAAATCTTGATATATATTATTTTTGTCTTAAACTCAGAATCTATTACATATCTACTAATTATTAGCAATTATGTTTCTTTTTTCCGAATTCATTATTGTTAATATTATTTGAATTTAACTTTTATAGTAATTAGAATTCTTAAATTTGTTTAAAATAAAATTATTTTACAAGAAAGTTTTATTTATTTATTTCTATCCATATACTTTATAATTTTATGTAGGTTTGTTTTAGGTCTGCATAAGAAAATTCATTTTTTTCAGAAATTGAAATAGTCTTGACAGTTAATCTGCGTAATCTCTACAGTCTGCTTCAATCAAATATTGTTATTCAATTTTTTGCTTTTTTTAAAAATGAGTGCTCTAAAAAGTACACCTATACACTGAGATTGTTATGGGAAATTTAAAATTTCCCTTTGCAGATTTTTAAAAAATAAAATATTATTTCGGAACTATTTTTACGTCTTAAATTGTAAAATAACAGCTGTAAAATCGTGTCGTTCCAAAACTAGAAATTCGAGAAATTAAAATACTTTTTCAGTTTCTAAAATAGTCTCAGTTTGGGAACGGGCTCTGAGTTTCGGAACAATTTTTTGCAGAAATTATTCTGGATATAGAATTTTAGCTGTCAAATCGCATCGTTCCATAATTCCAAAGCCCCAAAAGTTGATTACCGATTCTAGTTTTAGGAAATCGTGACTTATGGAACGCACTGGCAATAATTTTTTAATTGAAAAAAATGTCAATTCAGTGAAGCAAAAGAAGAAGTAGGTATGAAATGTTAGAATTGGTTGGTTCTTAAAAATTAAAGGAACACTGAAAAAAAGATATCAAAAATGTTTTCTAATTTTCATAAAAATAAACAGTAGATAAAGGAAAACTAGGGATGCCAACTGGGGTGATTTATCCTGGAGTTTCCAGTTTTTCAACTAAAACTCCAGTCTCCAGGTTTTTTTTAATTTTTCCAGTTTTTATCAAAATTAGAGTCTGTTCACTTATTAAACGATTGAAAAAAAAGAAATCTCCCTTTTCTGTAAAACAAATGTCACAATTTATAAATTGAGGACGTAATTTTCTGCATTCTGTATAATCTGCTTAAATCAACTACTTATAAAATAATATTTGGCTGACTGAAATCAAAAACTTATAATAATACGTGACCGACCGAATTTTCTTACCCATTTTTGCCGCTTTTTTCTTTTCTATACAATTTTAGTTTTTGAATTCACTTAAAAGTAGACCTACAAATTTAGTTTGTTATGGGAAATTTAAAATTTCCCTTTGCAGAATTTGAAAAAGTAAAATTGAATTTGTGAACGGATTTAGGACAAAATTATTTCATTTTTTTAAATAACAGCAGTAAAATCGTGTCGTTCACAAATTAAAAAACCTGGAATATTAAATCCGATTGCAATTTTTTCAATAATCGCTAATAAGTGAACAGACTCTTAATAATTTTAAAGTAAAATAGAAATTTACATAAGCCCTTCACCAGTACATGTCATTTTACTTTGTAATTCATTAAGCTATATTAGGGATGTCAACTGATTTTTCTATAAGATCTACTTCGCGCAGTAAAAATTCTCTGCGATCTATTTTTTCTAAAAGTAGGAGTAAGAGGAGAAGGCAATATTTATGGACCCAAATTCTAAGCGTTCGTATGTTAAATTAGTTCGGTATTTCGACTTTATTATTTTCATTTGTGAAAATGGTGATTCCAACAAATATGTATGTCGAACCAAAACAGGCGTATAAATTTTCAGCACGTTTTTTAATATTCGGATATTTATCTTCTGCTAAATATTTCCAGAATTTATTTTCGGAAGCTCTTGTTTATTATAAATATCATTTTGTAAAGTAATAATTTCTGCTTCAAGTGTAGTCTTGTCCACATCAAAAATAGTTGAAAGCTTTTCTGCAATTGTTTCTGCTTCAATATTGCTATCAAATGGAAAACTCATAAATAAAACTACATTATCAAGTTTTTTAAAATCTTCAAAACGGTTACCTAATTCTTCAATAACGTTCTTAATTTCTTTGCTATATTTATTTTCATCATAATTAGTAGAAGCAGAACTTTTTAATTGCGCCAACATGTTTAGATAATTTTTTTTTGATTCTTGAAATTGAAAATGACAATTTGAAAGGAAATAAATATCTGAAATATGAACATTTATTGGCGATCGATCTAAAATCATTACGCGAACGACATCTCTGAGCTTTGTTCCCAAACAAAGTGATTATATAACTTTAAAACAGGGTTACCAACCTTTTCAAATGTTTCCCCCCAAAAAAATAAAATTTCCGCCTAAAAAACCCCTAAATTTTTTTATATAGATATTATAACAGCTATACTTATATACCTATGAGGATTTCAAATAGATGATTGAAGAAAAATATATAACGCACATAGTAAATTATATAAATAATAAAATTATTTATTTATAATAAAATTAGCAAATAAGGTATCTTATGAAATGCAATCAAAAATATTACAAATGTCATCTAAACTTCGCTTTTAAGATCATACATCATACCCCTAAAAAAACCCCTGAAACAAATTACCCCCTAAAAATCCCTCTGTCAACAAAAAAAACCCCTAAATCTAGGGGGAAAACCCCTAAGTTGGTAACGCTGCTTTAAAAATAATTGATCTCATTTTCAAACCTACCCTGCTAGCTTTTGTTCACCAGTTTCATCAGTTACAACCACATACAAATCTATTTTTTAAGACTGTATTGGTTTTTTCTTAGAAAATTGTGTATGTATTTTACTACTTACTATAACGCACTACGAAGTAGTTTATAATGACAAAAAAACTACTTCCTAAAAGAGACAGACAACAAAAAAAAAAATTTTTTTTATTCGGCTATCTCGTTTTTATTTCTACTTATCGGAAGTAGTTTAAAAGTAGTTTAAAAAGTACTTTTAAAAGTTTAAAATTACAGTACTACTGAATCACTCATAAAAAAAAAATCAAACGTGGAAGATTGTTTTTTTTATCACAACGCAATTAAATTAATTAAATTGCATTAAAAAGTGGAAAATTATTTTTTTATCAGAAAGATTGCCACTGATAAAGTGTACGTGGATTTTAATTTAAACTTTAGAGCAGGAAAAAGAAGTTTAAATTCACTGAAGACTTTATATGGTAACAGCTTTTAGTAAATATGGAAAAAATTTAAGTAACAAATATAATTTTTTTTAGGTGCGTGTGGATCTTCAATAGATAACCTATCGTATAAAAATTAATTGAAAAAAAGCGTGATTAAAAAAAAAAAATAATAATAAAAAATTTGTTTAGGCATAATTATAATAATAATAAATAAGAATAAAAAATTTATGTTTTGAAATAAAAAATTTGAGTGCTTATCCGTGAAAGGATTTTAAACTTAAAATTTATTATAAAATAATTGTGGACATTTGGCCACTCTTATTTATAATAAATTTTTATTTTAAAGTTCTTTTACGGATAAACTACTTGTTTTATTTATTAACAGAAAGGTATGATATTATGAAGTAGTGAAGAAGTAGTGAAGAAGTAGTGAAGAAGTAGTGAAGAAGTAGTGGTTATGAAGTAATGAAGAAGTAGTGAAGAAGTACTGAAGAAGTGGTGATTATGAAGTAATGAAGAAGTAGTGAAGAAGTAGTGAAGAAGTGGTGATTATGAAATAGAGATAGTTGTTTGTATGTGGTAGTAAATGGGAGGAGAAACTACTGAACTTTTTCCCGAGCCCATTCATAAATCAGTAGAAAATTCACTATAAAAACAAATAAAGAATAAACGAGACTACGTGATTCAAAAGTATTTCTAAAGTACTTCCAGGCTAGCAGGGTATCATCTCCCTGCTAGCTTGGAAGTACTTTAGAAGTACTTTTGAATCACGTAGTCTCGTTTATTCTTTATTTGTTTTTATAATGAATTTTGTACTGATTTATGAATGGGCTCGGGAAAAAGTTCAGTAGTTTCTCCTCCCATTTACTACCACATACAAACAACTATCTCTTTTAATATGAAACAGAACATGCTTAATTTTATCGACAATTCATAACTTTTCCATTACTTCTGCACTACTTCATAATCACTACTTCTTCACTACTTCTAAACTACTTCTTCATTACTTCATAATCACCACTTCTTCAGTACTTCTTCACTACTTCTTCATTACTTCATAACCACTACTTCTTCACTACTTCTTCATTACTTCATAACCACTACTTCTTCACTACTTCTTCACTACTTCTTCACTACTTCTTTATTACTTCATAACCACTACTTCTTCACTACTTCTTCGCTACTTCATAATATCATACCTTTTTGTTAATAAATAAAACAAGTAGTTTATCCGTGAAAGAATTTTAAACTTAAAATTTATTATAAATAAGAGTGGCCAAATGTCCACAATTATTTTATAATAAGTTTTAAGTTTAAAATCCTTTCACGGATAAGCACTCAAATTTTTTATTTTAAATCATTAATTCTTTATTTATTATTTTTTATTATTACTATTTTTTTTCAGTCAGATTTATATTTATTTTTAAAAAATCTATTGTGTGCTCGAAGCACGCTTTTTTTTAATTGTTTTTCAAAAGAAAGATGATCCATTGAAGATCCACATGCACCTTAAAGAAAATTATATTTGTTATTTAAATTTTTTTTCATATTTACTAAAAGCTGTTACCATATAAAGTTTTTTGAAATAAATTCAGGAAATTTAAACTTCGAAGCCAGTTGCAGCATTGCCATTAGATTCCTCAGGACTATGTTGAGTTCGAGCGAAATTGTCTAAATGCTTGTATTGTGATTCGTCTTCTTTTTGTTGTTTTGCTAGCATAGACATGGCATTTTGAAAAGTTTTTTTTGACATATCAAACAATTAATTATGAACCTCTTTTTTATAGGTCTATTGGTGACCCTATTATTAAATTAGGAATATTATTATTTTTTTTTTTTTTAAATAGAACGGAGAAATATGTTTCAACAAGAAAAATAAAATAATTATTATATTTTTGTTTCTTGTTTAAAATAAAATAATTATAATTTTATGTTTCTTGCTAAAAAAATGTCTTTGAAAATTTATTCCTAATTCCTACCTAACCTTAATTTTTGCATGAAGAAATAATTTAAAAAAATAAAAGATCTTACCTGTAAATTAATATTGATAATGATAATTTTTTTAAGTTAATTTAATTTTATTCAGATAAAAAACAATTTTCCACTTTTTAAATTAATTATTCCAAGTTTTTAATCTTATTTAATTAATTTCCAATAAAAAACAATCCACGTTTGATTTTTTTTTTATGAGTGATTCATTAGTACCTACTGTAGTTTTAAACTACTTTTAAACTACTTTAAAACTATTTTTAAAGTACTTTTAAACTACTTCCGATAAGAAGAAATAAAAACGAGATAGCCGAATAAAAACATTTTTTTTTCTTTGTTACTGTCTCTTTTAGGAAGTAGTTTTTTTGTAATTATGAACTACTTCCTAGTGCGTTATAGTAAATAGTAAAATACATACACAATTTTCTAAGAAAAAACCAATACAGTCTTAAAAAATAGATTTGTATGTGGTTGTAACTGATGAAACTGGTGAACAAAAGCTAGCAGGGCTTTTTCTAATTTCAATTGTTATGAATTTTTATTCATTGTTTTATTTTAGGGAGTGGCTACAGTTACGGTAACCGTAACTTATTTTTTTTTTTAACAGTTACGGTTAACGTAACTTATTTGTTTTGTTTTTTTAATTTACGGCAACCGTAACTTTTAGGTAATGCTTACTTGCGGGTTACACTTGCTGAAAAAAAAATCATGATTATGTTTTTTTTTGAATGTATGTGTGAAATTTTTATGAGTCAAAAATCATACTGGCTATGATTTTAATCTTGATTTTTTTCTGTAAATAAATAATTCACATAGACTTTTTAAAATTTCAACATTCAAATTCAAATCCCGTAATAACAAACCGCTTTTATTATTGTTGTTTGCGCTTTCAAGAGTTTACTTTTTTCTTTGGCAGCCAAAAATTTTTCTTTTGACAGAAAAAAATCAACCCTCTGATTTTTTTTAAGCTTGATTTTTCATCATGATTATTTCTTGATTTTTTTTTTTACACAAAAATTCACACATACATTAAAAAAAAATCATGATTATGATTTTTTTTTCAGCAAGTGTAACTCGCAAGTTAAAGTTACGGCAATTTTTTTTTTTTTTGGTCGAAAAAAAAAAAAAAAAATGTATGTAATTTTTTTTCTTTTTTTCTTTTTTTTTTTTCTTTTTTTTTTCTTTTTTTTTCTCTGTTTTTTTTTGTCTTAACCCTTTCTTCGGGATTCGAAACTCGTTCTTTAGCATTTCATTCTACCACTCTACTTCTCGGCTACAGTATTAAAATTATAAACGTGTACAAAATAGAAAATATAAATCGTCTGCTGAGAAATGAAACAACGTATGACATTTATACGTCATTATTTGACAATAGCACCATTCGATTCCTCGTACTCGATTTTATAAGTACAACTACTTTGCAATATTCTGAATGTTGATTAAAATGTGTTTTTTAAATAAAAATTGTACGCTACTTGATATTTTTTCATACGTTTTTTTTAATTTTCAAATCTTTAAATTTAAATTACTCGAAACTATACTTTTCATTATACGTTGTTTCATTTCTAAGCAGGCGAAATTATGTGTACATGTGAAAGTTATTGACAAGTAAAAACCTTACATCGTCATACAAAAAATGCAAGAATAGTAAAACCTTACATCGTTATAGAAAAATAGTTTTAAAAGCGCGAAGCGCCAAAGCAAAAAAAGAAAAGGAAAAAGAAGCTCTAGGGGGTTTGGGGGAGGCGGCGGCCGTCCCCCATTCAGCATAACAACTTTTTATTTAAAAAAAAAAATCATAATGCTCAAAAAAAACTTTGCCGTAATCACTAAAAAAAAAAAAAAGTTACGTCCGCCGTAATTTAGACAATTTTCTACAGGATTACGGTTGCCGTAACTCTCAAAAAAAAAAAAAGAGTTACGTTTGCCGTAACTTTAAACAATTTTCAACAGGATTACGGTTGCCGTAACTCAAAAAATAAAAAAAGAGTTACGTTTGCCGTAACTTTAGTCAATTTTCAACAGGATTACGGTTGCCGTAAGTCTAAAAATAAAAAAAGAGTTACGTTTGCCGTAACTTTAGTCAATTTTGAACAGGATTACGGTTGCTTTCTTGTTGTTTACTTTTTTGTTTTCGTTCATAAGCGTGTTCACACAGGTTTTTAAAGTATGATTATCTACACCAAATCACGATTACGAAATCATGATTTAGTCGTTGTCTGAACAAGGCATTACGTTTGCCGTAACTTTAGTCAATTTTCAGGATTACGGTTGCCGTAACTCTAAAAAAAAAGAGTTACGTTTGCCGTAACTGTAGTCGCTCCCAATCTTAAAATAAAATAACCCCTCGTCCCAGGTTACGTTACCACAAAAAAATTGTATTAATTAAATAAAACAAAATATTACAAATTAAATACTGATTTTTATTGAATAATTTAAATGAATATATTTAAAATTTGTTATAAGTCAACATCTATAATTAACAAATAATGGCATCAGTTTGAACAAGGAATAAAAACTATTTTCATATTATAAAATTCTATAATTCTTGAGTATTGAAAAATTTTTAGATGTCTGTTATTCCTGTCTAACAGAATGGTATTAGGCATTGATAAATATTAATTTGAAAAAGATTAGCACAAAATACGTGATGAAACTCTGTCCCAATGTGTTCGAAATTAGAATTTAAGGATGTTTTAAAGATTATCTTAACAAAACCCCTTTAATGATTCCAATTGAGGTGTAAATGTAATATAGTTAGTACTTATATTAAAATTGAAAATTTCAATTTAATATTTTAATTAGAATAAAAATAAATAAATATTAAACTTTTTTTTTTGAATATAATTGAATAAACAATTTTGTTTTTCTTATGTCAATTAATTTTTAATTTTTGCAAAAATAAATAAATATTAATCACAGCTCCACTATAATTAGTACATCATCTGGAACTGAATAAAAATCTAAAGTTTTCGATAAATCATTTAATTCAAATTTAACATCAGGATGATTTTCATCATAATAAAATAAGCTTTTTGGAATGTGATTTTCTAATTTGAAATTTTTGATAATTAAACCTTGTAAAGTTTGTAAAGATATTTTGCGGGGAACTTTTTTATTCCAAATTTCAAATGTGATTGGATTTTGTATGAGTAATTTTAATAAATTATGCTTCTTTGTTGAGCTAACTGGAATAAATTCTACAGGTGAACCATGCTTTTTAACCAGAATTGAATAACTTCGAAATTTTTCACAAAATTTTTTGCGCTCTTCCACATTATTTTCAGTTTCAATCCAATTTGATGCAAATTTTTTCCATAATTCATATTCTGCACCACGTCTCTGTTCACCGGTTATGAGAGCTTTATTTATAATTTTTAAATTTTGTATTAGAGAAACAGCAAACGAAAACATGTCTTCATAATTTTTCATTGGTGTTTTACAAAGATGAATTAATGACGGTAATTTGTCTAATTCATTAAATAAATGATAATTATCATTTAATGGATTTTGGGATACATTTAAAACTTCTAAATTCAAAAATATTTTTAGTTTTTCTTTAAAATTACAGTGGGGTAATTGAATTTCTTTAATGTTGTTCTCTGTTAATATTAAATTTTTTAATGAATGAATTTCTCCTAATGGTAAGATATTCTCAAAATTCAAACCGGTGCGATGTAAATCCAGTTCTCTCAAATTTACAAAAATGTTTTCACAATTAATTTGATTTATTGTTTGAATATTGTTTTCTCGTAACGATAATTTTTCTATTTGTGGCCATAATTTAGCTGTTTGTTGTATATCAGACAATTTTGTGATTTGACATTTTCTCAAATTCAAATTTTTCAACTTTTTAAAATAAGGAGTCAAATTTGCGACATCTTGATCAGAAGGTACCAAAAGTCGATTGCAGCTAAAAATAGTTGTAAAGTTTTTATTTTATTAGAAGAATGGGAATAGTTAAAATAATAGGGGAGAGGCTTGCAGGTTGCCACCACTGATGTATTTTGACATTCTACTAGTCTCAGAAACTAAACTCCAAGTGACATCGACGTCAAAAGAACAGTTGTCACTTTTAATCTACTTTTGGAGCGGACAGACGCAATAACACAGTGTTTACTGAGCATAGTGTGAATTATTATTTTCAAAAACAAAAAAATCAAAAATTGTGTTTTTGTCCTGTGCTCGTAAAGCGAACTTTTTTATTAGCAAATCAATATAAATAATTGGGTTGTGTTGCTTTTTCATTCAATTAACATATTCCAAAAAGAATTAAAAATATATTATGAATTGGCAAATTTTTTTAAATGGATTATACAAAATTGCGTCAGAATACAGGTTGCCAACTTTATTGGCTTGTGGGTTGCCACCTTGATGAAAGCACTGATGACTGTATGATTTGTTTAAAGAAAATGTCGGAAGTAGACACAACTCTATTATGTGCCACAAATGCAGAAGAGCCGTTAACGCGAAATGTGTTTGTGTTTAAACTTGACCGAATTCTGATTCCGATGAAGATTTGGAATGATTCCATACCATATTGTAATTTTATTTTTTATGTCAATTTTCAGTCATTTCTTTTTGTTTACAGCCACTGTGTGCAAGTGAAATTCAATAAATTTGAATACATTTCTAAATGAGAAATTTTTCAGTTTCAGTTTCTCAAGATTTTCAGCGATTTTCCAAAGGGTGGCAACCTGCAAACCTAAATTTGAAGAGTTCGATTTTAGATACTTTTGAAAATTTGCTATACAAATTTTTATTGGTACTTTTCCGTTAGCCGGGCGCTTTTTGCGGCGCAAAAAAATTTTACGGCGCCAAAAATGTTAGTGAAAACTTATGGTAATTTAAAATGAATAGTTTTTTCGTGTATCGGGGGACAGCTGCCGCCTCCCCCGAACTCCCTAGGGCACCTTTTTTTTTTTTTTTTATTTTGCCTTGGCGCGCTTCGCGCGATGCGAATGGGACGGGGACTGTTGTGCAGAAATTTACAGGATACCCGTCCCATTCGCATCGCGCGAAGCGCGCCAAGGCAAAATAAAAAAAAAAAAAAAAAAAAGGTGCCCTAGGGGGCAGCCGTCCCCCGATACACGAAAAAACTATTCATTTTAAATTACCATAAGTTTTCACTAAAATTTTTCGCGCCCGGCTAACGGAAAACTACCTTTTTATTTTTTGAGATTTCAAATGATTTCTAGGCCAGGATTGTAGCTTTTTACTTCCTCTTTCCAACGCATATACTTTTTGTACAATACGTTCATTTTTTGACGAGTTATGATAAAAAAAAGCTAGGGGGTGGCAACCTGCAAGCCTTTCCCTAACCTAGTTGAAATAAATTAATGGCTCTCAATTGTCTACCGATAGCTAGATTATTTTTGAATTAGCTACCTAGGTACCTAATCTATGTAGATTACATGAATTATACTTTTTTAATGGAAATGTTATCCAGCAAGTATTTTTAATATTTTGAAAACTTGCAACATTTTGAGTTTCTTACCTCAAATTTACATCAGCCAATGTTGGAATTTGTTCACAAATTTCCGCAATCGTTTTCCAATTCCATAACAATGTTGAGGACAAATTAATCGAAATCAAATTTTTAAATTGACTCATATCACCAGCACTGATAGCCATTGATTTCTCAACACTTATTTCTTCCAAGTCTTCAATTTTAGCTTGTTTTTTTGCAATTTTCTCCATTCCAACTATTTCAAAAACAGCCGCATGAAGACATTGCTGAGCTTCACGCATTAAATTCTCATCTACTAGATTTGAGTCATTGTCATTTAGATAACGTTTTTTTGCTGTTGCTTCTACTGTTTCGAAACCAGTTAATTTTGCAGGCCTAATAAAAGAACCAGATTGAGGTTCTTCAGTTTGGAAATATTGATGTCCATTGACTGAACCATTGTGTTTACCACGAATTGGATCATCCCATTCAACACCAATCCACATACCAATATGTCCAGTAATTTCGCCCACATATTTCACAGTACCATAGTCATCTAATAATTTTATTCTCGAACCGGTTGGAAATTTTTTGTAGCTGTCATCAAGAAGTCCAACCATTCTTTTTTATATTTTCGTTTTATTTAATTCTTTTGTCTTATTTATTGAGTTTTTTTTTTTATTTATTTTTTAATTTGTTTTGGAGTTTTGGTTTTTGGTTTTTGGTTTTGGAATGGAAATTTTCGTAGGTATTTCGTGGAAGTAAGACCTGTCAAAATCTTAAATCTAGCCAGCGACTCCGCGATACACCGGAAGCGACAGCGCAGTGCGACAGCTAGGTACATTTGCCACAAAGCGCTAGTTGTGATGAAGTTAAAATGGACCAGAAATATTGACTGTTTTGACAACCCATTTATTTACATTTATATCACCCAAAAGTATGTGCCTTTTTTCGCCATAGGAGTCGCTATTTGGAGATTTAAATAAGTGAATAGTATAATCAAAGCAATGTAAATACCTAGCAATGCTATTCACTGTTTTGACAGTCCCTCCGTGGCCATTTATGGAACGTAGGAGAACATATAAAATTTTTTTTTTCGTGAAATTTGTATGAAAATATGCGATTTGAAATTTTATTTAAGTTATAATTAATTAGTTAATTAATAAAAATGAATAGAAAAAATTTTGAGGTCTGCGGAATATCATTAGCAAACAATTCTATAGGTAGAAATATTTCCATGCATTACTTTTTCATCCAAAATAATTCAAAATCAAAAAGTGTATAAAAAAAAGAACTATTTTTAATTTAAATTTGAAAAACTTACCAATATTATTTAGACTCTAAATGTATGAGAATTTCCAATAATAACTTTTTTTTACATTTTTATATTTGTTATGAACTGAAAATTGTACTTAATTTTTTTTTTTTTGTTAGGTATTTTTATATTTTGAATTAATTTGGATGAAAAAGTAATGAATGGAAATATTTCTACCTATAGAATTGTTTGCTAATGATATTCCGCAGACCTCAAAATTTTTTCTATTCATTTTTATTAATTAACTAATTAATTATAACTTAAATAAAATTTCAAATCGCATATTTTCATACAAATTTCACGAAAAAAAAAATTTTCTATGTTCTCCTACGTTCCATAAATGGCCATAGGCGGCGCTATTTGGACATTTAAACAAGTGAATTCAAAAATGTTTATGTGTGATAAAGTACCTGTCAAAAAATTTTTTTTTGTGTAAAATATATGAAAAATGTAAAAAAAAATAGAGGTTTATGCCTTGTTCAGACAACGACTTAATCATGATTTACGTAGATAATCATACTTTGAAAACGTGTGTGAACGCGATTATGAACGAAAACAAAAAAAGTAAACAACATGAAAGCAAACAAAATAAAAACATAAATATTATTTGCTACTCAAATTTTTTTTTGTTTTGTAAATAAAGAAAATATGTCAAAAATAACTAGGAATGAGTAGAAATGGGTAACATGGATGGTAAAAAACTATAAACTCATCCCTGAAATTTTTCATGATTTTCGATAATCATGATTTCCGATGACACTTTTTTTGTATGAGCAAATCATGAAAAAAAGAATGATAATCACAAAAAGTAAGATTATCATGATCAGAGTTCATTGTCTGAACAAGGCATTACGCAAATAAACTTGATTTTTTAGTATTAAAAAGAAACTTTCATTTTGAAAAGGTAAGTCACTTAAAATTTATTGCTTTAATGAAACTAATTTCGATTTCAGAATGCAGAATCATATTTAAAAAATTGATAATTTTTTGATTTTATTCAGAATCAAAAATAATTCATCAATTATTTATTATTTAATTTTAAAATTATTTTTTTTATTTTTTATATAACATGCAGAAAATATGGTAAGGAAATGTTGTGTAAGGGGTTGTGACACAAAACCCAAGACTGAAATATTTACGTTTTTACCTATGAGAAGAAATTCTATAATTTTTATTATTTCCACTTAAATAATTTTTGCACCCTTTTACGCAACACTTCATTATCTCAAATTTTAATTATTATTTTTATTAATGTGAATTAATTATTTCACTTTTAATTATTTCTTTTATTTTAAAATTATTCGAAATTAATAATTTTCCAATTGTGATTTTGATTTTTTTTTTTGTTTATTTAAAAATAGGAAGTAATTAGAAATCTGAAGCGAGCTAGCCGAAGAACTTTAGTTTGAATAAAAGTTCAACTAGCCGATTTAAAAATTTTCAAATCAGAAAATTTAGTTCGAAAATAAAAAAATCTAGAAAAATCAAAATAAAATTTAAGAATGAGTTGATACATGAGCTTGAGAAATGTGAAGACTAGACAAATCGTCTACGTTTGCCGCAACAGTTTTCCAGAAAAAGAATAGTATTTAGCATTTTGTTTTCTAATTAGGTATATTTTTAATTATTTTTTTACTTTGAATGGGTTTTTAAATTTATGAAATATTATTTTCGTCTAAACTGGAAGCAATTGGTTTAAGTCGCTATTGCACAGTCGCTGTTGTTTAAGTCGCTATTGCACAGATTGCTCCAATAAACTAATTTGCTCGCCAACTCAACGGCATTGTTTATGTTTTTTTTTTTTTAACATTTTCACATTTTGGTGCAAAAAAAACATATGTGAACTACCTCATCGTTTATAGTATAAAGAAAGGAAATTCTTCATCCATTTATACAACATCCTTGGCTGCAATAAATACAATACCAGCGACAGCGACATATTTGTTGCTATAGTTATGAAAAATAAATAAATAACCAAAAACAAATTATTTGAATTTGAATTTTTTCATTTGGAGTTTTTTCTTATTGTGTTGTTTATTTTTTGCAATTATTGTGTTGTTTATTTTTTGCAAAAAAAAAACCAGTCCACCCGCCCGCCCGCTGCCCCCCACCCACCTTTCGATGTGACGATTCTGAGTGGTTCACGTCATCTGCACTTTAGTCTCAAATTTTTAGCGGACAAATGTCATTCTGCAAAATGTCATTTGTCCTCGATTGAAATTTAAAATTTTTAGCGGACAAATGTCATTTTGCAAAATGTCATTTGTCCGCGATTGATTTTGCAGATATTTAGCTGACAAATGTTATTTTGCAAAATGTCATTTGTCCGCGATTAATTTTTATCGCGGACAAAAGTCATTTCGAATTGCACTGAAATTTTATAAACCAACCATAAGCAAGCACCAGTATTTACATTATAAGGTATTTGGTTCATTCTCGTATAAATATGTGGTGGCTATTTTCTTTTGACAGTTGTTTGTAGCTTGTATCCCTACTTGTGTTTATACCTTTAATAGCGTTTCTGCACTGGCAGTCTTAATATCGGCTCTTGCGAAAGACGTCTTTTTTTCAGCTCTCTTTCGTCTTTTGCCATATACAAAAAAATCGCAAAAGCCGAAAGAAAGGCTCATCAAAGTACATACTTTGACGCTTTGCAGCTTGTAGGTTGTTATTTTTTATTGTTTCAGTTGTTATTTTTTATTATTTCATGGTGGTTACACTTATTTCTGCCAAAAAATAATAACAAACAGAACATTAAATTCATAAACAATGAAAATTTGTTTTTTTCTGTCAAAAGTAAGTAGAAAGACAGTCCCTTTGGCAGTGTGTACAACTTGTTCATTACTTGCGGGTTACACTTGCTGAAAAAAAAATCATAATCATGATTTTTTTTGAATGTATGTGTGAAATTTTGTGTAAAAAAAAAAATCAAGAAATAATCATGATGAAAAATCATGCTTAAAAAAAATCAGAGGGTTGATTTTTTTCTGTCAAAAGAAAATTTTTTGGCTGCCAAAGAAAAAAGTAAACTATTGAAAGCGCAAAATCTAGATATGTGAATTATTTATTTACAGAAAAAAATCAAGATTAAAATCAAAGCCAGTATGATTTTTGACTCATAAAAATTTCACACAAACATTCAAAAAAAATCATGATTATGATTTTTTTTTCAGCAAGTGGAACCCGCAAGTAAGACTGCTTTAGACATCTTCATATTGCCAGTGCAGAAAGGGTATAAGGTGTAAACACAATTGTAGTAAACACAATTGGGGCGACAACGACGGCGACAACGACGGCGACAACGACGACTACAACGACAACGACAACGACAACGACAGCGAACACAATTACGCGACGCGACGAAATAAATAAACAGGAAAAAATAAACAAATAGAAAAATAAATAAAAAAATATATGGTTGTCGTTGTCGGCCGGCGACTAAATTGAAACATTTCTAATTTTTCACCAGTGGTGGGATGTTAAGTTTCGAAAAATTCGATATTCGACATTCGATCGAATGGCAGTATGTTATGACAAAATCAGACGCCGACGCGATCATCGATTTCGAGCTAGCGCGAGCGACGCAGCGACGTTTTTTGGCCTAGCAGCAACGACCAAATTTTTAGGTGAAAGCGATCGCTAGCAGCCATATAAATTTAAAAAAAAAAAAAAAAAAAACCAAGCAGCGACGAAAATTTTTGTCTTTTTTTTGTTTTTTTTTTTTTTTTTTTTTCTAAAAATATGATCGCGTCGGCGTCTGGACAAAATCGCTCCTACGTTTTCTCGCTACGGTATCACAAAAAATTTTTTAAGTGATACGGAATCGAATAAAAAAAATGTATGAAAAAAGAAATAATTTTTATTCAAAATTATTTATAAAAATTAATTTTGAATAAAAAATATTTTTTTTTTAATTATTTAGCTTATTTTTATATTTACTAAAAAAAAAAATTAATCTAAAGGTAGGTACACATTTTTATTTACAAAAATTAAAAAATTAATGTAAATAAAAATAACTAGGCATGAAAAATTATTTATTATTATTTAGTTTTTGCTTTTTTTTTTTTCTAACGTCAAAAATTATTTCAGAAAATGATTTTCGAAAGTATCGAATCGAGAAAATCTTAACATGTTGCCAAAAAATCCAGCTTCGATGTTCGATACATCTTCGCTGTTCGAGTGACAACTTAACATGCCACCACAGGCGAAAATGACGTTTGTCGCCAGTCGTCTAAATCAAGAATAATATAATATGACTACGTCAGGATACGAAACTGAAAAAAAAAATGTTCCTCTTTGTGTATGCAAAACAAAATATTTTTTTCCAGTGCAGCATTAAAAAAGGATACCAGCCTGATAGTGCCTCCGAGGCAATTTCCTCAGACTAGCCCTTAATTTTGTAAACCAAAAAAAATTTCAAAAATTAATAATATTTTAAAAAATTTAAATATCTTTTAATTTTTCAAAATTATTAATTTAAGTAAAAAAGTTAAACATTAAATTGTGTAAATTTTTCAAATGTTTTTTTAAAGTTCTTTTATTAACAAAATGGGATATTACGAGAATTGTGCAACTTTTGGTAGAATCGCTTTGTAGGTAAGTAGATAATGTGTTTTTCGTAAAGTTTTGGGAGTAAATGCAGTTTATGTGGATATTATGTGGCTGAAACTTGAAGAGAGAGGGGTAGAGACGGTGCCCAAACCCCCAAAATCCAAAAGCAAACGCTTCCCAAAATGTTCATATATTTCGTATGACCAATTTTTTTATTCCCGATTTGACTTATTTTTAGAGAGGCGGTAGAGGTGGTGCCCAAACACTCAAATCCAAAAACTTTTTTGGGACAAAGGGTCCGTCTTAGAGGTATGGCCCCTGAAATTTTCATATGTTTTGTGCAGCAAAATCCATTTTTTAATTTCCTTTTGTGAGTATTTAATAAACTCTTTGCGAAGTATTTCTGAAGATTTTTTTGAACATTTTGTAACATCTTTGTTAATTTATTCCAAATTTGAAGAAGATATTTGTGAATTATATTGATAAAAATGTTGGTGGAACCCAATGAAAAAATTATTTTATGAAAATTATTTCTCATATGCATATTTTGAATTTTTTTTTAGATCCTGGAATATGTTGAAATCATATTGAACAATTATTTTCATTGCAGCTCAACGAAAACTGATTTACTAAATACAGGTGCTGATAATTGAAATGAAATAGAACAAAAAAAGTTAATTCACAAGAAAATTGACACTGTTGAAGAAATAATATTAACGATCTGTTTTAAAACACTGTTTAAAAAGCCTCCCTCTAAGAAAAGCGTCACGAAAGCGTATCGTAGGCGAAGTCCATAGCTTATAATAGACTCCGTAAGCGTACCGATTTGGCGATACGAAAACGAGCCGTAAACGTAAATGTTAGAATAAGAGTAGTGAACAAAAAAACGGAGTTATATGCATGTATTGGTACTTCGCTTATACCGTAGAATAAGCGGTGCATTTACGTTACACCACAGTGATTCATTCTTGTTTCGCTTAAAACGTACTTACTTCGCCGAGATCGTACCTTAAGCGGTGCGTTTATGTTACACAACAGTGGTTCATTTTCGTAGCTCTTAAAGCTTCCTAACTGATTTCAGCGGTCTTTTAAATGAATGAAAAAATATATATATTTTTTAAGTTTTATTTATTTTCAAAATTAATTTACAAACGATTTATAAAAATATTATTAAAATTTTTCTGTTGAGGCTTTATATTTTTTCGTTGTCTGTCCTTTGCATACTGAAACCATTTTTTTATGATGTACATAATATCCGTCACCCTCACGTTGGAGAATTTTTCGCTGCTACATTCTATGATGAAAAAATTAAGTTACATTTATTTGTATTTTAATCATCAATTATACAATAATTAATAAAAAAAAAAAAAAAATAAAATAAAACTTACATTTTTTAAATTTTAGTTTATTTTAATTTATTGCTGTCACGTCAAATAAAAACGTATTTCGCAAGAAAGAAATGAAAACGATTCGCTTTCTTATACACAAAACGTTTCGCTTTTGTATCGCCAAAAGCGAAGCGTATACGGAGTGGTTCTGAGAAACCAATTCGTTTCCGGCTCGTTTTCGTGCCGTTGTTTTTTATATGAAAATTTATGCAAAAGTGTTAGTTAAATGGCATTACGCACACGATTCATTTTCAATACGCAAAATGCGGTTCGTTAATTTTTCTTAGAGGGCTAATTTGATTTAATACTTAAAATTTATTTTGTATAATTTTTTTAAAAATGTATAATTAAATTTTCTTATGAAAATTTTGGTATTTTATTTTTAGAAGGATAATTTACTTTTGAAAAATTATAATTATAATAGGTAAGTAAGTATGGATAACAAAATTACTCTTTATTCAAAAGTTGATCTAGGCTTGTTAAATTTATAAAATCATATTTTTTTTAACAAAAACGAATCTAGACATGTAATTTGAGCACCTTTTTTACGGATTGGACTTTCTAATCTGTGCTAAGTTTCCTAAAAATTAAAAAAAATCATGAGTTTCCTAAAAATTTAAATTGTTTTTTGCCATATAATAAGCGCTTGAAATTTTTTTGCATATCAACTCTTAAATAAGCGCTTGAAATTTTTTCCTTATTCAAAAGCGTCTACTGAATAACATTAAATCCTTAAGTAGCTGTAGTTACTATTAATGACCTTTTGATTCAAAGAAATTATCGCATATGATTGTAATAGCCTTTTTTTAAATATCTTGCCGCAAGTCCAGTCTTAACATTTTTGATTCTATTGTTACTAGTAGTTTTTTGAAGAGAATTTTAAATAACCTGGTGCATAGCTATTGAATTAAGAATTTTTTATTAACTTATCATGTATTCTTGAGTCAGTTAGATTTCTCTTTTTTCGTACGTTATAAACGTTATAAAAATTCCAATATTAATATCGACAATATTTTATTCGAATTGAGAAGAAAAAAAAAATATCTTTGTACAATTAATCGAAATGAATTTTCCATGTATTTACGGAATTGATAAATTCTTCCAAACAAATTGGTGACGAAGTAGTTTACATATTAGAATGCAAACAACAAAATGGAGAAAATTATACAAAAAAAAATTTTTTTTTTGTTTTTTGCATACACGAATCGTCACGTTTTTATATTGGCAGCTGTATGGCAGTTGCCTATTTTGACGTAGTCATATATATTATCCTTGATATCAAAGCAATGTAAATACCTACTTACGTGCAGGTTATACTTGCTGAAAAAAAAATCATGATTATGATTTTTTTTGAATGTATGTGTGAAATTTTTATGAGTCAAAAATCATACTGGCTTTGATTTTAATCTTGATTTTTTTCTGTCACTGTACCAATAAAATACAATTGTTTACAATATTCTCATTCAAATTCAAATCCCGTAATAACAAACCGCTTTTATTATTGTTGTTTGCGCTTTCAAGAGTTTACTTTTTTCTTTGGCAGCCAAAAAATTTTCTTTTGACAGAAAAAAATCAACCCTCTGATTTTTTTTTAAGCATGATTTTTCATCATGATTATTTCTTGATTTTTTTTTTTTACACAAAATTTCACACATACATTCAAAAAAAATCATGATTATGATTTTTTTTTCAGCAAGTGTAACCCGCAAGTTAGCAATGTACCTATGAAAATCAAATGTCAAAAACAATTTTGATAGGTACTTTAGTTTAATTTCAAAATATTTTTATAAGGGATCCTTGTAAAAGTATCATTTAAATTAAATTCAATTGAAGCATTGACAATTTATTATTTTACTCTAAATTTGAATTTAAATTAAAAGTTTGTATAAGAGGTTCCTTGGTTCCTATAAAAATAAGTAATGATGTAAAATAATGTACACAATGTTTCAATTTTTCTCATATAAAATTTATGTAATTCGTTTTAAAGTTCTAATTTATTATAATTTCAGTCGACATTATAAATTAAAAAATTCGAACAAACGTAAATATTTCAGTCTTGGGTTTTGTGTCACAACCCCTTACACAACATTTCCTTACCATATTTTCTGCATGTTTACTACTTAAATAATAAATAATTGATGATTTTTTTTTGATTTTGAATAAAATGAGAAAATTATCAATTTTTTTAATATGATTCTGCATTCTGAAATTGAAATTAGTTTCATTAAAGCAGTCAATTTTAAGTGACTTACCTTTTCAAAACGAAAGTTTCTTTTTAATACTACAAAATCAAGTTTCTTTGCGTACCTCTATTTTTTTTTACATTTTTCATATATTTTCCACAAAAAAAATTTTTGACAGGTACTTTATCACGCATAAACATTTTTGAATAGCATTGCTAGGTATTTACATTGCTTTGTTGATATAAACCATATATTTGTATGAGAATGAAGACAATTGAGACGACTGGCGACAAACGAAACGTTTTTATTTTGTCGCCGGGCGACAACGAGAACCTATATATTTTTTTTATTTGATTATTTTTTTCCTGTTTATTTATTTCGTCGCCGTCGCCGTAATTGTGTTCACTCCAGTCATATGGCTGTCGTTGTCGTTGTCGCCATTGTTGTCGTCCTAATTGTGTTTACTCCTTCATAAGATTTGAATTCAAATTTTATTTTTAGAAAAATAATTATGTCCACCGAAAAGTTTCACCCTAAATGGAAAGCAAGAAAAAAGTTTCAAATTAAAAAATTTTAAATTTGAACCCTTTTTTCTAAATTAAAAAAAAAAACATAAAAGAAACGAAACATTATATAAAAAAAAATAAGTATCAAGCAAAAATAATAAATTTTTGTTTAAATTAAATTGAAATCAGTGTTTTGAATTTTTGGCTAAAGTGCAGTTTATGTGAACCTCTCAGAAACGGCTGAAACTTGGAGGGGTGGGGGGGTAGAGGCGGTGCCCAGAAATCAGTTCGTGGGGCTCGGGCCCCGTTTCGGAGATATGGCCTCTCAAAGTTTTCATACATTTTGTATGGGCAATTTTTTTTTTTTGCTTGATTTGACCCATTTTTTTGTAGACCAACCACCAGACCGCCCGCCCGCCGCCCCCCACCCCCCCTTCTTGTTTTGGGGCACCCCCTTTATCCTTTTCCCAAAAATACGGCCAATCGGCAAAAAAAAAAATGTCCCATACAAAAATGTATGAAAACTTTGGGGGGCCATATCTTCGAAACGGGGCCCGAGCCCCAAGAACTGATTTCAGTTTGGGAAGTTTGGGAAGTTTGGGCACCACCTATACCCCCTCCAAGTTTCAGCCGGTTCTGAGTGGTTCACATAAACTGCATTTACGCCGAATTTTTTTTTTTTTTTCTTGCTTCAACACCACCTCTGAGGGAAAAAAATTTTAATATTTTATTCCAAATTCAATAATTTTATTTTATTTCAAAACTTAAATATCATAAATCAAACTTTTTTCTTTCATTCAAAAGTAAATAATAAACCGTAAATTATAAATACAAAAAACGCGTAGGAAACTAAGTCACTACATATATGAGCCATCTCAGCTGATTTGTTGTTGCTGGCTGAATAAATTTCAAATAATTTTTTTTCGCTTCCAATCTTTTCTACTAAATATCAATGTTTATATTAGCTTGTTTACACTTAACTAATTTAACATGTTCGGACAACGAACATGTTCCGTTGGTGTTTTTTAAGGTGAAAAAACAATTGGGGCGACGACGACGGCGACAGCGATTTTTGATATAAAAGAAATCGCCTCAATTGTTTCATTCTCATACAAATATATGGTTTTTGACAGTCGCTATCGCTGTCGCCGTCGTTGTCGCCCCAATTGTGTTTTCACCTTAATGGTGTTTTTTCATAGTAAAAAAATTAAAACAGAAACACGTTCTTCAACATGTTTCTACAAAAACATGTTATAGCTTGTTCACACTTAGCTAATTTAACATGTTCGGACAACGAACATGTTCCGTTGGTGTTTTTTATGGTGTTTTTTCATAGTAAAAAAATTAAAACAGAAACACGTTCTTCAACATGTTTCTACAAAAACATGTTAATTTTCAGGGATGAATGAGTAATTTTTGAATAATATTTTGTTAGGCAATATTCAGTATGCATTAATTTTCACTTGGTATGTCATTTTTGACTTTGAAATTTTATAAATGTCGAGATACACTCAAGATAAATGACGCGCGAGTTCTTAACCTTGACACAACTTCATATATTTTAACTTTTTAGGGCGCGTCAGTTCCTTTGAGCTTATCTCCGGTATTATTTGAAATTGTTTATCTGACAGAGCTAAACATGTTAACATTTGAAAAACATCGTTTGAACGGTCGATTTTCCAAAGATGTTTTATAGCTTGTTTACACTTAGCTAATTTAACATGTTCGGACAACGAACATGTTCCGTTGGTATTTTTTATGGTGTTTTTTCATAGTAAAAAAATTAAAACAGAAACACATTCTTCAACATGTTTCTACAAAAACATGTTAATTTTCAGGGATGATTGAGTAATTTTTAAATAATATTTTGTTAGGCAATATTCAGTATGCATTAATTTTTACTTGGTATGTCATTTTTGACTTTGAAATTTTATAAAGGTGGAGATACATTCAAGATAAATGACGCGCGAGTTCTTAACTTTGACACAACTTCACATATTTTAATTTTTTTGGGCGCGTCAGTTCCTTTGAGCTTATCTCCAGTATTATTTGAAATTGTTTATCTGACAGAGCTAAACATGTTAACATATGAAAAACATCGTTTGAACGGTCGATTTTCCAAAGATGTTTAACTCCTTTCGAACATGTTAAATTAGCGAAGTGTGAACAAGGCATTAATTTTCAGGGATGAATGAGTAATTTTTGAATAATATTTTGTTAGGCAATATTCAGTATGCATTAATTTTTACTTGGTATGTCATTTTTGACTTTGAAATTTTATAAATTTTTTTTTTACACTCAAGATAAAAATGACGCGCGAGTTCTTAACCTTGACACAACTTCATATATTTTAACTTTTTTGGGCGCGCCAGTTCCTTTGAGCTTATGTCCGGTATTATTTGAAATTGTTTATCTGACAGAGCTAAACATGTTAACATATGAAAAACATCGTTTGAACGGTCGATTTTCCAAAGATGTTTAACTCCTTTCGAACATGTTAAATTAGCGAAGTGTGAACAAGGCATAATGCTTACAATCAGCGAATCGTACATAGGTGCTGCGACACTGCAGCACCCTCAAGAAATTTAAAAAAATTGAACTCATAAAAAAAAATGTTGTTAGCTCTGAATTTTTTTAGTTTAAAATTATTTTAAACTAAATGAAATTGCTATACTATGCAATTGTCTCTAAAATTTTAATAAACAACAGTTGCCTACTTTCAGGCTTTTGAAATTTTTAGAAAATATTTTTCAAAAATAGGTGCAGAAATAAATTTAACAGAATTTTTGGAATTGCGAATTTCGCAGTGCAGGGATTTTTATTTTCATGAATAATTTAATACATTTTTATTGCTGTTAAGTTTTTTTCCACGACTTGAATATAAGGAAAAATGCACTGCCACAGAAGCAGTGCGGCTGTATGCTGTATTATACTTTCTGAAAAATTTAAAAACAAATATGGGAATTTTTTTTTGTTATGGGATTTTTGAATGTATAGAAAAATGCACTGCTTCAGAAGCAGCTCAATTTTCATACGGGATGTTTTTTGTTGGTTTTGAATTTTCAAAACTGACTTTCATATACATATTGTGTATGGGTATATATCATAAAACTTTTATATGTAATTAAAAAAAAGAGGTTTTTATGTTTTGCAGCACCTTTTTCAAAACTTCCACGAGCTGCCACTGCTTACAATTTAACTTTTTTTCGTCGTTATTACTTGGGGGTTAGAAGAGAGTAATAACTAGTCTTAACTATTTACAATTGTATGAGTTTTTTATTTGAATTTGTGATGTGATTATTCTCCAATGGCTTAACTATAGTTAAAACTATTTACAAACTATTTTATTATTTTACTTCACTTTTTAGTTTTTATTTACATTTAAAAAAAAAGTATTTCATTTGACAAATAATAGTTTAGATTTAGAAATTTTTTTAGTTAAAACTATTAAAGTCGGTATTCAACTGGAGATAAAATCAACTTTTTCATGTAAAATTTTATCTGAGATAAATTTTAGTTGAGTGAATTTAATTTATCGGTACCCAACTGAAGATAAATGGAAATTTATCTGAGTAAAAATTGTATGAAAATATTTTCACTCAAATAAATTTTATTTCAAAAATCTATCTTGCAAAGAATGTTTTGAACATTCTTTTCAAGATAAATTTTGACATTAGGTCGTGTAAAAAGAATTTGACGTTTACTTAGAGGTTAGACGAGACTAAAAACTAGTTATAACTAAAATGTTTTTTGAATGTATGTGTGAAAAATTGTATAAAAAAAATAAAATTTTGAAATAGTTATAACTAATAGTTTTAACTAAAAAATATTCTGAATCGCTAAAGTATTACTTGTCAAATGAAATTTTTTTTTTTTTAAATGTAAATAAAAACTAAAAAGTGAAGTAATATTTTTGAATAAACTAAAGGTTTTTTTTTCGGACGGGCCTTAGTGGGTGGGGTTGGTTGATCCAAAAACTTAAAATCTTATTACAAGAGATAAAGTGAGGGGTTCATTTGGGAGTCTTGAAGAGGGGGTTGAGCTGTGAATTTGTGTCAATTAAATTGCTTTACCTGCAATGACTGTAAACATTGAAAATATTAAAAATTATTATTATATTATTAGTTATATTATTTTATTTTGTTATTTATGATTTGATTCGAAAAGTTTTGAGTTTGATTAATTTAATTTAGTTTAATTTCATTTCATTTAATTTTTTGGACCCATATACAGGGGAAACATAAACATAAACATGAACATAAACATAAAAACAAAATTATAGAAAAATAATATATTGTTAAATTGAAAAATTAAAATTAAAATTAAAAACTAAAAATTAAGATTTAAGATTTATAATTTAAAAACTGTAATTAAGTTATAATGAATTATTTTATAATTTTATTTTAAGTTCTATTTCTTGTACTCTAACAATAATTTGTATAAGCCTTGAATGGCTTTTTTATTGTCATATGAATAAATAAATAAATAAATAAAAAAAAAAAAAAAATAAATAAAATAATATAATAAAATAGTTTGTAAATAGCTTTAACTATGTATAGTTAAGCCAGGGGAGAATAATTACATCACAAACACAAATAAAAAACTCATACAATTGTAAATAGTTAAGACTAGTTTTTACTCTCGTCTAACGCTGCGTAACCCCAAGTAATGGCAAGTTAGCTATTACCAAAGCGTGTATGAACTGCAGATTGCGACTGAACTGTAAGTCGCCCATAAAGTTAAATTCTGACAGCGGAAGGAACTCGCTCGGTCAGCCAGCATCGCCATTAGATTTAGAACATTTAGAAAAATAAATCAATAAATCAGAAAAATTTGAAAATGTTTAAAATTTTTAATTTTTTAATAAAAAAAAATACTTTAACTGACAATCGATTGTCAATTGGAATTTTGCAAATAAAAAATTTTTGCAAATCTTTATCATATTCGGATGAACTAATTAATTTAAATAAATTTACATCTGAAGAAAGTGAGAAAATTTTAAAAATTCTAAATACAAAAACATCAAAGGAATTAATGAGGTAAATGGTTTTATGTCATTTTAGGGCTGGAACATCAAGGTATCCTAAAATTGTTTTCGAAATTAATTAACTACTGTTGAAATTTTAAACTGGTTCTTATTCACATGGCTGAAATAATCAATTATTGAAAGAAAATGATAGATAATGTACCTAGTTTAGAAATCCGCAAAAAAATTATTTATTTTTATATTTAGGCCTAAAATGCAATTTTAAGTGTACCAGTCCAATTTGGCTGAAACTTGATGGGAGTACAAAAGATCAAAACCCAAAAAGCTTTTAACCGGCAAGCCCTCTTTTCAGATACATAAGGTACCCTCTAAAGTGCGCAATCTAGTTCAGCCAAGTTAAAGCGTGGAATTCTCTGAGTTACAAGCTGTCAACCCACGAATGTCGAAATTATTTGCATAATAAATTTATGTACCTACCGACATAAATTTGTACCGACATAAATTTATTTAAATTTTTGAGTAGATTCTGATGAAAATTAGTATGTGGGACCATAGTAAATAAAAGTAAACTACAAAAGAGAACTCTGAATGTCTCCGAAGATTTGGATTGGAACCGAAAATGGATTTCTGTGAAAATTTATGCCAACATGAATAGAGAGCATTCAAAATAAAGCTTACGTTCGGTCTGTTTTTGATGTCCAAATATAATAATTTCTCAGTAGCCCTTGAAAAGCAAAGAACTTACTTTATTAAATTACCAATTTTAGTCACTTTCCCTACAAAAGTTTCAAAAACGACTAAATATTTTCATTATTTGTCTATATATCTATCATATAGAACAGTAGGTACCTCATAAATGATGTAGGGGCCGTTTTCAGTATTTGAATTTAAAATGCTTTAATTTTCAGATATCTTGGTCACAATGAGGGACCGAACATATTTTTAAGGTTCCTTCAATATCATTATACCAATACCATTTAGCCATTCATGCACAAATAAAACAATTTTAATCAAATTCCAGAGCCTAGTCCCTGTAGCAACTTTTTTAAGTTGCTCTAATCCAGTCCAGTGCCATGTTTGTGATATTCGGGCTATTTTTACAACTCTGGTTTATCAATGGGCCGCAATAAATGCTATTACTAATTATTCATTGAATAGAAAATATATGTATTTATACTTAGTTTTATTCATTTGTTGGTTGGTGAATTGGTGCTTACTCATGATATCTGTAATATTTAGTACCACATTTGTAGCAGTTAATCGCAAAGAATTTTTGAGATCAATATCTGTTAAACTAGTTCTACGTTTTGTTTTTGACAGCTTGTTCAAAGAAAAAAATTATTTGGAAATAAAATGTTGTGGAAAATAAAGATAAAATTTTGCATCCATGTTTTCTAATCACCGCAAATTTATCTGAATTCACGAATTTTTTTATAAAATTCTATAACATCACTTTTTTCTATAATTTGAATGGGAAGACAAGAAATTTGGCGCGCCCATGTTTTATTTTTAATAATGGGATTTATTTTATCTAGGGATGGAAAGTAAGACTTTTTTTTTCATAAAACTTCTACTCAAAGTAAAGAATAAAATTAAAAAACCAGTAGGTATTTAAAAATTATTTTTGTAATAATAGTAAAAAATAAATACTTAAAGAGTAGTTACCTATTTGAAAAATTTTAAATACTTAGGTATTGCTCAAGTTTTATTTTTTTAATATTTTTCAAATAATTTTCAGTTGAGTATTATTTTTAAAAAAATTTAATTTTTTTTAAATACTCCGACTTCAATTTTTGTTCTTTCTTTTATATTTTAAAAATAATTTTTTCAAAGCCATGTTTTTCCATATTTTTTGTAACTCTAACATACTTTCTTATTCATACTCATAGGTTCTAGGTAACAATATGCTGTCAGATAGAGGCTGCCAGATTGGTGATTTTTTTCCCCAAATTGAGGAATTCTTTAATTTCGCGGGAACAAGTATTATTTTAAAAAAAACGTGGAGAAAAAATTGAGAAAAATATTTTTTTCTGATGAAAATTAGAAGAAATTCAGAAATATTGTGCTAACGTTGGCAATCAACAATATTTAAAATTTCAGACTCGTAAATTTTTTTTACCCTAATAATTTCAAGAAATTGGTGTTATTACCATATTCTTCTACGTACGTTGAATCAAAATCCATTGTTGGAAGATGGAACTAAACTTTTTCATTTACAACATATACCTAAGTACCGCATAAAATCTGAAGACATTAAAAATTTGAGGAAATCTTGCAAAGGGACTGTTCACATATTACGTAACGCTTTTTTTGCCGTTTTTTAACCCCCCCCATAGTAACAGATCGTAACAAATTCCGAAGACCATCCCCCCCCAGAAGAATAACGTAACAAAAGTTAAACACTTTAAATTACTTTTTGAACAATTTTTTTATTCGAATAAACAAAACAAAATTCTTTATAACTTAAGTTTTTTTTTTGCGTGCATTAATATTATATTTAGTGTAATTTTTTTTATAAAAAGGAGTTACATAACATTTTTATAAACACCCCCCCCACCCCCCCGCCGTAACAAACCGTAACAAATTTTCAAATCCCCCCTCCCTAGGCCGTTACGTAATTTGTAAACAGCCCCAAAAACAAACTGTTTTTGGGGAAAAACTGCAAGTAAAACCGTTAAACAAATTTTTTTTTTTAATTTAGGGCAAAACAAATTTTAGTACACAAAAATATAAAAAAAAATTTGAGGAATTTTTTTAAAAAAGTGTATTTTGGGGAAATTTCTTAAAAATTTGAGGAAATTTCATTCATTCCATCTGTCAGCCCTGGACGAACCATGCAGGAATATTATTATCGAAAATTCATAAATAAGAAAGGTTTCTTACAAAATAAAATTAATTTTTCGATCCAAAAAAAAAACTTAATAAAAAGAGTTTTATTTGTTACTTTGGAAAAGAGTACTTAAATAAAAATAAGTAAAAAACAAGTTTTCAACCAAAACTGAGGTCAAGCTGCATGAAAAAGTAGAAAATAAATTTTTCTTCACACACTAAGGTGGACTCAGATTTTTCAATAATTTTTTAATAAGACATTTCTGTTGAAGATGCGATTGATGACCTTATTGCTATTTGCAATAACAATTATTGCAAATTGAAATAAAAACAAGTTATAATTTAAATTGCAAATTAAATAATTTTATTAAATTTAAATTTAAATGCTTCAAAAATAAAAATAGTCTTCGCTTATGAAAATAACAAAAAGAATGATGAAATTAAATTAAAACGAGGAATTCAAAAAGTGTTTACATCGCTGCTTTATATTGGACAGGGTTACCGTTTGCATTTTATATATTCAACATTCCCCCTCGCTGTAAACCCATTTCAGCAATAAATTTTTCAAATTGTTTTCTTCCAATACTTTTAGTTAAACAATCGGCAATTTGTTGATTGGTGCAAATTTTAATCAATATTATTTTCTTATTCATCACACATTCTCTTAAATAATGAAACTTCAGATCAATATGCTTTGACCTTTTAGTTTCTGGGTTTTTAGCAATAAAAATACAACCTGTATTATCTTCATATAATTTAACTGGAGAAACGTTATCGATTTGCATGTCATTTAATAACTTTGTTAACCATATTGCTTCCATACAAGCTGATGATGCTGCAACATATTCAGCTTCGGTACTCGAAGTCGTTACCAAGTTTTGTTTCTTACTCGACCACATTACGGTGTTCCCATAAATTTGAAATATAAATCCACTAACCGATTTTCTTTCAATTGGATCATTAGCCCAATCAGAGTCTACAAAACCTTTTAATATGTCATCATTTTTCTTTTTGTATATTAATTTCACATTTTTAGAACCTTTAATATATCTTAATAATCTTTTTAAATGTAACCAATGTTCATCATTAGCTGAATCCTGAAAGCGACTTAAATATGAAATTGCAAAACATATGTCCGGACGAGTTGCAAGCATTAAAAACATTAAGCATCCCAATAATTCACGATAAGGCGCTTTTGTCAATTCTCTTTCTTTTTTTTTTTTAAATCAGTTTTATTTCCATAGGTGTTTTCACAATATTACATTCAGTCATTTCAAATTTATTCAGGATTCTTTCAATATAATCTTCTTGATCAATAACCATTATATTTTCATTTGGATCGTAGTCGATATTAATACCTCAGAATTTTTTAATCAAACCCAAATTTTTTATTTTAAATTTTATCGCTAAATTATTTTCTAAATCATTTATTTCGTCAATATTGTCTCCACAAATTATCATATCGTCGACGTATAATAACAAATAAACAATTTTATTTTCGTTCCTTTTAAAATAAAGACAATAATCTGCTTTTGATTGTTGATATTTTATTTCAGTCATGAATTTATGGAATCGTTCATTCCAACATTTGGAACTTTGTTTGAAACCGTATAATGACTTATTCAACTTTAAAACACAATTCTCAGGAACTTCAACACACTCAGGAGTTTTTAAATACACGTCTTCATTTAATAAACCATTCAAGAAGGCAGTTTTTACGTCAAGATGGTGAAATACAAAACCTCTTTGAACACCGACAGAAAAAAGAGTTCTTATTGTTGGTAGCCTTGCAACCGGAGAATAAGTTTCGTTGTAATTTACTTCGGATTTCTGCATAAAGCCTTTTGCTACTAAGCGGGCTTTAAATTTCAACTCATCGCAATGTTTCACTTTAAAAATCCATCTTGTACCAACAAGTTTGACATTTTTTGGTTTTAATACAACTGACCATGTATTATTTTCTACAATTGAATTTAATTCTTCCTTTACTGCTTCCTTCCATTCTTTTTCATTTTCGTTTCCATTAATATCATTTAGATTCTTGGGAATATTTTCATTATATATATTATAAGCGTAATGTAAAATGTCGTCGTGATTGTTATCATTGTTTGAAAGGTATGTTTCATAATCTTCAAATCTTTTAGGCAGTTTGATAGTTCTTTTGGGAATATTATTATTTTCAATTCCCGAATTTTCATTTATGTTAATATTGTTTTCGTCAAAATCAGGAGGGATTGTATTATTTTTATCGATCAACTCAATATTTTCCTTCATTTTATCGCATTCATTCTCATAGCTGTTATTGTCCAAATAAACCAATTTTTCTGTATTTTCATCGAAACGAACATTGTGAGAATAAATAATAGAAGTTTCAGAAATATCCCATAGTTAATAACAATTTGCACCATAACCAATGAAAATACATTCATGACTATTATCATCAAATTTCTTTCTATTAACCTTTGGAATATGAGCAAATGTTTTGCATCCAAAAATTCTGATTCTAGATAAATTTGGTTTCGAATTAAACCACATTTCATAAGCGGTTTTATTACACATTACAGCTGACGAAGGACTTCGATTTGTTAAATAGGTAGCAGTTAAAATAGCTTCACCCCAAAAGTATTTATTTATTTGAGCTTCTGATATCATTGCTTTAGCCTTTTCAAGGAGAGTCCGATTCATTCGTTCTGCAACCCCATTTAATTCGGGTGTGTATGGTGGAGTATATTCCAGAACTATACCTTCTTGACTACAAAAATTTTTAAGTTCTACACTAGAATATTCACCTCCATTATCACAGCGTAGTCTTGAAATTTTTAAAGAATGATGTGCTTCCGTAAAGGCCTTATATTTTCTAAAACATTCAAATACTTCACTTTTATTTTTAATCAGGTAAGTAGCCGTCATACGAGTGTAATTGTCAATAAATGTAGTAAAATACCGAAAACCGTTGTAAGTTGCAATGTTCGCAGGACCGCACACATCTGTATGTATTAACCCAAGTGGCCTAGAAGCTCTTTCGCGTGTATGATCAAAACAAGATTTCGTTTGTTTTGTTTTAACACAGATCTCACAAAATTTAAGTTCATTTTTCAAATCTGAATCTATGCCATTTACCAATTCAGTTAACTTACATACATTTTTCATACTTAGATGACCTAATCTTTTGTGCCATAGTTGATTTTTGCCATAGAAGCTTCTGCGGAGTTGTTATTGCTGTGAAATTTCATTACATATAAACCATTTTTCAAGAAACCTACACCAACCACTTTATTGTTCATAAAAATTTTTTGCTGAACCATTTTCAAAAATTACCTTCCCACCATGTTTATCAATTTGACTGAGCGATAATAAATTTTGTCTAGACGACGGTACAATCAAAATTTCAGATAATTTACCATCAATTCTCTCACCATTCACTTCAGTCGAAATTGACATTTGTCCAGCCTTTATTGCATCCATTGTTTCACCTTCTTTCGCAACATTAATTGAGATAGGATTCTTTAATACATTTTTATCTTTAATAATGCTCGCATTGTTAAAAATGTGATCTGAACAACCTGAATCTATAAGGCAAGTAAATTCATTATTATTGTTATTTAAATGGTTACATACATGAAATGAAAAACCCTCGTTGATGTCGCTAATATTTGATTCTTTTGCTAAGTAAGGTTTATCATTACGAGACAATTTTTCATTGTCATTGTTATTGTTTTTAGTTCGACATTTATTAGCTTTATGACCCATTTTGCCGCATTTGAAGCACTTAATAGTACTAAATTTATTTTCTTTTTGAGTGCTCAAAGCAATAGAATCTTCTTGTGAATCTTTAATTGAAATATATTTACTTTGTTTCTTTAATTCGGCTTCAAGTAAACTACTTTTTACTCGTTCCAGTGTTAAATCTTTTTCATCCATCATTTCTAAAGTAGTTACTACATGTATATACGAATCTGGCATTGCCATTAATAAATCAATTATTATTTCAATATCGTGTATTTTACCTCCAGCAGATTTATAATCGCGTAACGAAGATTCAAATTCTTTAAAAAATTCTGCTAAGGATTTATTTTCTTGACATTTTAAAGTCATTAATTTCTTTTTTAGGTAAATTTTGGTACCAATGCTTTTTCTCTCAAATACTTTATTTAAACCATCAATCATTTCAAAAGCACTTGATTTGTCTCTTACATAGTCTATATGCGAATCTGCTAAAGTTTTTACTATAATGTTCATGGCTTTTGCATCACTCAATTTGATTTTATCGTCACCGCCTTTCGTAACATCTTTCTCGAGTTGTTCTAACAATTCTTTTTCTCTCAAGACAGCAAATAATCTAAACTTCCAAACAGAATAATCGTTACCATAAAATTGAGATATTAAACTATTATCGAAATTCATTTTGGATAAATTGCCTGTACTTATGTTGAATTGACCACGTGTATCTGGGCCCATAACCTGTTGAAGATGCGATTGATGACCTTATTGCTATTTGCAATAACAATTATTGCAAATTGAAATAAAAACAAGTTATAATTTAAATTGCAAATTAAATAATTTTATTAAATTTAAATTTAAATGCTTCAAAAATAAAAATAGTCTTCGCTTATGAAAATAACAAAAAGAATGATGAAATTAAATTAAAACGAGGAATTCAAAAAGTGTTTACATCGCTGCTTTATATTGCACAGGGTTACCGTTTGCATTTTATATATTCAACAATTTCAATAAGTGATTTGATTCATGAAGAGAAAGAATATTCAAGAGGAATGTCCCAATCAAAAAATCTGAGTACACCTCTGTGTGTGAAGAAAAATTTATTTTCAACTTTTTCATGCGGCTTGGCCTCACCCTCAGTTTTGTTTCAAAACTTGTTTTTTACTTATTTTTATTTTCTGCTTTTTTCACGTTAACAAAATTGTTATTACAAATTTTCCTCGATTTTTCATGCAAGTTTTCATGATTGTTGAAGATTTATCACCAGAGACCGGAAGTTCATGCTCTTAAAAACGTTAAAATATGCGCATGCTCTTATGCTCTTAAAACCTAACAAATATACTCTTAAATATGCACTATAATACATTATTTATCTGATAAATTGCAATTAGAAACAATTATATATTTTCTTCTATGAAATTCATCCTCCGATCAGTGACAATTTATAAAACCATCTATTAGAAAAAGTTGTAGGTAAACAAACATTCTTTCAAAAAAATGTTAATATGATAAAATCCTCAATTTTTTTTTTTTTTTGAAAATTGTCCAAAAAATGCAAATACATGCATTTATAAGGTAAATATGCAATTATATGCATTTATTGGAGAAATATGTAAATATATGCTCTAACAAATCGATGCCACACTTTTGAAAAAATGTTCGATGACATGAAGAATTCTTCAATTTTTTAATTTTTTTTTCGAAAATTGTCGAAAAAATGCAAATACATGCATTTATAAGGTAAACATGCAATTATATGCATTTATTGGAGAAATATGCAAATATATGCTCTAACAAATCGATGCCATTTTTCTTAAAAATTTTTGATTCGCACAGATATTTACTTAATTTTAGTTTAGAGTTATCAGAAAAAACATGTATTTGCATGAACTGCCGGTCTCTGTTTATCACTAATCATATCGATGAAAATTTTTCCGATGATTTTCCCGCTTTTCCGGGTATTCCCTGTAGTTTTCCACAAAAGAAACTTTATGCAACTCATTTCGCTCTACAACTTTGTCTCAGGTTGCAAAACGCTTGCTTGGTCGGAAAAACTCCGGAAAAGCGTTTTACATGAATTTTCCTCGATTTTTTCTGCAAGTTTTCATCATTGTCGGAGAGAAAATAATGATGCCAGTTGATATGGAACTTGATCCTGCATAATTTAGAAAACTTTTTTACCGGAAAATTTTCCGGAAAAGTCGGAAAAATTCGGAAATTTTTTTCGGAAGAATCGGAAAACTCTGCATTTTTCCTGAAACGGATTTATCACTAATCAAATTTGTACCAAATTTTCAAATGATTTTTCTCGATTTTCCGTGTTTTCCATGGAAATTTCCGGTTCAAATTTTGATTGATTCAATTGTCACGCGATATAAACTTGTGTGCCAAATTTCAGCTCGCTGTGATGAAGAAAAGTGGGTCTAAGAGAGTGTCGAAAATAGTAAAAAAAAAAAAATATACAGAGTTAATAATAATTGTGGCCTCAAAAAATAGTTTTAATTTAAAAAAAATAAAAAAAAAACTACTTACAAGTATTTGGAAAACTATTAAAAAATAATAATCTTTTTTTAACTATTTTTTTTTTTCGAGTTATAAATAAAAAGTATTATTTTATGACTAAAAAGTAAAACTTTTTTTAAGAGTTATTTTCAGACTAATTGAAAAAATTAAGTATTTCATTCGGTCTCTGATTTTATCAAATTCTGTTATTAAAATTAGAGATTTATTCTTGAAATTATTTAAGAGGGGCAATCAAATCTGTGCAAATTTGCCAAAAGTTAATAAATGCATTTTTTGACTTGTGATAAAATCATATTTCGTTCCATAACATTCAAATCTTTGCATAAGTAAACTGAGCATTTTCTAAAAGTAAATGTAGATGGTTCAGAGCACAAGTCGATTAATTCCATTTCAAAAACTACAAAAAATTTGAATGATTGCATCATTTTTTGATATTATTATATTTAATTAACTAGGTGTCTACATTATCGTATTTTTCCTGCATGCGATTTTGTTCTTTAAATGTATTCGTGTATCTTTATACAAAATCCAAAATCGCAGCAAAATACGCATGCTGATTTTGAATAATTTTTCAGCATGCGTATTTTTTGACATTTCTCACAAATTTTTTTTTTTTTATTAATTTGACATTTTAATCAAGTAAAATGGTACAATTTGGAAAAATGTATAAAAATCGCATGCTGTAAATCTAACCCAGTGGCATATTGAGCAAACACAAATACTAATAAATGAAACAGAAAAAATACAATACATTCATAAATACGCGCGATTCTAAATCGCTAATGTAGACAGCCCGTAATTGTCACTATTTTATTTAATAGAGACAGAAGACCATTCTACATTTTTCCCGAGGGGTTGAGAAATAGAACTTCAATGTCATTTTGGGTGTAAATAAAAAATTACATTAAAAAATTTTCAAACTTCTGCAGTGCAAAATAATGAAAAAAAAAAGAATTTGTTTATTTTTTTTTTATATTTAATTTATATTTAAAAAATTTTCGAATTTGTTTAAAAAATTTAGAATTAATTTTTTGTGATTTTAATTTTTTGGAATTTTTTTTTTCTTGGTTTTGGGTTCATTTTTTTTTTTTTTTTTTGGGATTTTGTAACATTGGGATTCTTTTTCATAGGATTGTTTTAAAAAATTAATAATTACTATGTTTTTTAACATTTTAGTGAATATCAAATCACAAAAACAAGGTCAAATAAAATTGAAACATGGCGTAACAAAAATGGATTGTTTCAAAATTTAGAAGATTTATTTGAAGTCGATGGATTTAGTATTAAAATTTTGAATGATTTTGGTGATAGAATCTTAAACAGTGATAAATATCCACAAAATAAGTCAAGAACAAAATCTGCACCATTAACTATTCCAAGAGTGGTTGAAAACTTAAGAAAAAGCTTTAATTCATGTCTAGCATTGCACATAGGGACAACACATGTTGCATGGTCAAGAATTGAATTAAATTCAACAGGACCATGTGAATTAACAGAATGGAAATATTATAATTTAATAGAAAAAAAATTACATCTGAAGGATTTAATTCAAAATTGTTTAAAAATTAGTCATGAAATTCCTAATTCTGATTGTTATATAATTGAAAATCCACAAATAGCTGTACATGGCCAACCTGGAAGTCCGGATCAAGTCAATATAAACGTTCAGAAATCTCAAATTCAAGCAGTATTAGGATATGAGTTAGCTAAAAGGAGATGTGAACAGGAAGTTGATTCAATTCTTGTGAATACTTTTTATTTAAAGACATTTTTAGCGTCAAGATTATTTCAATGCTTTGTTGGTAATGAAAGGGTGTCAACAGAACAAATTGTAATGGGTTTACTTCGTACTCATTATAACAATGATATTGTTGATTCAGATAAAAAAATTGATATTAGAGGGAATATTTTAATATCAGAGGATCTAAGGTATTATTTTGAACAAGCAGAAGGTTTCAAACGTGAATTTTTAGGACAATCTCTATTAATAGGTTTAACATTTATACGATTAGCGCTTTTGCAATGTCCAAAAAGTTTAGAAAAATTAAGAAAATAAATGAAACTATTTTGGTAAAAAAAGTCATTAAGTGAAACTATATAATAAAATACTATTGTTACAAAATCAAAAAACTTATAATCTATTATCGTTTATCAGGTGCAATTAATAGAAAATATGATATATGATACTCTAATTTTCTAATTTTAATTAGAATTAATTTTGGACAATGAACGTTTCCATAATTGTTATTTAGCATTAAATTAAATGTAGTTTACTTCGGAGACTTAAAAATTACGACATTAATTTTTCTAAAAAAACATGATATGAATTGATAAATGCATATTAATACTTTTTAATTAATTGAAAAAAAATTGTGATTTATGTTATAATACAAAAAATTAAATTTTTTTGCCTACAAAACAAATCCTTTCGAGACTAAAAACCACAAATTAAATATATGTTAAGCTTAATCAAATATTCGTTTTTGTATTGGTTTCAATCGTTTCAATTAATAAATGTACTGAAATTTAATAAAAATTTCATATCGCCCAAATTTTTATGTAATCTATTTCAAGTCCAGAACTTGACTGATTCCAGGTTTTATGCCAATTATTTCGATCATTCCTAAAAATAATTTGGAATATCAATATTTTTGTGTTGTGAAATTTTGCTTTCATATAGTAATTACCAAAAGTATAATTCACATTTTGGATCTCCATTCATCCATGGTTTCATTTTTCTCTCATAACCATTTTGAGAAAAATCTGGAAAATCAGATATTCCACCTGCTGAAACTCCTAAGACCAAGTAAAATTCCTTATCAAATGGTGCCAAATAGTCGCCATTCTGCCACGAAATACCATCTCTGATATTATTAGTGTTTTGTTGAAAATCATTTTTAATAATAGCATAAGGTTCTTGATTGTCAAAACTTAATCGAATTTCTCTATTTGTCCAAATCATGGTATAAATATGGAAATTTTCTCCTAAATGTTCATTATATTTCTCGGTTTTGACTGGCATCCATTTCTGTGAGGTATAAGAAAAAGGTATAAGTACGTGTCTTTTGATTTAAAAAAAAGTGACAACCACATACTTTCCTATCATCTTCACCTGATGAAACCACACAACCACCATATAAATATCTACCATCGATATTCTTTCCATCTTTATCCAAAAGTCCTGCATTACCATGAATAAAAGCTATTCTTAGTTGTCCAGAAGAATAGCCTGTTGTACCATAGTGATTGCTATAAGGTTCAAGCAATATTTCTAGAAAAATAAAATTTAAGAATTTTACTATTTTATTTATTGTTCAAAAAAGAATATAATGTTCGAATCGAGGTTCTTCAGAGGCTTAGCGAAATGAAAATGATTCATTTCCAATGATTTAATAATAAAAATGATAATTGATCATTATTATTTTGAGAACATTAATTAAAAAATAATAAGATTTATATTAATTACGAGGAAACAACCAATCTCCAACAGGTAATCTAGCTCTCACTTCAACTTTTCCATAACGGAATGAGAAGAAATTTTTTGTGCTAATTCGTGCAGATACAATAGGCGGAAGTATTCTGAAACCACCAGCACGTCGTTTGCACTCCCTTTCCGTATCTACAATACCGGTACATTTATGTCCGAAATTCAATTCTCCTCTGCGTATGCTCGATTCATTAAAATTGCCAACCTCAGTTAGCAATGACGGAACAATATTTAATCGTCCATTATTTATATATAAATTTTTTCCATAATCTTGAAAACTAACAAAATCGGCATCTTCAGTGTCCAATGGTATTCGAATTTCTCTTTGCCATTTCGACCAATCAAATTCATTGAAATTTTCCTCAAAAATTAATTCATCTTGACATACTGGTTGTCCCTTCACTGTTGTTTTTGAAACGATACAATTTGGTTCAGACAAATTTAAAGGACTTGTCATATATTCAGAATTCTGTTCACGATGGTCAGATTGTTGTGGTTGTGGTATTGTGATACTTTGTCCTAACATTTTGAATACATTTTTGTTATGTTGAACATGAACCTACAAAAATGTCTATTTAACTGAATATTAAAATAATTATTTATATTTGATTACCCAGAAATTTAATCTATCTCCAGGATTTAAAGTGTTTTTTTTATTTTCATAAACCCATCTACCATTTATTGGATGCGAAATTTCTCCCTCAAAATCTCCAGGTTCAACTCCGTTTAAATTTCGATTAATTGCTCCATGAAAGGCAAATAACTTAATGCCTCTTTCATCTAAAAAATAAAAAAAAAACAATAAAAATACGTTATAGTAACGTAGAAGACTTTTAAAAATTTTATTAAAAGTTAATGTTCTAGAACTAGAAACTAATAATTGTAAAAATAATTTGGCATAAAAAATAATAGAAGAAGCAATGGAAATAAGTTATAGTTAGGACGCTAATAAATTAAATTATTGAGTTAAAAAAAACCATTTGTTGTGTTTGAAATTATAAAAAATATATTTCAAATATATTAAACTGATTATAATGCACTAAAATTATTAGATTATTAGTTTATTACCATTGTTTTCGTTACCTAAGTTCAATAAAAACATTAAAAACAGATAGGTATGAATTAAAAATTAATATGTACTAATATGAGATTTGTTAGGTTCTACCACGTTCTACACTAATTGTAAATAGTCATATTTTAATTTTTTTTTATAATTTTATAGGTAATAAAAAAGAAATAGAAACATATTATATCATTAAATATACACAAAAAATCATTTGAACTCTTAACTTTTCCGTTATCATCAGTTATGATTATCGTAAGCGTAATTACGGCGAAAATATTATTGTATGAACTGTGTAGCAAAAACTCATGTTATCAATTTTAGAAAAGAAAAATACCAATATCATGAACTTCTCTCTCATTATTTCACAATGAAAAGGAATACTTCAATTTTATTTCAAGATTGAAAAATAATTTTAATCCATCTAATTTTTTACTTATTTTTATATTATAAATAGAATTATATAGGTACCTGGAATTGACATTCGAAATCCTTTTGTATAAGTTAATTCTAATTCTGGTTGTGGAATTGAATACCCAATAGTTTTATTTATGAAAAATAATATAGACAAAAATATATAATTCATTATTTTTAATGATACATTTATTTTACTAAATTTTTATATTAGGTATAAACTTTCAATATCATCAATAAGTAATTAAAAACTAGTCAAAAAAAAATATTTTTTTTGTGTTATTATCATTTTATTATGAAAAACAGCAAAAAAAAAAAAAAAAACAAGTTCTGGTTTTTATATTTTATTGATCAACTTTTCTACACAAAATATGAATTTAAACTGAATCGATTTAATGCTAAATAATAGAAAGAAAAGAAAAAGAGCAGGATATGCTTTTAAATTACCTGCAATTTTAGAATTTATTTTTATATGAGTTAGATAGAATTGTTATTTGCAAAATTTTAAGTTCTTATTAAATTAAAACCGATTAAATTTAAAAAAACATAAACTTGAACATTATTCGAGAATAGGTACCTATGTTTTTTTCCGCTAAAGTGGGTGTCCAAGAACCAGCGGAAGGGTGGGGGGCGGCGGGCGGGCGGCCGCAAATCCCCTGACCAACCACCACACCGCCCGCTTGCCCCAGGAACTGATTTCAGTTTTGGAAGTTTGGGCACCGCCTCTACCCCCCCTCCAAGTTTCAGCTGTTTCTGAGAAGTTCACATAAACTGCACTTACGCCGATTTTTATTTTCAATTTTCATAAAAAAAATTCAAAATCCTAATTTTAAAGAATATTTGAGGCAATGAAAAGTGATGTAGTTGTAATTTAAATTCAAAGACCATGGTAAAAAATACTATATTGTTTTATGCAACCAAATACTTAAAAGATTTAGTTCTCAAATGCGTACAAACAATATCTCCAAAATCTGTTCTTGAAAAAAAAATGTTGTCTTTAACAAAGATGTCTAAATTTTTCTCTCCATGTTCCGAATTTGCAACATTTTGATAGAAAAAGGACGGGATTACGTCAAGTAAATTTTAAAAATTATGATCTCACGCCGTATATTTAATAATAGATTAAGTCTACGAATAAATACTAAAGGAAGAGTAAATCCAGCTCTAGCAGGAAGTATCTCTCTTACATATATTAGTGAGACCAATACATTTACAGTACAGGGTGTTTTATATAAAATCACAATATTTTGTTTTTACTGTTTTTTTTTTCCACAACACCTTTGCCGTATCTCCGAAACGGGGCCTTTGCCCCAAGAACTGATTTCAGTTTTGGAAGTTTGGGCACCGCCTCTATCCCCTCCAAGTTTAAGCCGGTTCTGAGTGGTTCACATAAACTGACTTTAGCCTTATTTTTTATTCCCGGTTTGCCCTTTTTTTTCTCGAAGCTTAGAAGCAAAAAAATTCCTAGGGGTTTCAGTGAGGCGACAGCTGTCTCCCATTCAGCATACAGCTTCCTATTTTAAACATTTTTATGCATTAGGGCCATATCTCTGATTTGAGTTTTATGGCGACTCTACCCCGTCAACAAGTTTCAGCCAAATCGAGCTTGCACACATAAGCTTCACTTACGCCTAGAGAGATTTTTGGAATGCATTGACTTTATTTTGAAATGAAAATAATTTTACACCTAACCTAATCCAAGTCCTCTGACTAACATTTGATTTTAAAAAATTAAGCCAATTACTCTGTATATTTTCTTATCTGACGTTTTGGTGCAATTTTTTTTTTATGTTTTCCCACCAACCCCCGATATTTTTCCTTCAAATTTTAATTTTTAATAAAATATTACTAATTGTACTTATAATAAATAAAATTTTATTAATACATATTTAAAAAAATTATATTTAATAAAAATAATATTTAATAAAAATAATTTTAAAGATACTTACCTATGAGAAGAAATTCTATAATTTTTATTATTTCCACTTAAATAATTTTTGCACCCTTTTACGCAACACTTCATTATCTCAAATTTTAATTATTATTTTTATTAATGTGAATTAATTATTTCACTTTAAATTATTTCTTTTATTTTAAAATTATTCGAAATTAATAATTTTCCAATTGTGATTTTGATTTTTTTTTTTGTTTATTTAAAAATAGGAAGTAATTAGAAATCTGAAGCGAGCTAGCCGAAGAACTTTAGTTTGAACTCGCCGATTTAAAAATTTTCAAATCAGAAAATTTAGTTCGAAAATAAAAAAATCTAGAAAAATCAAAATAAATTCAAGAATGAGTTGATACATGAGCTTGAAAAATGTGAAGACAAATCGTCTACGTTTGCCGCAACAGTTTTCCAGAAAAAGAAGAGTATTTAGCATTTTGTTTTCTAATTAGGTGTATTTTTAATTATTTTTTTACTTTGAACGGATTTTTAAATTTATGAAATATTATTTTCGTCTAAACTGGAAGCAATTTGTTTAAGTCGCTATTGCACAGTCGCTGTTGTTTAAGTCGCTATTGCACAGATTGCTCCAATAAACTAATTTGCTCGCCAACTCAACGGCATTGTCTAATTTTTTTTTTTTTGAACATTTTGACATTTTGGTGCAAAAAAAAACATAATGTGAACTACCTCATCGTTTATAGTATAAAGAAAGGAAATTCTTCATCCATTTATACAACATCCAACATCCTTGGATTAAGTGGAATACGAAGTGGAATATATTGACATTTAAAAAATAAATAAACTGAATTTTTTTTTTAAGTTAATATTTCTTTAGGCGCGTTGAGTAATTCTGTTGAGTAATTCTGTAGGGGGTAAAAATTCATTTTCATTCGACTCATTCGACATTCGAGTTCGAAAAAACCGACATGGTTTTTGACGTTTTAATACTCAAAAAAATTAGTGGTCCACTCAATAATCATTTGTCATTTATAAAAACAAAATAATTTGGCGCGAAAAATTTAAATTCAAATTATTTTTTAAAAATCTTTCGTTTACAAATTATTTAAAACTAAATTTTTTTTTTTCATAAAAGGTAGCTCCGGTGGAATTAAGATTACCAGTTTAAAATTTTTTGGGTAGGGAGCTACGGTTAGGTCGTGCCTGCGCAAAATATACAAACAAATTTTTTTTTCCAAAATAGGTAGCTTCTGTGAAATAAAGATTACCTGCAGGGAGCTACGGTTAGTCCGTGCCGGCTCAAAATATACAACAATTTTTTTTTTTTTTTTCAAAATAGGTACCTCCGGTGAAATTAAGAGGCGCCGTGACATTTGTCCGCGATGAAATTTGTATGGAAAACTTCGCGGACAAATGTCATTTTACAAAATGACATTTGTCCGCGATTGTAAAATGACATTTGAGCGGACAAATGGCATTTTGCAAAATGACATTTGTTCGCGATTGAATTTTCAAACTTTAGCGGACAAATGTCATTTTGCAAAATGTCATTTGTCCGCGATTGATTTTTCAAATTTTTAGCGGACAAATGTCATTGTGCAAAATGTCATTTGTCCGCGATTGAAATATTAAATTTTTAGCGGACAAATGTCATTTTGCAAAATGTCATTTGTCCGCGATTGATTTTTCAGTTTTTTAGCGGACAATGTCATTTTTCAAAATGTCATTTTTCAAAATGTCATTTGTCCGCGATTGATTTTTAAAATTTTTAGCGGACAAATGACATTTTGAAAAATGTCATTTATCCGCGAATGATTTTCCAGATTTTTAGCGGACAAATGTCATTTTTCAAAATGTCATTTGTCCGCCATTGATTTTTCAGATATTTAGCGGACAAATGTCATTTTGCAAAATGACATTTGACCGCGATTAATTTTTATCGCGGACAAATGACATTTTGCCAACATACATTCAAAAAACATCATAGTTATGACTAGTTTTTAGTCTTGTCTAACCCAAAGAAATTATAAGTCAAGAATGGCCTTATGAAAAAAAAAATGACCCCAGTTTTTGTTTGCAATGATGTTCCCAGTTTAATCTCCGATGGCATAAAAAATGTAAACCAACTAAAGAAAATGTGAACCAAATAAAAAAGGAATGTTATTATTACTTTTAGATTAGGTATACCGTAATAAAAAACAATAAAGAAAAAAATATATATATATTTTTTTTAATTCAATATATTTAAACTTATCAAAAGAATATTTTGAAATGAATTAATAATTCTATAAAGCTTGGTAGGAATCTTTTAATGAATTAATTTAAAATAATTCTCGAAAAAGCTAAACATTCAAAAAATTAAGATAATGCACAATAAGTACAAAAGTAAAACAATTAAGTATTAAAAAGTAAAGTTTTAGGTAAGTTTAATTTTTATAAATTTTTTTGCATATTTGATTAAAACAATTTCTTCCATTTTCACAAATAAATTGCTTACAATATATTTTCTTTGTTTCCTCATTTCTCGTCGGTAATATGATTCTCAAAATTAAGATCTTACATAGAACTTCTTACTATTAAATTCAATACTTCTATTTAAAAAAAAAACTTTAATCAAAATGTTTGTTTTATTTAAGTACAAAAGTTATCCCACCTAGTGATTTGATAGCTATAATAAAGAAAAGAAATATTTGTATTTGGTAAGCTGGCATGAATTAAAAAAAGGACGGTTTTTTTACTTTATAAAAAATATCCTCCAAAAAACATAAAAATTATTTTTCAAGAACATATATATATTTATATATTTCATAATGTTATTTTTTCTTTATTTTTGTTTATATAGTTTATTTTCATTAATAAATTAAGTAAAAACATACTCTCCTGATTAATTGAAATTGCAATTATGAATATTTATTATTCACTTCAGGAAAAAAATTATTATTTTCACAAATGTTAAACTATTGTATTCATTTTTACTCGAAAATTTGATGTTTATTTTTATTTGGGAACATCATTGCAAACAAAAACTTGACCCCCTAGCTTTTTCTCTTTCTTTAAATAAATATATATGAAAAAAGAAAGGGACAAAAAATTCAAAGGCCATTCTTGATTTATAATTTCTTTGGTCTAACCCCACAAGTTAAGTGGAATATGAAAAAGGGAAATAGAAAAAATACAGGAATTTATTTTTATAAGGAAATTTACCTGAAATATTCCACTAATGGAAACAGGTTATTAAGTTTAAAATCAAATATATATGTATGTAAAATGTGATTATACTAAACCTATAATATTTTTCTGAAGTCCAAGAAGGGATTTTGTGTACATTTTTTTGTTTTAATAAAAATAAAAATCAAGATATTTTGTTTGGAAATCTTGAAAGGGGGTTGGACATTTGTCCGCGGGACATTTGTCCGCGATTTTTTTTTGTATCGCGGACATAAAAATGACATTTGTCCGCGATTCAAAATGTCTTTAGTCCGCCGCGGACAAATGACATTTTCTAAAATGTCATTTGTCCGCGATAAAAATTAATCGCGGACAAATGACATTTTGCAAAATGACATTTGTCCGCTAAAAATATGAAAAATCAATCGCGGACAAATGACATTTTGCAAAATGACATTTGTCCGCTAAAAATTAAAAAAAGCAATCGCGGACAAATGACATTTTGGAAAATGACATATGTCCGCTAAAAATTTTAGGCTAAAGTGCAGATGACGTGAACCAATCAGAATCGGCACAACGAGAGAGTGGGTGGGGGCGGCGGGCGGGCGGGTGGACTGGTCCCACTGACCAACCACCAGTCCACCCGCCCACCCGCCGCCCCCCACCCCCCTCTATTTAAGGGGTAAATCGGGCAAAAAAAAAATTGCATATACAAAATGTATGAACAATTTGGGGGGACTCTACCCCTCTTCCCTTTTCCAAGCTTCAGACGATTCTGAGTGGTTCACGGAATCTGCAGTATCTCCAAAATTGAAAAATCAGTCGCGGACAAATGACATTTTGCAAAATGACATTTGTCCGTTAAAAAAACTGAAAAATGAATCGCGGACAAATGACATTTTGAAAAATGACATTTGTCCGCTAAAAATTAAAAATTTCAATCGCGGACAAATGACATTTTGCAAAATGACATTTGTCCGCTAAAAATTCGAAAAATCAATCGCGGACAAATGACATTTTGCAAAATGACATTTGTCCGCTAAAGTTAGAAAATTCAATCGCGGACAAATGTCATTTTGCAAAATGTCATTTGTCCGCTAATTTTGGGACATTTGTCCGCGGCGGACAAATGTCATTTTACAATCGCGGACAAATGACATTTTGCAAAATGACATTTGTCCGCGAAGTTTTCCATACAAATTTCATCGCGGACAAATGTCCCGCGGACAAATGTCACGGCGCCATCTTGAAATCAAGATTATTTTGAAAATAGACCAGATTTTTTTTTTTCAAATAATCTTGATTTCAAGATATTTTTTGGGAAATTTTCAAGATATTTTTTTTTTACCTGGCATCACTTGGTACTATAAACTTAATTTTTTTCGAACATTTTCGTTGTGGCGTGGCTCGCTAGCAGCTGTGGTACTAATATTTGTACCGAATTTAAATCAAAGGTAACAATGAAACTTCAATTTCAATAACCAAAAAATCTTGGAACAATATACGTAATAGATCTATACTTCTAATGATGTATTTTTTCTATACAAAAAATTTCTGTAATTTTTTGAATAGAAAATTGAAAACCATATGATTTTGACGACTATTTTTTCTTATGATTCAAGGGGTTTTTAGAAAAGTTTCCTTCCTTCGAATAATAATAAAAGAAAACATTTTTAGTTTATATTATTTGATTACAACAAATGAACAAATAGAGAAAAAAAATGAATCCAAGGCTTTTTTTATTAGAATTTTATTGTGAGCAGAATATCATTGAAATAAAAGGCTCACACATATTTTTTTTTTTATAGAATTTTCTTTTTAATTTTCTTAAAAAAAAATTTTTTTTTTTGAATGAAACAGAAATCAACGGAAACTAATACAAAAAAAAACAAAAAATTGAAAAACATATGTTTTTGAAAATTACAGAATTTGACAACCATAATAAGAAGTATAGATTTATTATGTATATTGTTGGAACAAGTTTTTAGAGGGGTAAGCGCTAAGGTGCAACAATAAGCTGTGGCTTCTAAAATTCCAGAAATAATTAAAAGGTAAAGTACAATCCATAGTAAAATTATTATCTATAATCTATATCTGTTTTTTTTATTTTATTTTTTTTCAAAAACATAATTTTCAGTTTTTATTTTTTGTACTAGTTCCGTTTATTTAAAAAAAAATTAGTCTGTGGTGGCATGTTAAGTTGTCATTCGCCCAGCGAAGATGTATCGAACATCGAAGCGAGTGGATTTTTTGGCAACATGTTAAGATTTTCTCACTTCGATACTTTCGAAAATCATTTTCTGAAATGATTTTTGACGTTAAAAAAAAAAAGAAGCAAAAAGTAAATAATAATAAATAATTTTTCATACCTAATTATTTTTATTTACATTTATTAAAATTATTTTTTTTAATTTTTATAAATAAAAATGTTTACCCACCTTTAGAATAATTTTTTTTTTATTAATATTAAAATAATTTTCTTTTAATTATTTTATTTTTAAATAATTTAAAAAAAAATATTTTTGTTTATTCAAAATTAATTTTTATAAATAATTTTGAATAAAAATAATTTCTTTTTTCATATTCGATTCCGTATCACTTGAAAATTTTTTTGTGATACCGTAGCGAGAAAACGTAGAAGCGATTTTGTCATAACATACTGCCATTCGATCGAATATCGAATATAGAATTTTTCGAAATCTTAACATCCCACCACAGGTCTAGATGCGGTTAATATAGATTGGTTGTTTCTGTTTCCATTCACAGAATTTATAAACTTTTGATTCGCAAAAGGTAAATAAAAATGCACATTTTTTTCCTAAAATTTACTAGTTGTTACCGGACGCCGACGGCCGACAAGTTTTGGGCTGCGGCGGGAAAAAACAATTAGGCGTGCTAAAAAAAAGGTGCGGCGTGCTAAAAAAAATAAAAAAAAAGGAAAAAGCAAAAAAATATTAGAAACATTTTTAGCACGCCGATACAAAATATTAAAATGCGACGCAAAGCGTACACACTGAGACGTCGACAAAAATGTTTTGCGACGCTGAACAAAAAAATGGTTTGCGGCGGTCAGCGCTCGGCGTCTGTTCAGATTGTACGTATCACTTGAAAAATTGTTTGTGATACTGTAGCGAGAAAACGTAGGAGCGATTTTGTCATAACATATCGAATGTCGAATATCGAATTTTTCGATATCTTAACATCCCACCAAAAAATTCATTCGACTACGACTTTCGACTTGATTGTTTCTTTTTTACTTTCGAGTTTCGATGCTTTCGATTTATTAAATTCATATTCAACTATCATGTCATTTGCGGCCAGTGATGCCAGGTAAAAAAAAGATATATTGAAAATTTACCAAAAAATATCTTGATATCAAGATTTCTTGAATAAAAATCTGGTCAATTTTTAAAATCTTGATTTCAAAATTTCCAAACAAAATATCTTGATTTGTATTTTTGAGGACACAATTCTTATTAACTCGTAAAGTAATTTGTCTGTATATATATTTTCGGCTATTTTCGACACTCTCGTAGACCCACTTTTCGTCATCACAGCGAGCTGAAATTTGGCACACAGGTTCATGTCGTGTGACAATTGAAGCTATCAAAATTTGAAGCGGAAATTTCCATGGAAAACCCGGAAAATCGGGAAAAATCATTTGAAAATTTGGTACAAATTTGAGTAGTGATAAATCCGTTTTAGGAAAAATGCAGTTTTCTGATTTTTCCGAAAAAATTTTCCGGAATTTTCCGACTTTTCCGAACAATTTTCCGGTAAAAAAGTTTTCTAAATTATGCAGGATCAAGTTCCCTATCAACTGGCATCATTACTTTCTCTCCGACAATGGTGAAAACTTGCAGAAAAAATCGAAGAAAATTCATGTAAAACGCTTTTCCGGAGTTTTTCCGACCAAGGAAGCATTTGAGCGTTTTGCAACCTGAGACAAAGTTGTAGAGCGAAATGAGTTGCATAAAGTTGCTTTTGCAGAAAACTCCATGGAAAATCCGAAAAAGCGGAAAAATCATCGGAAAAATTTTCATCGATATGATTAGTCATAAAATTGTTTTCAAACATCCATGCAGCACATAATAACAATTTAGTTAACGTGAAAAAGGCAGAAAATAAAAATAAGTTAAAAACGAGTTTTCCAAAAAACTGAGGCCAGGCCGCATGAAAAAGTAGAAAATAACTTTTTCTTCACACACAGAGGTGGACTCAGATTTTTTGATTGGGACATTTCTCTTGAATATTCTTTCTCTTCATGAATCAAATCACTTACTTACGTCCCAATCAAAAAATCTGAGTCCACCTCTGTGTGTGAAGAAAAAGTTATTTTCTACTTTTTCATGCGGCCTGGCCTCAGTTTTTTGGAAAACTCGTTTTTAACTTTTTTTTTTTTATTTTTATTAAAACAAAAATATGAACACAAAATCCTTTCTTGAGCTTCAGAAAAATATTATAGGTTTTAGTATAATCACATTTGGCGCCGTGACATTTGTCCGCGGGACATTTCTCCACGATGAAATTTGTATGGAAAACTTCGCGGACAAATGTCATTTTGCAAAACGTCATTTGTCCGCGATTGTTTTTTTAAATTTTTAGCGGACAAATGTCATTTTGCAAAATGTAATTTTTCCGCGATTGATTTTTTAAATTTTTAGCGGACAAATGTCATTTTGCAAAATGTCATTTGTCCGCGATTGATTTTTCAGTTTTTTAGCGGACAAATGTCATTTTGCAAAATGTCAATTGTCCGCGATTAATTTTTATCGCGGACAAAAGACACTTCGAATCGCGGACAAATGTCATTTTTATGTCCGCGATACAAAAAAAAATCGCGGACAAATGTACCGCGGACAAATGTCCAACCCCCATCACATTTTACATATATATTTGATTTTGAACCTAAATAAAAATAATACTTAAACCTAAATAAAAATAAGTACTAAAAAAAGAATTAAATTTAACATTTTTAATCAAAATCACAAATTCTTCTTCTTAATCTTCTTGATATTTTTTAAAAATTCAAGTCTTCTTGCTTATCGTAACTATTTACATGCCTAAACTTTGCAGTAAATAATGGCATTAAGTGCATCATTATTTTATCTGTTTCTAGTCTTCGTTTTATTTAAATTATTATTGAAAAAATTCTTTCTTCATTTTCTGTTGGTTAAAATGGCTCAAACAAACTCTTTTAAAATAGGGATGCAAAGTGATTGTCGTTTTAGGTTTAAAATTTTTCTCCAAAACTCTTCAATATTGAATTATAATCATAATTTTTTAAAATTTACTTGACGTAATCCCCTCCTTTTCCTAAAATGTTGCAAATTCGGAACGTTTAATGGAGAGAAAAATTTAGACATCTTTGCTAAAGACAACATTTTTTTTTTCAAGAACAGATTTTGGAGATATTGTTTCTACGTATTTGAGAACTTCATTTTTAAAATTAAATCTTTTAAGTATTTGGTTGCATAAAACAATATAGTATTTTTTTACCATGGTCTTTCAATTTAAATTACAACTACATAACTTTTCATTGCCTCAAATATTCTTTAAAATTAGGATTTTGAATTTTTTTTATGAAAATTGAAAATAAAAATCTTGATTTGCTTTCAAATTTCTTGAATTCCAAAGTTTTTTATAAGGGAATGGGAAAATAGATCAAAAATCTTGATTTAAAGATTTTTACTAAAAATTGGGGCAACAAATCTTGAAAATCAAGAAAAATCTTGACTTCTGGTATCACTGTTTGCGGCTCTCCTCAAATTATTGGTGGTGTGTGTTTTTTATTATGATGATGATTGCTAAGAATGATTGACGGTTGATGACAATGACAGCAAATTTTGCTGTATTTGCTTCTCTTTTCTGAAAAGAAAAAGAAATATTTTTTCGTGCAAAAAAATGGAAAAAAAATTTTTAATTTTCAAGAAGTTGAAAATAGAAGAGAAGAATTCGTATAAATAAAATTACACAAAGAAAAACTTTCTCATTTGGATTTTTAATTTTTGTGTTTTCGGTCATCGGTACAGTTTGTTGAACGGAATTTTTTCACAATTTTGAGGGAAAACATTTATTTTTTTAATTAGGAAAAAATTTTTTGTTGGAAATTCCTTTAAAAAAAAAATTATTAAAATAAAATAATATAAAAAAAAAAAACCTTAATTTCTTTTTTTTTAACTAAAAATTAATTTTACTACAATGAAATTTTATTCGATATTTTTATTTATTGGAATTTTATTTTCTACAAAATCTGAAGAAATTAAAACCGATGAAGGAGTTCTAGTTTTAACTAAGGATAATTTTAAAACTGCAGTCAGCGATAATGAATTTGTCCTAGTTGAGTTTTGTAAGTAAAAACAAAAATTTTCTAAAAAAAAAAATATATGTGTAAAATAATTAAAAAAAATTTTATTAATTTTTTTTTTTTAATTCCGGCAGAATTTTTATTGTGTGTGTGTGTAGTTTCTTTTTTGGAATTCGTTTGGTTGTATTATTTTAATATTAAGCAACACTTGCAAACCGAAAAGAGAACATTATTATATTTATTATAAATACCATCTAAAATTTGGGAGGAAAAGGGTAGAAATTAAAGGTAATAGGGTTATCAACAAGTTTTCTTTGCTTACCGGATTTGAGTTAAATAAAAAAAAAGAAGAAATTAACAGTTTTTTTGCAGTGGTAGAAAAAAATCCAAAATTTCGGCTAAACTGCAGTTTACGTGACCCATTCAAAATCGGCTGAAACTTGGAGGGGGGGATAGAGTCGGTGCCCAAACTTCCAAAACTGAAATCAGTTCTTGGGGCAAAGGCCCCGTTTTGGAGATACGGCCCCCCAAAATTTTTATACATTTTGTATGGGCATTTTTTTTTTTTTTTGCTCTCTTTGTCAAGTTCCTAAGTCAAAATAGTTAACTAATAATTCCAACTTTAATACTAGAAGAAAGTCTCAAATTTTAAATAAAACGGTAAAGAATGAAGCAACTTTAGTTAATGTAATTTTCGGATTAACAAAACTATTGTAAATATGAAATAATTTGAAATAAAAATTTTGCAAAACTATAATTTTGTTTTAGATAACGGCTAGAATAGTATCGGATTGATTACTCTAAATTGTTTTTTTTTTTATTAAAAGTTATTATGCTCAAAATGAATGTTAAAAAATACAATTTATTATTAAAAAAGATTAAAAATTAATTTTTATTACATTGTGCATTTATATTTGTATTTGTGACAACCGGCCTGACAACTAGACTCTAACGAATGCTTTTTCATATTATTGACAGAACTTAAGTGACGTGTCAATAATTATTGTTTTATATTTGATTAATTTATATTTTCATCAACACACTCAATATTCATTTCACATAACACAATTTTCCATCCAACCTCAATTTTTACAATTTTTTTTATTAATCACTCATTCATGCCATCCATGCGGCTTGTACTACCTACTAATTTCTTCTTTTATAATTTTTATGACAGACAAGTTATTGGCCTAAAAAGACATCGAGATATTTAAGAAATAAGGACTTACCTTACCTACATACAAATATCTGATTACTTTTTTAATAAGAAACTCATACCGTTAAATTGTCTTGTTCTTTGTTGAGTTAATATTGAAATAAAAACAATTGGCTCGCTGTATTTATGTATTATGATAAAATAATGGGCATTAAAATTTCCTTTTTCGCAATTTACGGCTACGCGAGCAATGGCTTTTCGCATATCCTTGCTGCGCGGGTACAAAAGTGTGTAACTGCGGGCGGGGTTGGTTTCTGTACCAGAGATATGGATCCATTTTAGCCAGTTGTTTAGTTCTTAAATTTTTTGTTCTGCACAGCTGATACTCACTCAGATGAACACATTGTTGTTATGTATTACACATTGAGTATTATTTCTGTTTTACATATAAATCTCTGCCCAACTGTTGTGTCCCTTCACAACTGGCTATTTTTTTTGTCGTGATAAGTCCAGCGATTCAGATACGAAAAAATTGCCTGCATGACTCTGCACAACTGGCCTTTGCACAACTGGTCTCTCCAACAGAGACATGGGTCTGAAATAATTTATTTATTGTACCTACCTAAATATAGTTAATTTGTTGTCACAGAAATTTACTTATTTGTGACATACCTACCTATCTACAAAGCTATTGTAAGGTTAGCGTTGCGGCTGCAAAGACCTTAAAGCTACATATGAAACAATAGGTACTATTTACGTTTATTTTAGGCATGATGAGATAAGTCTGTTCTTTTTAATAATTTAATGAGTGATACATACTTTAAATAAATTTTCAAGCTTAACTTAATTTTATTTTACAAACATTCAAAAGTTAGGTAGATGTAGGTACCTATACATATTACATATTTAATTTTATCAAAAACTTCTTAACTCTTTAAGTTTTGTTACGTATTCGTCCGGCCTACATTTATAATATATATGCATAAAATTATTTTATTTTTAAGTCGAATATTTTGATTAATAGTAATAATAATACTGTATTATGGTCATGATTAAGATCTAAGTTGAGAGTTCCTTGATTTTAAACATTTTGAAAAAAACTCATAGAAATATTATTACAAATTTAAAATACTTAATACTTAGTTTATTAACTTATTTTGATTCCAATTAAACAATTTGAACATATAGAGAATTGAAACTTAAATTAAGAAATATAATATTAAGGCCATTCGTCTTAATTTTAAAGTCATTCAATCAAAACTACATTTAATATATATAAATGTAAATAATTTAGAAAAAATAAATACTCAATAAAAAAGTTTTAAAAATCACGTTCTTTAATTGATTAGAAAGAAGAACATAAAAATTTTTCTCCGGCTCATTCAGAGGATTGTGGACACACATACTTGAAACAGAAACTTGGGGCGCATTTTTGAGGTAATAATATAAATTTTTACCTGCGTACCTGCACATCTATATTATTACCTCAAAAATGTGCCCCACGTTTCTAGTCATATACTGTTGTAATCACTTTCATTTCAAGTATGTGTATTCACAATCCTCTGAATGAGCCGGAGAAAAATTTTTATTTTGTTCTTTTTTAAGTATTTATTTTCCTCTTTTTAGTCAATTAGCCGTCAACCCGTGCTTGACTACGGACTCTGACTGATTTACTTTTGTAAGTGGAGCTGGGTAGGAGGCAAAAAAAATTTTTTGTTACAAATTTTGTGTGTTTAATCATTTTCTCATTTTATGTACCAAATTTGAATGAAATCGGACGAACTTTTGAAGGAGGAGGTCGCTGCGTAGGAGGCCAATAAATTTTTTGTTATGAAATTTGTGTCATTTTCTCTTTTTATGTACTAAATTTGAATGAAATCGGACGAACTTTTGGTTGTGAAAATTTGAAACAGACAAGAAACTTTTCAAATCATGATTAAAGTGGTAGAATATTGTATTGTCATCGGGTTCAGAACTATATTAAAAGTTCCAAAGCTGTAGCTTGTCGGAAAATGGGCTAAAATTTGATTGCAGAATTTCGTGGACAGACAAACAGACAAGAAAGTGACTTAAGATAAACATTGTAATAAAATAATAAAAACGACTACAATAAACGAATAGTACATAAAATTGTTATTAGCTATTTTATATAAAAATAAATTGAGGCATGCTATATTATATAAAAATAAATTGAGGCATGATTTGAGAAAAAATTAAAAACAACTGAAACAAAACATTTATTATTTAAACAAATTTCACTTTATAAGAATTCTGAATTTATTTAATGGTTTTGAAATTTTATAATACCCACCTAACTATCATCCTACCTATCTTTTGATCGGATTTCGAAGACTTCTGTTTATATAATGATGGAGTTTGTTTAAATAAGCTCTCAGTCTTTTAAATTTCATGTATATTTGTAATGGAAAACTTAAGTACCTACATAATTAATCTTTTTTAGAGATTTTACATTTTGAAATTTTATTAGCATATAAGATAATTTCCGCTCTAAATTATCTCTTTAAAAATAGTTTTATCATACTCTTAGGCCAGCCGCACACAGAAAGAACAAAACAGTTTTAGTCAAAAACGTTTTTGCTTTAGACAAAAACATTTCGTTTCTACAAAAAACATTTTATTTCAGTTCAGTCAAAAACGTTATTATTTTCTCATTATTATTAAAAACATAAAACATTAAACATAAAACAAGAATCAAGTGTTTGACATCAAAACGACTTAACGTGACTAAATAGACTAAATGTGATTTAAGTCATGTTATTGATCAGTGTGCGTCAATCCATATACTTTGTATTGAAACATCTACATGGAGCAGTTTTAGTCAAAAACGTTTTTGACTAATACTGTTTTGCTCTATCATATTTATATAAATTTATACATAATTATATAAATGAGCAATATTTATACATATATGTAAATCTCATTTTCGAAAATGGCTCGATAGATTTCGAAAAATTGATCTAGGGAAAATTCGAAAACCACCACAAATTATAGATGAAAAATAAAACTAACTTTTCTCAAATCTGATAGTTACTAACTCGAGACAAAATCCGTGAAAATTATAAATTAAAAATAAAATTAACTCTTTCAAATCTGGTCGTCACTAACCCGCGAAAATCGCGACAAAATTTCTCTGCAAAAACAGAAAAAAGAAACAAATTAGACTCCTGAGCTGAGCTCGGTATACCAGGTACTAGAGAACATAATTAACAGTTAGGTATATTTCATGTATTTTTTTGTAATAATATACAGAATTAACCAATTTTATGTTTGAAAAGCTGTTAAAATTATAAACCTTATATATAAAGCATAATAATAAATAAACTTTTTAATTTTTAATTATTGTGTGATATAATCTGTAGCTTCTATTGTGACATGTGGTCAATACAATTTTTTAAGCTTTCTTTATTTTTTTTTAATTTTCCATTTTTTTTTTTTTAATTTTCCGTTTAATTTAATTTTAAATTTAGTATTCACCATTCATAAATAAACATTGACATTTAATTTCAATGATGCCAGACATACAAAAAGAAATAACCCAATAGACATGACTTCAGTGTGCAAATTCACACGAATTTTGTTTCTAAATGAAAATGGCGACATATTTATTTGCGGTGATAGAAAAAAATAGTTTGCATTATTTCTACCTAAAAAATATTTTCCAGTATTTCTAATGGGCAAATCAAAATGATGGCAATTTTTATTTTAGCGGCCACTCGCGCTTAGAGGGAACGTTGGTCGAGAGTTTCCAATCGAAGAGATACAGGCCAGTTGATAGGGAAAAAAGATACAGACAGACAAATTCGTGTACGAGTTAATAATAATTGTGGCCTCAAAAAGAGCACACATAATAATTCATATTCGAACATTTAACACAAACATTTATTCTCTAAGTCTGCAGAGCCTATACTACCTATACTATCCAATCATAGAAAAGAAGATATAACTAAACGTTAGTTTTGCTTTACAATCTAGACCAGTTTTGCTAATACAATCTAGACCAGTGGTTCCCAAAATAATGGATCGCGACCCACTGTTGGGTCGCGAGCTGATTCTAGGTGGGTCGCCAATAATTTTATTATTTGTATTAATTTATTTTTAATTAACTTAATGTAATATTTGAAGCATATTTTTAGGTGCTTGTAAAATATTTCTCAACAAATATCTGTATTAAAAAGATTACAGTACAAAATTCATATCCACTTTTACACACAGTACTACTTCCATTCACAACGTCTTATACATGTGAATATGCATTTTCAGCAATGTTTGCATTAAAAAATACACAATAAATTACAATTATCAAACTCACTTCACTAATACAAAAGTTGATGTCGAAGATGTTATTTGCAAAAATAGAAAAGAGGCCCATTCTTCTCATTAATTTTTTTTTACAGGTGGGTCGCGAAAAGCTTAGGATTTTAATTAGTGGGTCGCGGCTGGTAGAAGTTTGGGAACCCCTGATCTAGACTGAAGTAATTTTTTTTGTTGTTAGAGAATATAGAGTACGCCGGATTTTTAAAAATTTGATTTTTTTTAGCTCAAATAAGCCTGAGAATTTTTTTCACGTAGTCACAAAAATGGTCATAAAATTTTTTGAGTTTTTTGAATCACTATACTTTCTTCGGAGAAAAGTTGCTTAAGAACATAACCTTTCCAACAATGTATAACACTACATACTTTATTTAGCTAATTTCTGAATTATAAGCCAAAAACAAAACCCGACGCATAACCCAGCCCTCTCCCTTATATACTACTAGCTATTTATATTTAGATAGTTTTACCGAAAGATCAGATCGAAGATTAATCAATTAATTTTCCAGTTAGATTAATATTTGCCATAATTCAACCAATTTTACAATTTTGCACCTTCAACTACTTTAATAATTTCGTTTTTTTTTAATTTAGCTGGTAGGTATATTAGTACGTTCCATAAGTCTCGGGTACCCTCCACACAGGACAATACCCCAGTCCTGTGACAAATTTACTTTTGGAACGACAAAATCTGACAGCTAAGTCCGATGATTGAGACAATTTCTGCAAAAAATTCGTTCCAGAATGCTACCCTACCACAAAACTTCTGCAAAGGGAAATTTCAAAATTTCCCATAACAACCTCAGTTCTGGGCGTACTTTTTAGTGCATTTTTTTCTAGGACAATAAGAAATAATCTCGAAAACTAAGCGAGATATCTCAAATTTTTATTTTATCTTTTCGTCTTATTACGTCGAGTTCTACAAGAATCCATTATCAGATGAAAAATAAATTAAGAAACTTCGTAAAGGGAGAACGGCAACTTAAATTAGCATAATGTTAATAAGACATCAGCTGCTTGTAATTATTTGCATATACTTTAATATTTGTTCACCAAATGCATGTAACCAATTTCCAAAATATCTTAAAAACATTAAAAATAAAAAAGAATTTTAGCTATTTCATTAAATTTGTATTTCTTTAAGCAAAATATAAGCAAATTATTAATAAATATACAAATTAATCTTCAAAATCTGAAAACAACAAATGTCAAATTTTTTAACGATGTGCATATAAAATTTGTAAAGGTATATGATTTTAAAATTAAAATGGTGGCAATACCCTGTGCATAGGACTTTGCAGAAGGTATTCCTAGGACTTTGCAGAAAAGGGAAATCTTGCGTGGAGGGTACCCGGACTTATGGAACGTTCTATATGTATAGTAGAAAAACGCGGTCGCTGTTTTATACTAATTAAATTTTTTTATATGTCTAAGGGCCGTTTGCACCGATTTAGCTTAAATATTTAAGTTTTAGCTAAGTATCAAAGTAACACTTAACTAATTGCACCAAATTTAAAGTTCCACTTAAAATTGCTTAAGTTTAATTTAAATTAAGTGATAGATTTTGTGAACTTAAAATTTTAAGTTCTAGTTGTATTCGATATTTGTATGAAAAAATATTTTATTAGGAACAAATACTAGAAAAATGACCTACATCTAAACCTAAAATTACAACAAAATATTTTTTTGTTGACAAGAAATCAATTTTTTTTTCAATGTCAAATTTGGACACTTTTTTTTTTTGAAGTTTAACTTCTTTAGCGAGGTATTGTAAAAAATGTTGTGAGGAAATAGGGGAAAAAAGAAGACAGAATATAGTATGTCCTATGTTAACGAAAAGTAAAAGCCACATAGGGGTAATAACCACAGAATGTAGTATGTTAAAAAGTAAAAACAAATATAAAAGCAGGGAAATATAAGACGTTGTAGCCTGACCTGTAGCATGCAGCATGTAGCATGTATTTATGCCTTGTTTATAGCTAATTTACCTTTCTGAAAAAATGGTACCGTAAAAATCGATTTTCTATCTTATTATTGTATTTATATTTAAGCAAATTTACTGAAAATGAAGATATTAATTTTATCTATTTTTCGTAAAAAGAATTTTTTAAAAATATTTTCAAATAATTAAGAAAATTGAATTTATTTTTTTTTGATATCTGAAAAATTTCATTAAGTACTTCACAAAATTATTTTTTTGTTTCTTTTTCATTACGTTTCCTATCTATCATAATATTTTTTTACGATACCTTTGCTGTCAAAAAATTTTTTTTTGTTTTTTTTTTTTTTATATTTTTTGCAGTTGATTTTTTACTTTCAGATAAAATTAGCTGTGAATAGGTTTCCGGAACATTCCTCCAAAAATTACTTTACTGTGGTAGCTATAAACAACGCATTACGAAAATAAAATAGCGATACTACACACACATAACAAATACTAACGATGTGTGAAAAGCAAAAAACAAAAAAAAAAACCATGTAGAATTAAAAAATTGTACAATAACACAGAATTAAAGATCAACTGATTTTGTTGTTAATATTTATTTAGTTTATTTCCTTTTCGAATTAGTGAAATTCTATCATATGAAACAGAAACGCTGTTTGTCTGTTCCGAATAGGCTCCTAAACCGCTCAGCCGATCGTTTTCAAGCTTACACCATTTCTTTGTCTATTTGATTGGCCTTCTACCTAGCGACCTCCCCTGAGGGCCCACTTCAAAAGTTCGTCCGATTTCATTCAAATTTTGGTACGTAAAAAGAGGAAATGATTACACACAAATTTCGTAACAAAGAATTTCATTCAAATTTGGTAAATAAAAAGAGGAAACGATTAAACACGCACGGACTAGGGAATGCATTTTTTAAAAAAAATTAATTCCGGTTTTTCGGAATTGCCTTGAAATGAAATCCGGAACTCCGGTTTATTCCGGAATTTCATATAAAAATTAAAATATGTTAAAAAATTAAATTAAATTATTCTTTAACATAAATATTAGTGTATTTAGTTCAAAACATTAAAATTATAACAAATTAACTTAAAATGTTCCTGCAGCGTTGTTAATAAGTTATATTAGAGAGTTTCCAAAAGTGTTCCTCGGGGGCCCCCTTGATCACAAAATTTAATTTCACTTCGAATTCCAAATAAATCACTGAACTCGGAACTCCAACTTATTTTGTTAATGTTGATTAATATGAAAAAAAGTTTTATGTACTTGCAGACTTGCGATAGCTACTTAGATTTAAATTTTTGTGAATTTTAATGCTTTATGCCTAAATAATAAAAAAAAATAAACAATTAGTCAAAATTCCCGCCAATAAAAGTTCTACCAAATTCGAAAAATTCGGAATTTAGCATTTTGAATTCCGAATTTTTTGAACTTCCGAAATTCCGGAATCCGAAAATCCGGTTTTGCATTCCCTAGGGCGGACTTCTAAAGTTCTTACGATTTCATTCAAATTTGGTAAATAAAAAGAGGTAACGATTAAACACATAAATTTTGTAACAAAAAATTGATTGATATACCCAACGACTTCTTAAGTTCGTCCGATTTTATTCAAATTTGGTAAATAAAAAGAGGAAACGATTAAACATATAAATTTTGTAACTAAAAATTGATTGATCCTACCCAGCGACTTCTAAAGTTCGTTCGATTTCATTCAAATTTGGGGTAAAAAAGAATAAATGATTACACACAAATTTCGTAAGAAAAAATTTAGCCCTCTCTTCCACTTACAAAAGTAAATCAGTCAGAGTCTGTAGCAAAATAAATATTTGCAAGTAAATAAAGAAGTTAAACTTCTTTCGTGTGCTTATGAGGATGAGTCTCACACATATTTTTTTTTTTTTTTACCGATACTTACCTTCATATTTTTATTAGCAATAATTTTTTGCATTTTTTTAAAAATTAATTTGTATAATTTCCACTAAATTTAAACCAAAATAAAAAAAAAAATATTTATTTATTTTTGAAATATATTTTTTTTTTTTATTTGACAGGGAAATTTAAATAAGTAAAACTTAGTTAAGTTATAGCCTCGCTACACTTCAGGTTCCAAACATCGAATTCCATGTTTTGCAGAAAAAAATAGGTTCGTTCTGTGTTTGGTACTTGGTTTGCCATATAAATTTTTTTATTTTTTTTTCATGGTTTGAAAGTTGGTTCGACACAAACTTATAACTTCGCTACACTTCAGGTTACAAACACAGAATTCCGTGTTTTGCAGAAAAAAATAGGTTCGTTCTGTGTTTGGTACTTGGTTTGCCATATAAAATTTTATTTTTTTTTTTCTTGGTTTGAAAGTCGGTTCGACACAAACCTAGAAATTTTACTACATAGTTTTATTGCATTTCAAAAAAAAAAAGGTATAACCTGTCAATTTGCAGAAAATTTACAGAAAAAATCATACTTTAAAATGCTTCGATATAAAAAAATAATAATAAATTGTAGGTTGTCAAAAAAGAAAATAAATTAAAATATTTTTAAAAAAAAATTTAATATTATTTTTATTTTCCATTTTTTCTTTAAATTAAAAAAATTAATTTTTTTTTTTTAAATTACGAAAAAATAAAATTTTATTTTACAAAGAATTTTTTTTTAATTTTACAAAGAATTTTTTTTTAATTTCAAACCAAACCATCTTTTATAAGTGTGTCACCCCATTCGCCAACCTACTTTCAAACCAAGAAATTCATGGTTGCTAACCTGAAGTGTAGCGAAGTTATTAGAAATTTCACTACATAGTTTTATTGCATTTAAAAAAAAAAAAGGTATAACCTGTCAATTTGCAGAAAATTTACAGAAAAAATCATGCTTTACAAAAAAATAAATAAATAAATTGTCGGTTGTCAAAAAAAATAAAAATTCGAAATATTTAAAAAAATTTATTTTCCATTTTTTCTTCAAATTATTTTTCATTTTATAAATTCTTTTTTTTTTTTTAAATTACAAAAAATTAAAATTTTATTTTACAAAGAATTTTTTTTTTTAATTTCAAACCAAACCATCTTTTATAAGTGTGGCACCCCATTCGCCAACCTATTTTCAAACCATGAAATTCATGGTTGGTAACCTGAAGTGTAGCGAAGTTATGATACTATTTTAAATCGTGAAATATTCCTTTTCTGCTAAAGAAAATTCCTTTTTTTCAGAAATTGAAATAGGCTTGACATTTAATCTGTATCATCTGGAACGTCTGCTTAAATTTTCAATCTTGTTTTTTTTTTTAAATGAGGTGCACCTAAAAGTACTCCTGTAAACTGAGATTGTTATGGGAAATTTAAAATTTCCCTTTGCAGATTTTAAAAAAATAAAATATCATTTCGGAACGATTTTTACGTCAAAATATCTTAATTTGTAAAATAATTGTAAAATAACAGCTGTAAAATCGTGTCGTTCCAAAACTAGAAATTCGAGAAATTAAAATAATTTTTCAGTTTCTAAAATAGTCTCAGTTTGGGAACGGTTTAATCATAATTTTTTCAAAGCAACTTACTTACATTTAAGTTTAAACATAGATTTATAGCTTCATACAACATTTTTTCAGTCTTTTTTGGTATTTTTATGTGAAGGTGTTAGTAAAACTAAATAAAATTATTTTCATATATTGATAGTTATGACATATTTTATTTTGTTATACTAACACATTCACATGAAAATACCAAAAATAATGTCGTATGAAGCTAAGAATCTATGTATATTCTTAATCTATGGTTTAACTTAAATTTAAATAGAACTTAATTAAGTGTAACTTTTAAGTTTAATCGGTGCAAACGGCCCTAAGTTTTATAAACTGAGTGCGTTCCATAAGTATTTTCGTCTGTTTCGCAGAATCTCCCTTTTCTGCAAGCCAAAAAATTCCTGTCCTAGAAAAAAAACCGATTTGACATTTAATTATTTAAATCTGCTAAGATCATATACTTCATTAATTTTATAAGGGCATATCTTTTAATGCGTCATATTTCATTTTTTAAATTTTTAACAAAGTTCCAGAAATCAATATTATTTCAAAATGAAAAAAAAATGATTGAAAATAATGAAATAAATATAATAAATACAAAAATCAAGTTAATTTGTTTAGCCGACTGTTGCAAACTGTAGCCGACTATGGTATTATGTTAATATAAAAAAAAACCTACATAAAATTATAAAGTATATGGTTACAAATAAAATAAATAAAACTTCGTAAAATAATTTTATTTTAAACAAATTAAAGAATTCTAATTACTATAAAAGATAATTTCTAATAATATCAACAATAATGAATTTGAAAAAAAAGAAACATAATTGCTAATAATTAGTAGATATGTAATAGATTCTGAGTTTAAGACCACTTAAAAGTTGTCCTAGAAAACAATTTGTTATGGGAATTTTTAAATTTCCCTTTAGAGATTTATTAAAAATAAAAAAGAGTTTCGGAACGATTTTTTGCAGAAATTATTGTGAATATAGAGTTTTAGCTGTCAAATCGCATCGTTCCATAATTAAAAAGTCTCAAAAAAAGATTACCGATGTTAGTTTTAGGTAAAATCGTGACTTATGGAACGTACTCTATAAACTATGAATTTTTACGAGGATTTTTATTATAATTAAAATATCCACATGTATATACTTTGAAAGTAATTTATTTAAATTTTAATCTCGTTTTTATTTTAATTTTTAAATTTACTAAATGTGACATAATGTTAAGAGGATAAATAAAATAATATGAAATAATTATTACGGCTATAATTGTAGAATTTCATGCATTTATTTTTTTACTTTTTTTTTGTATTTTTCTTAAAGCATATATCTTTATTAATTTTTTTTTTTTTTTTTTTTTTCATTTTTAAATATAGAAAATTATCAGTTCCTTAAACATGACGTGTATTTTTTTTTATTTAATATTTTGTTTATGCCACGTCTTCGAATTATTCTTTCATTCATTAAAAAAAAAAAAAAAAAATTTTTTTTTTTTACCAAGAAACAACAAACTAATTTTATGTAAATATTAGATACACTTATAACTCTCTCTTCTCATATACTTTTTATACTCATATAGATTTTTTTTTTTGAAAGAAGGAAGAATAATAAAAAGAATAAATCTCAGCAGAAATGTAGATTATAATTATTATGTTTTTTTTTAATTGATTTAAAAATAAAAAAATGAAAAATTTTGTTATAATGATTTTCTCATGGTTTTTCTTGTATATTAAAAGTTACAAAAAATTCGTGAAGAACAAAAAGCGCGGTAAAAATGTTCATACTTAGGTACTTGTCTTGACGTATATATATATTACAGATAAAAGTATGTATAAGTAATTTATAATATACAAACTTAATAAAAATTGTACTTACTTTTTTTTTGAATATCAATTTTATACCTTAATATTTCAAAACCAATCTAACAATTTTGGTACTCGCTCAAGTAACCAATTATTATTGGTGAGACGAATTAGACTTGAAGTATCAAGGCAAAAAATATCTTATTTTGGTACCAGCCTATATAATACTCTTCCTCAACAATTAAAACTTTCTAATTCAATTTCTCAGTTCAAATCTGGAGTTGCACAGTGGATCGTCGACAACTACCCACCCTAAACGGTATAACCAATATAAATCAGTATAAGCTGATTCTATTTCAAAAATTCGAAAATTCATAATTTTTTTTTCATCTAGTAAGCACTCAATGATTTTTTTTAATTGTAATCAAGACCGATCGATTTAGACAGGCTAGGACGTAGCTGTCATATGGAGATAGCACATAACTGAAGTCACAAACTTGATTAAAAATTGATGAAAATTGATTCTGTGCGTGCTTTTCCAAGCCTTTCTGAATTAATTTGTCTTAATTTTTTTTTAAATCAAACTACAATCATATTTAACTTAAGGATTAGACGAGACTAAAAACTAGTCTTAGTTGTTTTTTTCGAAAGATTGTGTAAGAAATTTTATACATACAAAAAGTCTTCAGTTTTGACTAGTTAATAGTTTTAATTAAAAAAAGCCATTCGAGAATAAATTTGCTTACAAGCCTACGAATATATTTTTATTAACTTTTAATCGGCAATATTAATTTCTGGCCTCACAAGACAAAAATACTTTGTAACTAATAAGTACCCATGTACAAACATTTAAGTTAAATTAAAATTAAATCATTTTTCAATATTTTTTGATTGATTACTATAGAGAGCAAAATAACCATAAAATAATCACAAAATTTTATTAAAGCTAACTCAGATTGAGTGTCCGTCTACCTCTACGTATTTCCAATATTTTCTGTTTATAGTAGTGGCCCGTATGAACACACGATCCTATAAAAAGCTTTAATTTTTTGATTAAAATTCGACCCTCTCTTCCACCCTCCCTTACGACTCTTTCCTTCCGCCCCTCCCTACCACCTTGGCATCCGCCCCGCCCTTCCACCCTAGTCCGAAGACGGATATATAAAGAATATTTTGTTACCTATTTTATTATTTTTTTTATTAAATTTAAATTCCTTTAGAATTTTCTAAGCTAAGGAAACTTGATATTTTTTTTTGTATGGAAATTGTTGTTGTAAAAAGTTCGTGATTTACAATAATATAATATAGATTAGAATTTATTAAAAATTTCAAATTAAATTGACCTAACATAAATGTTTAAAATTTTTTTTAAGTTACTAGAATTCTCTTTTCCGACAAAAATTTGTGTGATTTGCGACGCCACTGACCACCCACCCGCCGCCCCGCCCACCTCCGCTTTTTGCAAAATTAATTTCTCGTCAAAGTTCTGTTTAAAATTTTTTGTGAAAGGCTTCGACGAGAAATTAATTTTTCAAAAAAAAAATTAATTTCTCGGCAAAGTTCTGTTTAAAAAACGTATGAAGTAAAGTATTAAAATTTTGAAATGGGGGCTTTCCCGCAAAAACCGTCTCGGATTTACATTTTAGAGACTGCCTCTACCACCTACCCAAAAATATGGCAAATCGGGCACAAACAAAATTTCCATACAAAAATGTATCAAAACTTTGGGGGGCCCTTTATCCGAAACGGGGCCTTTGACCCAAGAACTGATTTCAGTTTTGGGAGTTTGGGCACCGCCTCTACCCCCCCTCCAAATTTCAGCCCATTCTGAGTGGTTCAAAGAAACGCCAGTTTCGCTTTTTTTTTTTTGTTTTAATTTTTTTTTCGCAGAGCGTTGTTAGTTAATTTTGATTTTTTTTTGTTTTTTTTTTCGCGTCTCTTACGTTTGATTACTTCCGTTTGATTCTACTTCCACATCCTTTTTTTTTTTTTTTCATTTCACTCCCCATTCAAATTCAATATCCCCCGTAAAGAAGCTTCGCTTCAAAAAAAGTTACGTTTACCGTAACTGTAGCCACTTCCATTTCCTAATTTATATTGCTATCTATTTTTAAAGTTAACACAGTAACAAAAATTTAAAACCCATCCAACAATGTGTGTTTTAAATTTTCTTATCAATCAAAAATTTTTGAACTTAATAGCGATAAAGAAATTTTAAAGAAAATGATAAATATTTAAGTAAAATAGTACAAATTTTTTAATTTAGAACTTGCTTTTTTTTTTTGATGAAATGAACAAATTCAATTTATTATTTATGTTAATTTTTTTCGACCAAATGTTCGCTAAATTAAGAAAAAAAAAATATATTAAAAGTTATTCTCAAGAACGAGAGGACGAAGTTTCAAAAATTACAAAAATGTACACATATGTAAACAAATATCTATTACATATTTTATTCAGAATATTCTACTTTAACGATTTCTCGTAACAATTTATTTGTGCCCCACCGAGTAATATTTTAACTAACAAAAAGAACACATAAAAGCTATTTGAACAAACTGAAGACTAACAACAGTGCTAGGATATTAAACTGAATAATACTCAGCAACTCCAATATTTAATTTTCTAACAGTTATTTTTATGTGCTTATATAATATCTTATTATATGATGATGTGTCAAAAATATATTGATTAAATTATAATAATAATCATTGATTAAAGATGAATTGAGAAAGTCAATAACCAGCCTTTATCTGAAAATAAATAAAATTTGAATGGCTGTATTAATATTGTTTTTAAACATTTAAAAGTTTCTTGATCTGATATATTTGAATATTGTCCATAATTATTGATATTTTCATAACAATCGTTTAATCCAGACTTTTGTTAACATATATATTTTTTAAATATCTATTTAATAAACAAAAGACCTATTTTTATTGTTCCATGCATATTGAAAATAAAAAGAAAACGAAAGGTAAATGTCCCCAAACATTTAATTCGAATAGTTGATCAGACCAATAAGTTTTTAAGAATTCTGTATATTAAATTTTAAAAATATGAATCTCTTTTTGAGAATATCTTTTTAATGGAATTACTTTATTATTTATTTCATCAATTTGTTCTCTTATTTAATTTTTTAGCTTTTTTTTTATTGTATTTTTGTTCTTAAGTTAAATGAACATTAAACCTGTTTTATTAGAATTCATAAGTAATTCCAACAAGTTCTTATTAAATAAAATACATATAATAAAATTAAAAGAAGTTGGCGAAAGCTAATTATAAATCATTGTCTTTATACCTAATTTATGTTAAATTTTCTGATTAAATATTAGGTTTGCCAAATAAATATTGCGTTTTTGAATAATGCTTACTTTCATTAATTATGACGATTAAGATCTAATTGACATGGAACTTGTATGGTTAACTATGAAAAGTATTAGACGTATTAGAAGTATTATGGCGTATAAACGTTATTTTACTAAAATTATAATTATTATCTTACTTTTATTAAGTTTTTTATTTTATTTTGACGTATATTATTATTTTTTACAGTTTTGTTCTTTAATGCAGATGTTTGTCCTATATGCTATTGAATTATTCATTATAGAGTTTGGAAACAACTTCGAAAAATGTTCGCATGATCAATAAGCGCTACGACAGTCTAGATAATTTTTTTTAAAGCTAGAAAATAATCGAAAATAAAAAAAAAACTATATAATTTTTAAATGTTTCAAATACATTAATTTATTTATTTATTAAATAATTTTTGTGTAGAGATAGAACATTATTTCTTTTATGTTGAGGACACATAACATTCTATGTGAAAAATAAAACAAACATTGTTAATCATCTAAAAATGAGTTAAGTTTTTACAATTATTAGAACATATTTTTAAATGCAAATTCTTTATATAATATTTTTTTTTAAGTGACATTAGCTGCCGATCGATTTATATATAAAATTATGTGCAATAATAAATATAAAATTGCACGTTTTATTTTAAATGAACATTTATTTCCATTAACAACTTTATTAAATTTAATTTTAGCTAAATTAACAGCAGCCATTAAAAAACATTTTTGTTGAAATTCTGTTCGACATTTAATTTTAGGAGGCAATGGCATTTCATAATCTGGATCACTTAGTTCAAAACTTATAATTAACCAAATCATTTGAAATGGCACATCATTTGGTTTCAGTGTTATTAAAAACATCCAATGATCCAGCCTAGATTTATGTTGTTCTAAATATGGTGCAATATTCATATATTCATCATGATCTATATTAAAACCATTACTGTTATCATGAAATAAACGTCTCAATTCACCCTTAGTATAAAATAGATATTCATAAATTTTTCCAAAATCAATTTGTTTAAAAATATTTTGTCTAACATAATATTTTAGTAAAGTATTCAATTCTATTGATGGATGGTTATTTTTTGTACCACCATTAGAAGTAGTGCAAATATTTCTATAACTATTTATTATTTTTCTAACATTTATAAACGATGTCGAATCATTTCGATTTATGCGTAAAATAGAATTTGATGGTAAATCTTCAACTTTTTCAGCCATGTAAAATGCATTTATATTTGTTGAATTTTTTGGTGATCCGTTTTGTTTTCTTGTGTGTATTGCCAATTGTGAGCTGCTTGAACCTAAAATAAGGTTAAACATTTTTAGAAAACTCGAAATTTTTTTAGCAATAATATTGTGCATACTATATTTTGCAAAATTAATATATCTCAAAATTTAAAAAAAAATTTGAAAATTATTATTTCTACCTACATCCAATATTATTTTATTAATTATCGATTTGATTTTTTTAACCGTATATATTTGTATGTTAACAGTGTAGACTTTAAGATAAGATTCAAGCTATTTTAAGGAGAATGAATGAATATGGGTTCATGTAATTTCATTTTCAATGGAAAATGTAAAAAATCATTACGGTTATCTTGTCTGTCTCCCTACTTGCTATTAAATTTTTGAAACAAAAAAAAGAAAGTCGTTCTAAAAAAAATTTTTGGGAACTATTATAAAAAGATGGTTAATTTTTTTGTTCTGTTTTCAAATTCACATTTAGTTATCGCACCTTCATCAGATTTAAATCGTTTTGGTGAATTGCTAATTATTTTATTATTATCATTTAAATCACCATTTTCACTGAAGCTGCTATCACTGTTTAGTTTTTTTAAATTATTAGTTTGTCGATGAGTTTGAAATAAATTTCGAGAATTTGGTGTTATTAAAAAAGACTGTAATGTCGTCGTTGTCATCGACGGCAATATAAGTGATTGTGTATCTTCAAGTGTTGTTAATTTGTTTAAATTTTTACCCTTCGGTAGTGTTGGCAACCATTTATACATTTCACTATCAAATAAATTATCATATTGACGATTTTTTTCAAATTTCTTGTATAATTCTTCTAAATTAGTATATTTATAATTATTTTCTTTAGTTGCAGTGACAACAGCACCAGCATGCCTATTATTTGAACAATAATTATGCCACTGATGTTCTTGACTTCTTTTACCCATATGGTCATTTTTGTTACACACATCGTCACAACAATTATTATAATTGTCTAAATAATAATCATAACCACATGCAGAGCTTATTTTTTCTAATAATTCTTGACGTACAATTCGATTTGAAGTACAATTACATTTTTCAATAAATTTAAATATTTTAGTCCAAAAATCATTTTCATTAAAATTGAATTCCATAGTTAGTTTGTTAAGTTTTGTTTAATATAGGTCTATTTGATTAATATATATAATATATGATGGGTGTCTGAGGTTCAGTAGAATGTCTCTGGTAATATACTTGAACTCTTTAAATTGAGTCAAATATTTATTTTTGTTGTGGCTGTCCAAAGAAGAACAGAACAAGTTTTAATTTCCGATTTCAAATAATTCTTATTTATTTATTTGGAAAATATTTTTATAAGCATGTTATTCAGCCAATAATTATTATTGATTTTTTTTTTCTTGGTTTTTCGAAGTTATTTTTTTTTGGTACGTGTTAATTTTACTTTTTAAATAAAAATTTATTAAATATGAATATTTATTTTTTTGAAATAATTTATTTATACTTATTTGTCGAGACTTGTTATTAAAATATTTAGAATAATAAAATAAAATATTTTCTTATTTAATTAAAAATCCAAATAAAAATGAGTTCAAAAATGTCAAAAATTCGAATGAGCAAATTTAAAATTTTTTATTTTTATTACAACAGAAACCCCTCTAAGAAAAAAAAAAATTCTGACTGCGTGGAAATATAAAGTTTGTATATGTATTTTTTTTTTTACCTAAAACTGCGAAATCATATTAGGTACATATATCTAAAATAAAGAGTATATTTTGTTATGACAAAACTTCATAATACAGTACTTACTTTTTTTTTTTTTAATATTTTATTTTGAGATTATTTTGCTGAATTTAATATAATGATAAAAAAAAATATATTAATAAAGGTAAAATAGAGAGAGAGTAGAGATAAGATAGTGTATGAATCGAAAAGAGAAAACTGATTACATTGGTAGTTATGGAGATTATTTTAGAATAAATATCGTTGATTGGGATGAATTACTTCAAAATGTTGTATAAATAGGAATATAATTTTTGGAACGTAGTTCCTTATCAGACGCTCTTGTGGTAAAACTTGCTGGAAGTTTCGACACTAAAGTGTCGCCAAACATATGTTAAAAAAAAATAAATAAATAATAACTACGACTCATTTTCAATTGACCTGATAAAATGTCGCGGCTATTAGTAATAATTTTTATTTAAATTTGTATGAAAATTGATAAACTTAAATTTTATTTGATTTTATAAAATATGTATTAATAAAATATTATTAAAATATTAATTTTTTATTTTTAACTAATTAATATTTTATAATTCAAATAAAATTTAGATTTTTATACTCATTTCTTGTATATTGTTTTTAAGTTAAATTTTTGTGAAAAAAAAATATTTTCCAAAAGTCTACTTTTTCAACTTTTTTTTTTGAGGCATCGACTTTTTCAACTTTTTCAATTTTTTTTTCGAAATGCCATTTGAAGGGCATCTGGGAGTTGTTAATTTTAGTTTTTTGAATTTTGTCGATACGATAAAGGAAAGTGTGAAAAAGGGTCTTCCAAATTCGTAAAAACAGGCTAAAATTGCTCCTAAAAAAGGTTTGTTTAAATGAAAAAATACAAAGCTGGAGAAAACTGGGAAAAAGTAGAACAAAACGGAAAAAAAAAGTGGTTCTTGGTATTATGATGCAGAGCTCTTATAACGATAGCCTGTTGATTTTTTTAAAGTTTTTTTTTAAATTATTAAATTTTATATTGATTGAAAATGAAAATTACTTATATATACGCAAAAGAACTACGTTCCAATTGGGTGTCCCATGACAGCTCTTGTGTTTTTATTTTCCTTTGAAATGAAAATTAATAAAATGTCATTTTTTTTTCTTATCATATTGCCTTAATTAATAACTATTTCCGAAAAGTTCTTACCAATGCATAAGTGTATATACAAACATGTAGTTTAGTTAAGCATTTGTTAAAAAAAAAATAAATAAAAATTAAATTGTATACCTAACCTTTTTCTTTTTTCAGAATGTGAAACTTTTTCCTGAGAGGACTTTTTTCCCCTTTCAAATCATTAAAGAGAATATTGTATTTTTATTTATTTGTATAAATAGTTTTCACATAAATTTATGGAACTCATTTTAGAGAAATTTTTTTATAAAAATGGCCGTAAATTATATTCTTTATTCAATTATGAGTTTAAAATTACAATTACTACATTAATTTCGGTTGTATTGTCAATCTCAAAAACTATATAAAGAACAAGAGAGGTATTTATAATAAAAAGAATGCTGATAAACTAAAATGTTTGTATTTTTTTTTACTCTGGCTTACCTGCGCTATGTTCTCTGGTTTTTTATTTTCTTAAACAATTTGAGAGTTTAGAACCCATAAAAAAGATAGAATATAATTATTAATTTATTAAGAAATTTTTATAATTATAATTATTATAGTTAATAATTATTGAAAAATATTGTTGAAATAGAAAATAATATTAAAATATTTCCTTCTCTCATATATTTTAGATGCACCATGGTGTGGACATTGTAAAGCATTAGCACCAGAATACGCAAAAGCAGCTCAACTTTTGGTTGAAAAAGAGTCACCAATTAAATTAGCTAAAGTTGATGCAACCGAAGAAAGTGATTTAGCTGAAGAATACCAAGTTCGTGGGTATCCAACATTAAAATTCTTCCGTAATGCGGTACCAATTGAATATAATGGTGGACGTCAAGCAGCCGATATTGTATCATGGTTAATGAAAAAAACTGGTCCACCAGCTAGAATTTTAGAAAGTGTCGATGATGTTGAAAAACTTGCTAAAGATAATGAAGTGAGTCAAGGCTTGTAAATTTTTTTTCTTTCCATATTTATATTTATTCAAATTATCGTTCTTATTATTCATTCAGATAAATAATTTCTTTAATTCTATTTAATATAATTTCAATTATTTATTTTTTTTACTTTTACTTTTTTTACTTTTGGATTTTACATATATTTTTTTTTCCTTTGACCAATTAATAGAAAAATCACTCAACCAGTAATATATTTAAATGTTAGTTTAATCAATATTATCTTAATTTGCAAAAATTTAAATTTCTCAATCTTACTCTCTATCTCATATCAATTTGAAGATTAAATAACGACATTAATAGATAAAGAACCTTAGTATTTTAAGTGTAAAAGGTACAGTACATAGAACATATAAAAACTTAAAACGAATAGGTGTTAAAAATATTAGGCGGATTATTTTAACATCATGGTGGTTGTTTAATAATTTAAGAAAAAGGTCATTCAACTTTTATCTTTTTGGCTTTACAACTAACACTTGTATGATTTTACAATTTTACAAAGAATTATGAATTAAATTATCGTGTCACTGTCTTAAGATTTAGTTTCCCCTATTTTGTTTTACTCATAAATTAATTTTTTACGTAAAAAAAAATTATATCTTGTTTTCATTTATTTTAAGATTGTTGTCATTGGTTTTTACAAAGATCGTGAATCAGAAGCCGCCAAAACATTCCTTTCAACTGCTAACTCGTTAGACCATTTCGTATTTGCTATTACATCTAATGATGATGTTTATGCCAAACATGATGCCAAAGATGGCTCAATTATTATTTTAAAACCATTCGATGAAAAAAAGAATGTATTTGAAGCTGATTTAACTTCTGAAAATTTAAGAAAGTGGATTTTAACATACACTTTACCATTGATTATTGATTTCAATCATGAATCTGCTCAAAAAATTTTCGGAGGCATCATCAAATCTCATTTATTGTTCTTTATCTCTAAAGAAGCTGGTCATATTGAAAAATATATAGAACCATTACGTGATCTTGCTTTGCAATATCGTGAAGATTTTGTTTTTGTAACAATAAGCTCAGATGAAGAAGAACATGGTAGAATCTTTGAATTTTTTGGAATGACCAAAGAGGAAGTGCCAACATTACGATTAATTAAATTAGAAGATGATATGGCCAAATACAAACCAGAAACAGTTGATCTTACACCAGAAGCTGTTAAAGCATTCATTCAGAAATTCTTAGACGGTAAATTGAAGCAACATTTATTATCACAAGAACTTCCAGCAGATTGGAATACTCATCCAGTAAAAACTTTAGTATCGTCGAACTTTGATGAAGTTGCAATGGATGCAAGCAAAGATGTTTTGGTTGAATTCTATGCACCATGGTTAGTATTGGGTTAAAAAATAGCCTATCTAAAATTTAGTTTTATGTAAATTAACGATGTGAGAAGACAGGGCAAAGTTTATTTTTTTTAACTCATTATCGAAACTAATCAACAAACATAAAAATGCAACTGAATTTATTTTTTCATTTTCCTTTTATAATTGAACTTAAGAAAATGATTCAAGAAATTTGGCTTAATGTATAATCGAAACTTTGTTACTTCAAACTTCTTTGATCTTTTACTCCAAAGCCTTGAAAATGATTACAATGTGGTTTATAATTCTTTATTATAACTTAATTTTTTTATCGATAATAAAGAGCAAAACTTTTATATTAAATTTTTTTTTTTTTAAATATAGAAAATGTATTAATTTATTTTAAAAATTTCATTTTAGGTGTGGACATTGCAAACAATTAGTCCCTATTTATGATCAATTGGGTGAAAAATATAAAGATCATGAAGCAATTGTAATTGCGAAAATGGATGCTACAGCCAACGAATTAGAACATACTAAAATTTCATCATTCCCAACAATTAAATTATACCGTAAAGGAGATAATCAAATTGTTGATTATAATTTAGACAGAACATTTGACGATTTTGTAAGATTTTTAGAGTCTGGTGGAACAATATCTACGAAAACAGTAAGTTACTTATGATGATATATCTAATTAATTATTTTATTTTTAGAATGTTGAAAAATTTCGAAAATTGTACGTCTATGAATCACTTAACTATTATCAACAAACAATGTTTTAATTTATGGATTTTAGAATTTTTTTTTTGATAAAATTCCTCGTAGAATTTCTCTTTTTTTAATTAATGAGAGCAACTTTTAATAAATTTTAAGTTCCTTCTATTACTTTGTTCTGCTACTTAAATATTCAAGACAATTACCCCCTTTTAATAGCATAAATTAAAGCTAATTACATTACAATTTATAACTTTAATTTTTTCCTCTTTTTTAGGCTGAAGAAGAAGTAGAAGAATCCGAAGAAGGTGAACAAGGAGAAGTACCAGAGAAGGATGAATTGTAAATAAATAATAAAAAAAAATTTTCTTTAACAAAATTTAACACTTTTTTAACATAATTCGACATAATTAATAATGAAAGTCGGAAGAATGAACACCATCCCAATTAATTAAAAAAAAAGAAAATCTTAAAAGTATATAATATTTAAAATTATTAATTTTATTGTTTTACTTATTAGATTATTTTAATGATTTAATTTTTTAGTCTAATAATTTAAGTTTTTGAATAAAATTTAGTTTTTTTGTTGGTAGTAAAAAAAAAAGAATCAAGTCTTCTATTTTGATTTTTTTATTATTAAAAAGATTCTTAAATTCTAAGGTATTTTTAAAAGTTGAAATTTGTAATGTCATCTATTACTTAAAAATATAAATCGTAATTTTGAGTGGGAATAATTTCAAAATATATATTTTTTTTAATTAAGTTTAATAATGCATTTATAAAAAATCCAATCAAAAACAAATTGAAATTCAAAAACTTAATGTATTAATAATAGAAAACTATACTTTTTATAGTTAAGTTAAAATTATACAATTTTCCTTTTTTTGTGTAATTATGTTGAAAAAAAATTGTACTTGTAATTTAAGGCAGAATACTAAAATAGTTGAAATAAAAAAGTTCTTGAGAAAATTTATATTTTTGTACATGACTGATAAAAAACAAAAATTCAAAATCTTTCTAGAAATATGTTTTTTTTTTTATTTTATTTCTTCATCATTCTTGTCGGTATAAGTAATATTACTATTATATATGTTGATAAATTTAAAAATATTGCTTGCTGAATAACTTAGTTAGCGTAGTAATAATGCATTTTTATTTTATTTTTTTTTGTAAATAAGAAACTAATAGGCAAATGATAGATTAGATAAAAGAGATCTTGGCTTTCGTCATCTGATGTAGGATATAAAAAAACCTATTCTATTAGTTTTGAAATTAAAAAATCAAAATAATTTAAGTGAAATGCAGGCACAGTTATAATTCAGCTTGTCAATATTTATTGAATTTAAAATACAAATTTTCTGAACTTTCTAGAATTAATAATTTTTACATTAATTATTCATTTTTGTTTTGTAATTAAAATATAATGTGATTTTCAAAATAATTAATTCCACCAAAATATTTGAAATAAATAAGAATTTAATACAAAAAAAAATTAATTTGCATTGATAAAGTTTTTGTAACATTTTTAAAACTTATGACAGATGTTTTGACGAAATCACATAATATATTTCTGAGATCTTACTACATCTACAAGTTACCAAATATGTACTTTTATTTTTTACGATAACATATTTAGTTTTAGAAAGGATTTAAAGTTTGGTGAGTTCTCTATTCTACTTCTAAGATTTTATTTATACATATCATCTATTGCGTATCTGAGATGCAGAAAAAATAAATATACAAATGTATATTCGGTGTCGGACTGAATATGCCGAAACAGAAAACGGCATACTGATTTTAGTATCCAGGATACTGAATTTATTATCCGAAGTATGTACTCTGAATTGTGTATCAGGGGATAATGATAAGTGAACATAAGTAAAACAAAAAAATTTTTTTTAGGAAATCTATTTGGAAAAAAGCAAAAAAAATGGGATCCGGACAATTCACCGTAAATTATTCACCGTATAGCTATTCACCGTATGAACAATTCGCCGTATGAGCAATTCACCGTATGAGTATTTAACCGTTTTGGTTATGTATTGAGTATGTTTATAATAAGTATGTTTATAGCACATCAAAACACAATATACGAATAAAGTTATGAGTATTTCACCGTTTTGGTTATGTATTGTGACGTTTGAATTTGTAAATTTGAGGCGGGGCTTCGGGCCTGCCCCAAATTTACTCACACGGTGAATTATTCGTACGGTGAATTGTTCATACGGTGAATTGCTCAAACGATGAATTACTCATACGGTGAATTGCTATACGGTGAATTGTCCGCAAATCAAAAAAATGTATGACATGTGGCATTATTATATTGTGTAGGTACTATGTAAAAAAAATTACGTTTTTGGAATAGTTTTATTTAGTTTTTTGCAAATATCTCGAAAACGGTGCGTTTTTCATCATTGGCCCAAACTATGGTGACCATGATTCCAACGTTTAATTACATATTCAACAAGCCCAAGGACTTGAAAAACTATCAAAGGGTTACTTAGATATTGCATTTTGAAGAAAATTTAAAAATAATCGAAGCATGATAATGTTTACAATTTCTTAAAACTCTATACTATACCTATGTAATAACTCTTTGATAGTATTTCAAGTTCCTGCCGCATCATCGTTTTTGAAGTTTATACTTCTTTAGGCGCGTTTTGAGATTTTCAGTAGAGGGTAAAAATCTATTTTCAAATCCGAGTATCTAAAACGCGTGAGATTTTTTCTCAGAAAAATAAGAAAAAATACTCAAAATACGACTCGAATTTGAAAAATGTACACAAAAAAATGAGTGCCTTCATCGGGGTTTGAACCTGCGTCCTAATATGTTAAGAAAATTCAAAAAAAACTTAAAATTCTCATTATCATTAACGAACCTGGCACCTTCAGACTCTAATCTGATATTCTATAAACGAAGCCATATGGCTATATCAATTTAGCTTTCTAAAATAATATAAAAGAACACTTTGGTTTAATAATAAAAATCCTAAGAATTTATTTTAAAGGATTTCCTTTTTATTTCATTCCACTATTCACATTCCGTATTAAAAAGCTTTTACAAAGTACAATTGAACTTAATCTTTTATATTATTTTGGAAAATAAATCAAAGTGATTTTTTGTATTTTTTTAGAAAGCTAAACTCATATAGACAATAATGCTTGGTGGTAGAACATCAGACTCTAAGTCTAAAGGTGCCTGGTTCGATTCCCAATGACAATATTTTTGGGAAAAATTTAAATTTTTTTTCATAATAATTAAAATGTTTTTATCAGCCACTAATTTATGATTTTTTTTAATTTTCTATATACATATTCTATATACACATTCTATATACATATTTTATTCTTGAAACAAAACACAGAGGTAAGTAAAATTGTAGCAAATTTGGTGGCAAAGATTATTTTTTGGTTCAATAGGCGCTCTTTGATTTTTTATTTTAATTTATATAAATGGAAAATACTTTTAATTAATAAATAGTGTTTTATAATTTTATAATACATATTATAAAATTAAATTGTAGCTTAAAACTTATTTGAGAACTTAGTTGAAAACTGTAAAATTTCATATAAGAATTAATGCAATTGAATATTGCTATAAAATGGATGTAATAATTATTGGAAACGTTGACAGATACATAAATTTAAGTATCGAGATCCTATTTCTTTTTAAAAATTTAATTGTAAAAAAAAAACTATGCTATTCAGAAATCTTGTGATCATTCATAAAAAATGTAGACACCGGATAAAATATCACTAAAGTCCCAACTAATTTTCATGTTTTACCACTTACTATGACAAGACAGTTATATATGTATATATGTATTTAAACAAGCATTTGTTAATCCTGTTGTAGTTAGTAAGATAATAAACGCTAAAAAAAGTACGAATTTTCCGGGAGAAAAATAAGTAAGAAAAGTGATCACATTTCATTTGAGCTTCACTTCACTTCAATATTTTATATGCTTTTTTTTTTTTTTTACAGAGATCATGTAACCACTAAAGTTATAAACATTATAACCTATAAAAAAAATTTATAATATTGGACGCACTAAACTCGTTACAAATAATTTTATTAAAGCCTTGAGAAACAACATAGGTATATTTTGGCATTGATAGTATAGATATCGATCAAGTAATTTATCATTATAGGTTTTCCCGGCATCAAAATATGCAAAAACAATTTTTTCAAAATAGATAGTTCCGTTGAAATAAAGATTACCTGCCCAAAAATTTTGGGTAGGGAGCTACGGTTAAGGTTTTCCCGGCTCAAAATATGCAAAAAAAAATTTTCCAAAATAGGTAGCGCCGGTGAAATAAAGATTACCAGACAAAAAATTTTGGGTAGGAATTCATAATTATCGTACTTTGCTGCAGCCTGGCACTTTCAGACTTTTTTAATTTCAAATATATGTACATATATATAGGGCCCAATATTACAAGCAAAAAAAAATTACACATCCTACCTGTTGCGTGCTGATTAGCTTGAAAATTAAATTAATAGAGGTCGCATCCACAATGCTATTAGTCTTGCCTTTATTATTCTTACCTTAAAAAACAGCTGATCAGCTGTCAAATTATTTTTTGCTTTTTAAAATATTGTTTCAACTGTAAGGTTATATTTTTAAACAATTTAAGCTCTTCGGAGAAAATAGAAATAGAAATTTCAACTTGTGAAATTATAGCGTCTTATAAGAAGACAATTAATAGTAATTTGAATTAATTTACTTTAAATTAATTCATATTGAAATATTGAAGAAAATTACTTAAGTGATATAGGAGAAAACTAAAGTAAGAAAAAAATTTTATTTTTAATTTAGACAGAAGAACTGTACTAATAATTTAACTTGTAAATTTTTTAGTTGTTAAATACACCAAATCTAGCAAATTATAGAATAGTTTTTGTTGGGTGCGGGTATTCTAGCGATTGGAATCCAGGATTTTTCTTTTCCTGCCGAATTTATCACGATAACATTTTCTTCAGGCGAAATTATTACAGTTCTCGACACTACCAATAACAAAATTTTTGTTTCTTAAACCTATTATTATGTTTAAAAAAAATTAAAAAATTAAAAAAAAAAATTTATTCTTTGGGAATCGAACCAGACACCTTCACTCTCATAGTCTGATGTTCTAGCCACTAAGCCATATAGTGCATATGATTTTGGCTTTCTAAAATATAATAAAAAAATTTAAATAAACCACTAGTATAAGTATACTCAAAATACGATCGAGACTCGAATTTGAAAAATGTACACAAAAAAAAGAGTGATTATTTATTAGAATTTTTTTATTATATTATAGAAAGCCAAGATCATATGGACAATATGGCTTAGTGGCTAGAACATCAGACTATAAGAGTGAAGGTGTCAAGTTCGATTCCCAAAGAATAAAATTTTTTTTTAAATTAATTTTTTTTAACATAATAATAGATTTAAGAAACAAAAATTTTGTTATTGGTAGGATGTGCAATTTTTTTTGCTTGTAATATTGGGCCTTATAAAATTTTTTTATTAATTAATGTTTGTGATCTCTGGATTTAAGATCCCTGGATATACGATCACACAAAAAACCAGTTCGTAGGTTTTACGTCAAAAATTTTGTTTGAACTTTTTTGTTAGTTGGGTGATACAAAATTTTCAACATATAGAAATTTATATTTATTAATTTGCACATTCTCACAAATCTAGGAGTATGGCTGAGTGGTAGAGTAGGTGGACAACAATGCTAAAGATCGAGGTTCGAATTTCCAAGCGAGTGAGTGGATTTATTATTAAAAATATAGAAAATTGTAAATTTTTTTGCATTTTGAGGTGTTATTGCATTAAAAATTTTCACATCCTGATTTTTGATTCAATCGAAGGTTTAACTAAATAGTTCATAATTGTGAATTTTTTCAAATGTTATTTTTACTAAAGTACTAGGTTAATTATATTTATTATAATTATTTTTTATTTTTACAATTATAATAACGAAATATGGTGTTATATAATATGTACAAAACACATATCTTCAGTCTACAGAACGGGTTGTGTAAATTTGTAAAAAAAATTTATAATTTTTAGTTGCTTAAAAAAAAAAATGATAAATGAATCTGGAATATTAGATGTAGATGATATTAAATCCAGCTTACAAAACTTTCAATTATTTTAATATTTTTGAAGTGAAAACTTATTTAGGCGCATTGAATGATTTTTTGGAAGAGGGTAAAAATCTATGTTGGCGTCAGATAAAATGCGACTACGATTTTCTCCGAAAAGACTGAACCGATTTGCATGAAATTTTGAACCTAGCATTTTTAGCACCAGAGAATAAAATGAAAGAGCGGATTGGCGAAAATAGGTAGAAATGATTAATTTATCTTAATTTTCAATCGTTTGTATTCTGTTGATTGAATTATTTATATGTATATAAAGTTCTAGTTGATATAAAAAAATAAACAAAACAATAATAAACGAAATATGCAATAATCGACATCGAGAATTCTTATACTTTATTAAAATCGTAATCCAATTACCTTCTTTTTTTTTTCGTATGAAATTTTTGATGGAAATACATTTCTTTTAATCATAAGAGTTGCATTTTCGAAAATAATTTCATATCTTTTTTAATTGTTATACAAAAATAAAGGCAAGTCGCGAATCATGATAATGAATATGAATTTTTTCTTTATCTTTAGGTGCTGGTGATGATATCCGATGCAGGTGAATTTATTCACTAGCACCGGCTAAGGTCTATAACTCTATATTATGAATATGCCGTTCCTAATATAAACCAGCTCTAATTGGGGGCTTCTTGGGTCTATTGAAGAATCCAAAGCTGAGACAAAACTGATCGCCACTTGGGGACTCCGTTAGGAGGACCCTTACTACACAGAAAAAAATAAATTAGAATAATTGACTAAACATAATTACTACACAGAAAAAAATAAATTAGAATAATTGACTAAACATAATTAAATGAATCAGCTGTCTTTAATTTAACTAATGTTTTGAACAAATTAATTACTTGAATAGTTGAAAAAAAATTCAAAACTGAATGATTTTTCTAATGAAAATTCATTGATTTAAGTTTAAAAATACAAATAATTAATTGAAAGAATTAATAAATTCAATAGTTGTTTTTAACAATTCATTTATTTGAAGTATTAAAACAAATTTGTTAAATGAAAATTAAGGTAAATTTTAAAATTATCTAAACATTATGTGATTCAACAAATTTAATTATTTGATTTGAAATAAATATTTCAATGTATCAAGCACAAAAATAGCAAAATTGTATATTAACATTCATTGATCTTACTAATCAAATGAGACATAAATGTTAATTTTCTATTGAGTAATTTCACACCTTACAATATTGGCATTGTTTGTTTAGTTTCGAACGGTGGATTAATTTTGATTTTCTTTTGCAAGTGAATTATTATTTAATTAATTAAAGTGCGTGAAATGAGTGAAAAAATTAATAAAGAAGAATTAATAAATGAACAAATAGATGATGAAATAAACGAAGAAATTGTTTATTATGTGATTCCTGACAATTTTTGCGAATCTCTTTTATTAGAATGGAATCTAAGCGAGTTATTCCAAGATTTTGCTGGTATGTAAGAATAAAAAACTTTATTTTAAAAAAACTATAATTTAAACTATATTTTAGATAAGAAAATTGAGAAAAAGTAAGTACAAATCCCCATAGTAAATACATTTTAAATTAATAAAAAAAAATTAAATTAATAATTTTGTTAATCAACATTAAAATAAAAGGATTAATTGATAAAACCGGAAAGGTAGCCAACTAATACAGGTGGATGAGCTTCGTTGCCTTTACCATTTTTCAATTTTTAAATGTTCCAACTATTTCTTTATAACAATAAACTAGAAAAATAGTTGAATCAATAATTAACATTCTTTAATTTAACTAATCAAATCATTAAACTATACGTAATTAAATTATTACTGTTCTTGAATTTAATTGAATTAAGCATAAAGTATTAAATTTTATTCGTATTTTACATATCATAAATTTTATTCGTATTTACAGATATATTTGTACTAGCTGACCCTGCGTGCTCCGCTACGCTGTTGATAACATTAATATTATGTATTCTTTATTTTAGATATTATATATTGGAAATAGCACTACCAGAGGCATTTTGATACAAAAATTTTATAGTCTGAGTAAAAAATACCAGACATCTGGATTACTGAAAAGTCGATATAAGTTAAAAAGGGAATCTTTAACAGAACCAGTTGCTAAGAAAAGTAATTTAGAAGTTGCAGGTATAACAAACCCTTTCATAAAGATTATGTGTGTCAATAAAAATTTTTACTTTTTAGAAGATTCTAATGAAATTTTGCAAGATTTTGAGTGGCAAACTCCCGAAAATATAGTGCTGGAACAAGACTTACAAATTAAGAGAAAATCATATTAAAAACAATATTGATTTATTTTTAAATTGGCCCATCCTAAAACAAAATATTGGGTCACAATTGGTAATTTTGATTTGTCAAATAAATTATTATGAAATATTTTTTTTTTTTATATTTTTAGATTGAATTGGACTTCGAAAGAAGATATCCTTTAAAAAACATAATTTTATATGCTAAATGGGAAGATTTTGTTAACAAATATAAATCCTTTACTACCCTATTTCATATGAATTGATCCATTAGAATATTTGATAATTTTCTTTCAATAATATATCTTTGCTAGCAATATTTGTATGAATAAAAGAAAATCAATTTTTTTTAATATTCATATGGTTATATTAATTCAATTAAAAAAAAGAAAAAAATATATATTATTAAGACCCTATGGGGTGAAATGAAAAAAAAATCAAGAAGAGACCCACCCCGAAATGTTGGAGCTTTAAAATTAAAGTTGCAAAATATTTGGAATTCTTCTACCACACAATTTTGATTTTTTCTATTTCTAGTATATATATATGTATATATATTTTTTTTTTAATTGAATTAATATTTATTATATTAATTATATTAATTCATATTCTGTATCTGCACTGACAGTCTTTCTGTGCTCAATTCAATAGCAAATATAAAAAATCGTACTCCAATTATTATCAATATGAGAGATCTTTTAATAAGATATGAAAAAAAAGTGAAAATGTTGTGGATCCCAGGAAATGCAGGCATAAATAGAAACGAATTTGCAGACCAGGAAGCAAAAACGCAGCCAGAGCTCCTGTAATTTCAGACAGTGTTGAACTATTAAAAAATTAAATCAAAAAAATTATATATTATTATGTTGAAAATGGAAAGCTCACAAAATGGCAAAACTATTTGCACCATTACACCCGATTCAATCCTAAAGGAGTAGAAACAACATACCCAAAGGATATTAATAAAAAATTTATTCAAAACTATGAGCCTGTTCACTTATTAAACGATTGAAAAAAAATAAATCTCCCTTTTCTGTAAGACAAATGTCACAATTTCTAAATTGAGGACGTAATTTTCTGCATTCTGTATAATCTGCTAAAATCAACTACTTATAAAATAATATTCGGATGACTGAAATCAAAAACTTATAATAATACGTGACCGACCGAATTTTCTTACCCATTTTTGCCGCTTTTTTCTTTTCTATACAATTTTAGTTTTTGAGTTCACTTAAAAGTAGACCTAAAAATTTAGTTTGTTATGAGAAATTTAAAATTTCCCTTTGCAGAATTTAAAAATGTAAAATTTAATTTGTGAACGGCTTTAGGACAAAATTATTTCATTTTTTTAAATAACAGCGTGTCGTTCACAAATTAAAACACCTGGAATATTAAATCCGATTTAAATTTTTGCAATAATCGCTAATAAGTGAACAGACTCTATATTAGATTAAAATTAGGCCATACTACCATTACACACTCACACATACTTAAAATAATACAGCGCCACTTTGCACGTTATGTAAATCAAAAGTCAGCGTCATTCATTTTCTGGACGAATGTAAATTTTTCACGAATTATAGAAAAGAGTTATTTGGAAACGAAACACCATCCAATTGTTTAGAAAAAGCGACAAAAGAAAACATTATACTGATTAATCGATTTTTGACAAAAATTAAATTAAATATTTAAATATTTTGTATATAATATTAATAATTAGGGAGTGGCTACAGTTACGGTAACCGTAACTTATTTTTTTTTTTTAACAGTTACGGTCAACGTAACTTATTTTTTTTTTTAACAGTTACGGTTAACGTAACTTATTTTTTTTTTTAAAGTTTTTTCGAAAAAAAAAAAAAAATTTATTTAATTTTTTTTTTTTTTTTTTTTCTACTTTTTTTTGTCTTAAACCTTTCTTCGGGATTCGAACCTCGTTCTTCAGCATTTCATTCTACCACTCTACCTCTCGACTACAGTATTAAAATTATAAACGTGTACAAAATAGAAAATATAAATTATGTGTACATGTGAAAATTATTGACAAGTAAAAACCTTACATCGTCATACAAAAAATGCGTCATACAAAAATACAAAAATAGTTTTAAAAGCGCGAAGCGGCAAAGCAAAAAAAAAACACACGAAGCAGTCAGAGAACTGCCTACAGAAGTTTATACTTAAAGATTTAAAATATGCAATAACAGTGGCTACAAATGATGGGCTGCTGAGTACAAAATGGAAATTAAAATATTTTACCCTCTACCAAAAAAACGCACAACGCGGCTAAAGAAGTATAAACTTCAAAAAAATTTTCGTATATTTTGCTCCAGCACGACCTAACCGTAGCTCCCTATCCAAAATTTTTTTTTCAGGTAATCTTAATTTCACCGGAGCTACCTATTAAAAAAAATTTTTTTTCGTATATTTTGCTCGGGCACGACCTAACCGTAGCTCCCTAACCAAAAATTTTTTTTCAGGTAATATTAATTTCACCGAAGCTACCTATTTTGAAAAAATAATTTTTCGTATATTTTACTCCGGCACGACCTAACCGTAGCTCCCCACACAAAATTTTTTTTTCAGGTAATATTAATTTCACCGGAGCTACCTATTTTGAAAAAAAAAAAAAAAAATTTCGTATATTTTGCTCCGGCACGACCTAACCGTACCTCCCTGCCCAAAAATTTTTCGTCTGGTAATCTTAATTTCACCAGAGCTACCTATTTAAAAAAAAAAAATAAAATTCGTATATTTTGCTCCGGCACGACCTAACCGTAGCTCTCCACCCAAAATTTTTTTTCAGGCAATATTAATTTCACCGGAGCTACCTATTAAAAAAAAAATTTTTTTTCGTTTATTTTGCTCCGGCTCGACCTAACCGTACCTCCCCACCCAAAATTTTTCGGCTGGTAATCTTAATTTCACCGGAGCTACTTATTCAAAAAAAAAAAAAATTTCGTATATTTTGCTCCGGCACGACTTAACCGTAGCTCCCCACCCAAAAAATTTTTTTCAAATAATATTAATTTCACCGGAGCTACCTATTAAAAAAAAAAAAAATGTTCGTATATTTTGCTCCGGCACGACCTAACCGTAGCTCCAAACCCAAAAATTTTTTTTCAGTTATATTAATTTCACCGGAGCTACCTATTTTGAAAAAAAAAAATTATTGGTATATTTTGCTCCGGCACGACCTAACCGTAGCTCCCAACCCAAAACATTTTTTTCAGTTAATATCAATTTCACCGGAGCTATGTACCTATTTTGAAAAAAACAAAAATTTCGTATATTTTGCTCCGGCACGACCTAACCGTAGCTCCCCACCCAAACATTTTTTTTCGGTTAATATTAATTTCACCGGAGCTACCTATTTAAAAAAAAATTTCGTATATTTTGCTCCGGCACGACCTAACCGTAGCTCCCCACCCAAAAAATTGTTTTCAGTTAATATTAATTTCACCGGAAAAAACAAAATTTTCGTATATTTTGCTCCGGCACGACCTAACCGTAGCTCCCCACCCAAAAAATTTTTTTTAAATAATATTAATTTCACCGGAGCTACCTATTTAAAAAAAAAAAATTTTCGTATATTTTTCTCCGACACGACCTTACCGTAGCTCCCCACCCAAAAAATTTTTTTCAGTTAATATTAAATTCACCGGAGCTACCTATTTTGAAAAAAAAAAAAATGTTTGTGTATTTTGCTCCGGCACGATCTAACCGTAGCTTTTTTTGCTTGTAATATTGGGCCCTATATATACATATATTTGAAATTAAAAAATCTTGTCATTGGGAATCGAACCAGGCACCTTCAGACTTACAGTCTGATGTTGTAGCCACTAAGCCATACTGTCCATATGATTTTGGGTTTCTTAAATATAATAAAAAAATAAGTATTCTTATTCTTATTTTTCTGAGAAAAATGATGACGATTCTGAGAAAAATTCTACATGAAAATGGATTTTTACCCTCTACTAAAATTCATCAAACGCCGCTAAAGAAGTATAAACTTCAAAAATAAAATAAAAATTTTTTTTTGGCCGGGTCGACCCTACTCCTTCTACTACTACCCAAAATTTTAAGCCAACTAACCTTTATTTCATCGAAAATAATTTTTTTGATAAAAAAAAAATTTTGGTCTTTTTTGGGTAGGAGACCCCCTCCCCCTCCTGCTCCGATCCAAAATTTTCATGCCGGCCACGTTCATTTAACGACAGGTAACGTTTATAATTAAAAAAATAAAATAAAAATTTTTTTGGGCCGGGTGGACCCTACTCCTTCTAATACCCAAAATTTTAAGCCAACTAACCTTTATTTCATCGAAAATAATTTTTTTGATAAAAAAAAAATGTTGGTCTTTTTTGAGTAGGAGACCCCCTCGCCTCCTGTTCCGATCCAAAATTTTCATGCCGGCCACGTTCATTTAACGACAGGTAACTTTTACAATTAAAAACAAAAAAAAATTTTTTTTGGGCCGGGTCGACCCTACTCCTCCTTCTACTACCCAAAATTTTAAGCCAACTAACCTTTATTTCATCGAAAATAATTTTTTTGTTAAAAAAAAAATGTTGGTCTTTTTTGGGTAGGAGACTCTCTCGCCTCCTGCCACGTTCATTTAACGACAGGTAACTTTTACAATTAAAAACAAAAAAAAAATTTTTTTTTGGGTCGGGTGGACCCTACTCCTTCTACTATTACCCAAAATTTTAAGCCAACTAACCTTTATTTCATCGAAAATAATTTTTTTGATAAAAAAATAAGTCTGAAGGTGCCAGGTTCGAACCCAATTATGATTTGTTTTTTTTTTAATATTTGAAAAATGATGACGGACGATTCTCAGAAAAATGATGACGATTCTCAGAAAAATTCTATATGAAAATGGATTTTTACCCTCTACCAAATTTCTTCCAACGCCGCTAAAGAAGTATAAACTTCAAAAAAAGAGCTGTCATGGGACACCAGTTTGGAATGTAGTTCCTTAGCGTACATATAAGTAATTTTCATTTTTTATCAATTCAAAATTTTATTAATTTAAAAAGAAACTTTTTTCTACTTTTCCCAGTTTTCTCTAATTTTGCATTTTTTTCATTTTTAAAGAAACCCTTTTTAAGGAGCAATTTTAGACTGTTTTTTCGAATTTCGAAGATCTTTTTTGACATCGAAAATTCAAAAAGTTAAAACTAAGAGTCTGTTCACTTATTAGTGATTATTGAAAAAATTGAAATCGGATTTAATATTCCAGATTTTTTAATTTGTAAACGACACGATTTTACTGCTGTTATTTAAAAAAAATGAAATAATTTTGTCCTAAAGCCGTTCACAAATTCAATTTTACTTCTTAAAATTCTGCAAAGGGAAATTTTAAATTTCCCATAACAAACTAAATTTGTAGGTAAATTCAAAAACTAAAATTGTATAGAAAAGAAAAAAGCGGCAAAAATGGGTAAGAAAATTCGGTCGGTCCCGTATTATTATAAGTTTTTGATTTCAGTCAGCTAAATATTATTTTATAAGTAGTTGATTTTAGCAGATTATACAGAATGCAGAAAATTACGTCCTCAATTTAGAAATTGTGACTTTAAGTTTATAAATTTTCATACAACGTTCAATAAAAAACTATTACTATTTGCCGCGAGAGGGACTGTTTATTTGCCGCGAAAGGGACTGTTTACATTTTATCAAATCATATAAAATGCGATGACGTCGACTCATTATTTAAACTTTAAAAAAATTAACAGGTATCGTTAATATTGACTGTTTTGACAACCCATTTATTTAAATTTTTTTCACCCATAAGTATGTGCTATTTTTCGCCATTGGGGCACTATTTGAATATTTAACTAACGGGCTGTCTACATTAGCGATTTAGAATCGCGCGTATTTATGAATGTATTGTATTTTTTCTGTTTCATTTATTAGTATTTGTGTTTGCTCAATATGCCACTGGGTTAGATTTACAGCATGCGATTTTTATACATTTTTCCAAATTGTACCATTTTACTTGATTTAAATGTCAAATTAATAAAAAAAATAAAAAATTTGTGAGAAATGTCAAAAAATACGCATGCTGAAAAATTATTCAAAATCAGCATGCGTATTTTGCTGCGATTTTGGATTTTGTATAAAGATACACAAATACATTTAAAGAACAAAATCGCATGCAGGAAAAATACGCTAATGTAGACACCTAGTAAGTATGACTCTTTTGTTTACATTTGTTTTCACCCATAAGTATGTGCCTTTTTTCGCCATAGGAGTCGCTATTTGAAGATTTAAACAAGTGAATACTTATAAATTTAAATTTTTTGTTTTTGTTGTTTTTGCAACACAAAAAAAAGAAATATCATAAGCCAAAATGGCAAAATATCGAAATATTTAACGCCGGCAGACGACTTGACTTTCCTTGGTACCGAATAGCGCCTTTATATTGGCAAAATAATACTGACAAAATTATACAAGATTTTTATTAACATTGAAATTAGTATGAAAATCTAAATTTTATTTGAACTATAAAATATTAATTAGTTAATAATAAAAAATTAATATTTACTAAATATTTAATTTTATAAATAATTTATAAATTGAAATAAAATTTAAGTTTATCAATTTTCATACAAAGTTCAATAAAAAATACAAGAGCCGGCGGGACGTTTGATAGATGTGAAACATCGGAATTATTTTGTACAGAAAAGAAAACTTAAAAAAAATTAACAGGTATCGTTAATATACTTATAAATTTTAATTTTTTGTTTTTGTTGTTTTTGCAACACAAAAAAAAAACAATTGTCAGCCGTGGCAAAGTATCGAAATATCTAACGCCGGCAGACGACTTGACTTGACTTGACTTGACTTTACTTGACTTGACTTGGTACCGAATAGCGCCTTTATATTGACAAAATTATACAAAATTTAAATTTATTTACATTGAAATTAGTATGAAAATCTAAATTTTATTTGAAATATAAAATATTAATTAGTTAATAATAAAAAAATAATATTTTCTAAGTATTTTATTAATATTTTATAAAATCAAATAAAATTTAAGTTTTCATCAAATCATATAAAATGCGACGGCGTCGACTCATTATTTAAACTTTAAAAAAACTAACAGGTATCGTTAATTTACTTATAAATTTTAATTTTTTGTTTTTGTTGTTTACAACACAAAAAAAACAAATATCATAGCCAAAATGGCAAAGTATCGAAATATCTAACGCCGGCAGATGACTTGACTTGCCTTGGTACCGAATAGCGCCTTTATATTGGCAAAATAATACTGACAAAATTATACAAGATTTTTATTAACATTGAAATTAGTATGAAAATCTAAATTTTATTTGAACTATAAAATATTAATTAGTTAATAATAAAAAATTAAAATTTACTAAATATTTTATTTTATAAATATTTTATAAATTGAAATAAAATTTAAGTTTATCAATTTTCATACAAAGTTCAATAAAAATACAGGAGCAGCAGGACGTTTGATAGATGTGAAACATCGGAATTATTTTGTACAGATAATATTGATAGATAACTTTGATAGAATTTTGGATTTTAATTTTATAAATTTCATTGGATGTTTACTATTCTTTTTGTTTTATTTCTATTAATTATTAATGCAAACCAAAGAACACAATATTTATTAAAATACCTAAAAAAATATTATAAAAATATAATAATTTTTTTTAACTTTTTTTTTTTGTTTATCATGTACCGACAGACGCCGACGCGATCATATTTTTGGTCGCTGCGGCTTAGCAGCGATATTTTCCAATTTTTTTGGAACTGCTGCTAAAAAAAAAATCATTGCTCGCTCAAAATCTATGATCGCGTCGGAGTGTGTACTGACACTAAAGTGTGTACTGACACTAAAGTGTTCAAATTTTTAATAAATTTTTCCATAAGAGCGTAGAATAAGGAACTACGTTCCAAAAAAAAAAGAAGCCGTAGGGGGTTTGGGGGAGGCGGCGGCCGTCCCCCATTCAGCATAACAACTTTTTATTTAAAAAAAGTTATAATGCTCAAAAAAAACTTTGCCGTAATCACTAAAAAAAAAAAAAAGTTACGTCCGTAACTCTAAAAAAAAAAGAGCTACGTTTACCGTAACTTTAAACAATTTTCAACAGGATTACGGTTGCCGTAACTCTAAAAATAAAAAAAGAGTTACGTTTGCCGTAACTTTAGTCAATTTTCAACAGGATTACGGTTGCCGTAACTCTAAAAATAAAAAAAGAGTTACGTTTGTCGTAACTTTAGTCAATTTTCAACAGGTTGCCGTAACTCTCAAAAAAAAAAAAGAGTTACGTTTGCCATAACTGTAGTCGCTCCCTTGAATATACCTTTTTTTTTTAATTAATTATGGCGTAAGTTTCATAATTGTAAAAAAAAAAAAAAAAAATACATAAATTATGTCCAGACAAAGGCAACCCTAAAATTGGAAGGGCAGCTTGTTTTGAAGAAATCTATTTTTTTCTTTCAGAGGTGTTTCTTTCAGAGGATTAGGAAATACCTTCTTTACACCTAGCTAATTTAACATGTTCGGACGACGAACATGTTCCGTTGGTGTTTTTGATGTTGTTTTTTCGTAGTAAAAAAATTAAAACAGAAACACGTTCGTGCACATGTTTCTACAAAAATATGTTAATTTTCAGGGATGAATGAGTAATTTTTCCACAATATTTTGTTAGGCAGTATCCAGTGTGCAGTAATTTTTACTGCGGGTATGTCATTTTTGACTTTGGGAATTTTATAAAGGTGGAGATACACTCAAGATAAATTGCGCGCGAGTTCTTAAACTTCACACAACTTCTTTTTTTTTTAATTTTTTGGCGCGTCGGTTCCTTTGAGCTTATCTCCGGTATTTTTTGAAATTTTTTATCTGACAGAGTTAAAGATGTTAATATATGAATAACAACGTGTGAACGGTATTTTCCAAACATGTTTAACTCCTTGCGGCATGTTAAATTAACTTAGTGTAATAATATAGGTGAAGTTACCCAAAGATATTCAACATGTGTCAGCCAAAGATGCGCAACATTTTCTGCAACATTTGCCGAATGTTGCGCAACATTTTCCAATAATTTTTTTTTTTTTTTCATTTTTTTAATTAAAAACCCCATTTTTAGGCTCTAAAAGAGCTATATTGATTAAAATAACTAATTTATTATAATTCTGCATCCAAAATTTATTATTTAGTAGAAAAGAAATGCTTTTTTTATAGTGGGAACCGTGGACCTTTATGTAACCCTTCATTTAATTGACCCTTCCCCTGAATTCGCATTGATGCCACTTTGTACAAGGTTGGCCTAAGGTAAACTTCACATTTTCCAATCACTGGATTTTATTCCCAGGTCGGAGGTCCCTCTGCATTGACCCTTTTATTAAAAAATGTATGGACACCTTGACTTTTCGAACCCTTCCCGTGAATTCGCATTGATGCCACTTTGCACAAGGTTGGCCTAGGGTCCACTTCACATGTTCCAATTCCTGGATTTTATTCCCAGGTCGGAAGTCATGTAGCAAATAATAATTAAAAAAACAAAAAGTAAAAATTTACAGAACATGTACAGATACTTCGAATTTTGGAACCCTTCCCGTGAATTCGCATTAATGCCACTTTGCACAAGGTTGGCCTAGGGTCCACTTCACATGTTCCAATCCCTCGATTTTATTCCCAGGTCGGAAGTCATGTAGCAAATAATAATTTAAAAAAAAAATTAAAAAATTTACAGAAAATGTGCAGATACTTCGAATTTTCGAACCCTTCCCGTGAATTCGCATTGATGCCACTTTGCACAAGGTTGGCCTAGGGTCCACTTCACATGTTCCAATCCCTCGATTTTATTCCCAGGTCGGAAGTCATGTAGCAAATAATAATTTAAAAAAAAAAAATTAAAAAATTTACAGAAAATGTGCAGATACTTCGAATTTTGGAACCCTTCCCGTGAATTCGCATTGATGCCACTTTGCACAAGGTTGGCCTAGGGTCCACTTCACATGTTCCAATCCCTGGATTTTATTCCCAGGTCGGAGGTCCCACTGCAATTGACCCTTTTGTTCAAGTAATTCATGTATGTTGCTGAATTCACGAAATGTATCTAATTTATTTATTGCAACATCTTCGCATCATTTTGCGTATTTTTATTGGCAATTTAGAGTTGGCGTTGATTTAAATTTTAATTCAAGTTGTCAATTTTGTTGTTTATTTACATTTTCATTTTTTCTTTATTTATATATTTTTTTTTTTTTATTTTAAAGAAAAATAAAAATATTTAAAAAAATACCTAACAAAGTAACAATAAATATTTTTTTTTCAAATTTTTTTTAATTCTTTTTAAAATTCTTTTTAAAATTAAAAATGAATAGGTATAATAATGAATATTCAAATTCAACTATGAATTTGTAGCAAGGGCCTTTTTTTATGACATATAGATCCAGAACCAGCACCTCTTTAATGTATGCAATGTACCTATGATTTATGAAGGAAAATAATTGGAAACTTTAAATCCGGTAGGGTGTAAGGAATGTACATTGTACAAATTGCATTTTGGAATATTACCAGGATTTTTGTGAAATATTTGCGTACTATCGTAATTCATAATAACCCTCCGGCTCCAGATTCTTCAAAAAATTGTCTTTATTTTTTTTTTTTCTTATACTTAGAAAACCGAAAATTAGTTTTTGACTTTTAGTCATTCATCATAACAAATTTTTGAAACCTTTTATGCACCATATTCCTAACTAACTACCTAACTTTATTTAAGTTTTCAACCGATCTTTTACTTTGCATGTCATCAAGTATTATATACCTATACCTACCTAACTAGGAAAGAATTAAGAATAAAATAATGTTTATGGGTAATTTTTATTTATTTTTTCTTGGCATTTTAGGCTTAAGATATTTTAGAAAAAATCCGTTTACATAAATCTAAAATGTTTTTGGATGATGTATGCTATACAAAATATACATTTTCATTTAATGTCTTATGTATTGCATTCAATGGGCGATCAATTGCATGAAAAAATTGAAATTTTTTTTAAATTTAACAGAAATGAAAGCAATCCATAATTCGTACGTTAAAACAATATAGGTATGAACATTGTTTTTTAACTGAAAATTATAGTGATATTAAAATTGGAATTGAACAATTACTTAATTTGGTATTTGTTTTACGAATTGAATGGAATGATTGCATCAAAAGAGTAGAAAATTAATAAAAAAAACGAAAGTGATTCCAATTATATATTATTGTCTCGTATTGAATCAATTGAACAAACGTACATTCGATGTCATCAGTATTTAGCTAAAACATTGAACAGTGAAGTTTATATAAAACAAAATGCATTTGGTATTTATATATCCTACATTTTTTAATAAGATTGGAAATTTTATAAAATTATTTTTAATAACTTATTTCCAAATAAAATAATATTGTCTTGTCAGATTTCATATTATCCATTTCTATATAATTATAGTTCCTATGGTAATATTATAAAAAAAATTAAATAAAAAATCCCTTGTTCATCTAATGTCAGTTTCTTGAAAATAAAGAAACAAATATCACATCACTATCATCAAAAAATATGTAGTCTATAAAAAATTACTATCAACAAGTTTATGTCAACAAAAGATTGCCTCGTCCATCACCCATTCATTTATTTTATTTTTCCTTTGAGGTAGTTTAGAAAAAAATAAGTATATTCTTAAATTTGCTAAAGAAGAATCAATACATTAATATCTGGCGAGCCATTCTCTTGATGACAAGCAATTTGTTCCCCAAGTGAACTTCTGTAGATTACATATTTTTTGATATTACTAACTAATTTATTTACATAATCTGAATGAGACAAGATTTAATTACAAAATCTCAATATGACAAGATTTATATGTTACTATATAATAGAGATTATAAAAATACTATTTTAATTAACATGAAAATACTACTTTTAGTTTCTGGATTGAGTGCAGCCTTCAACACCAGTATTCCATATTGACAAATTCAAAATAATTAATTTTATTTAATTTATTAAAAGCATGATAAAATATTTTTTTTCATATTTGATTCAAAAACCGTTTTAAACTATTATAAAGTCAAATCCGGAAATTATTTTTCATTCAAAACCTCAAGGCAAGTTTTTAGTTCATAATGATATAAAACTAGACTTGATTACATTAATATTAAGTGTTCTAATCTGTTGCAAAAAATTATCGTATTGCCAGAAAAAATCACAATTTTTGTAAGAGTTTTCTAGCACTTAATTTTAACCGGTTCTTAAAAATGTATACACTTAAAAACTAAAAACCTGTTTTGTGGTCTAAAACGGCTTTTAAATCAAAATTTACAAAAAAACGAGATTCTCTTAATGTACATTGTACAAATTAATTTCAAATATTACATTTGGTTGAATAAAATAAGTTGAATAAAATTTTAGGGTTGTTTTAATTACTTGCCAACTAACAGATTTATAATACTTACTTCGATTGATATTAACAAATTTTTAAGTCGTAAAACTAATAAAATAATAAAATTTTGAAAAAGATATGAATTTATCTTATCAATATATATATATATATATTATACAATAATAATGTAAGTACACTAGTGGGCATCGTTCTTTTTTCACAAATTCCTTTTTAATTTAAAAATTCATACGAAATTATTCCCTGAAACTTTAGCTATAAAATAATTGTTACACAAAGTTGTGTTAGGAAATTAATGTCGTTAAATGCAAAATATAATATTTATTCTAAATCAAGTTTAATATTAGAAATGTATTTAATATTTTTCATCTGTTTTTGTTTTCTTTTGTATTATTAATCTTAACTAAAGTAAAAGATTTTTTTTGACATATTTAAAAAATTATATATAATCGTATTTATAATGAGAAGCAACATAGTAAAAAAAAACACGAAGCAGTCATAGAACTGCCTACAGAAGTTTATACTTAAAGATTTAAAATATGAAATAACAGTGGCTACAAATGATAGGCTGCTGAGTACAAAATGTAAATTAAAATATTTTACCCTCTACCAAAAAAACGCACAACGCGGCTAAAGAAGTATAAAATTCAAAAAAATTTTCGTATATTTTTCTCCGGCACGACCTAACCGTAGCTCCCCACCCAAAAATTTTTTTTCAGGTAATATTTATTTCACCGGAGCTACCTATTTTGAAAAAAAAAAATTTTCGTATATTTTGCTCCGGCACGACCTAACGGCGCCGTGACATTTGTCCGCGATGAAATTTGTATGGAAAACTTCGCGGACAAATGTCATTTTGCAAAATGTCATTTGTCCGCGATTGATTTTTCGAATTTTTAGCGGACAAATGTCATTTTGCAAAATGTCATTTGTCCGCGATTGAAATTTTTAATTTTTAGCGGACAAATGTCATTTTGCAAAATGTAATTTGTCCGCGATTGCTTTTTCAGTTTTTTTAGCAGACAAATGTCATTTTGCAAAATGTCATTTGTCCGCGATTGATTTTTCAATTTTGGAGATACTGCAGATTACGTGAACCACTCAGAATCGTCTGAAGCTTGGAAAAGGGAAGAGGGGTAGAGTCCCCCAAATTGTTCATACATTTTGTATATGCAATTTTTTTTTTTTGCCCGATTTGCCCCTTAAAGAGAGGGTGATGGGGGGCGGCGGGCGGGCGGGTGGACTGGTGGTTGGTCAGTGGGATTTGCGGCTGACGCCGCAAATCCCACTGACCAACAACCAGTCCACCCGCCCGCCCCCCACCACCCTCTCTTGTTGTGCCGATTCTGATTGGTTCACGTCATCTGCACTTTAGCCTCAAATTTTTAGCGGACATATGTCATTTTCCAAAATGTCATTTGTCCGCGATTGATTTTTTAAATTTTTAGCGGACAAATGTCATTTTGCAAAATGTCATTTGTCCGCGATTGATTTTTCAGATTTTTAGCGGACAAATGTCATTTTGCAAAATGTCATTTGTCCGCGATTAATTTTTATCGCGGACAAATGACATTTTGGAAAATGTCATTTGTCCGCGGCGGACTAAAGACATTTTGAATCGCGGACAAATGTCATTTTTATGTCCGCGATACAAAAACAAATCGCGGACAAATGTCCCGCGGACAAATGTCCAACCCCCGACCTAACCGTAGCTCTCCACCCAAAATTTTTTTTCAGGTAATCTTAATTTCACCGGAGCTACCTATTTAAAAAAAAAAATTTCGTATATTTTGTCCTGGCACGACCTAACCGTAGCTTTTTTTGCTTGTAATATTGGGCCCTATATATGGGACAAAATCAAACCTAAGGGAAAATTGTGTCGGCGGTATTTGAAAAATAAAAAAGTAATAAAAAAAGTATCAAAAGCAATTCTTATATCCACCAATATTTAGTTTATTTTATTATAAACCTAAATATTAATAATAATTAATAATTTTTGGAAGAAATCACTTTTTTTTTTAACTTTGAAAAAAAGCTTGCATTATGTCTCCATACAAAATTTGTTGTCGGCAAAAGAAAATTTGAACTATTTAAGTGTAATAAATTATATTTTTTTAGCTTAAGTACAAAAGTAATTATTGGACAGTGTAAAATTATTTGTTCTATTTTCAAGATCAAATTTTGGTGTCTGGCTGTCCCTTCATTGTATCGGTTTTTTTACTGTTTTTGGTTGTCGGTGTTTTTTCTAGCTCATGATATTTTAAGGAAAATATGCATTTTTAGTTAAAAACGAAAAAACAAAAACAAAAATAAATTTACAAAACGGTTACTAATTTATATAAAAAATTAAATCCATGTAAATTTTCTAAAAAAAATTTTTTTTTTTTGTTTTTTAGAAGAAAAATGGCAAGTAAAGTTTTTGATTGTCAGGAGTGAGAATATACTTTTTTGACAATTTATTCAAAAAAAAAGGAATATTCGAAATTAAAACACAAAGGGAGTGTTTATTATTTAAATGATGACCATGTATTGTCAACTTTTTCAAATTATTCCAAAATAATTAGTAATTTTTATTGATTTATAAAAATTACATGATATGTCATGAGTAAGAAATTTTAATTAATAGGAAATTTTTCTACATTTCATAGACCGAAAATCGAAAGCAAAGAGGAAGCAATATAATACCAGATATTTGGCGACAATAGAATATAAATCCGGAGCGATACGAGAAATTTAAGAACAAAAAATGTGAAAATGAATGCAAAAATAAGAAAACAAATGTATTTCGAGATTTATTCAGATTCCGAGTCAGACTAAATTTTTTTTCTCTAATTTATAATGTAATTTTTTTATATATATAATAATTGCAATAAAAAAATAAAAAACATTAAATAATAAAAAAATTTCGAGATTTTTCTTTTTTTTTTTTTCTAGCTCATGACAAATTTTTCAATTTTTATTTAAAAAAAGCCAAAAAAAAATTTTTTTTAGATAACCATCAAATTATTAAGATAGTCAACTAAATTTTGCACAAGATTAGACTATTTTCAGTGCTTCTGGTGTTTTTTTATTTTTGAAATTTTTTTTTTGCTTTTTTCCACAAGGTTTGATTTTGTCCCATATACATATATTTCAAATTAAAAAATCTTGTCATTGGGAATCGAACCAGGCACCTTCAGACTTACAGTCTGATGAGATGTTCTAGCCACTAAGCCATATTGTCTATATGATTTTGCGTTTCTTAAATATAATAAAAAAATAAGTATTCTTATCCTTTTTTTTTTGTGAGAAAAATGATGACGATTCTGAGAAAAATTCGATTCGAAAAAATCATCAAACGCGGCTAAAGAAGTATAAACTTCAAAAATCCAAGTAAAAAAGTTTTATTTATATATGTTAACTTCAACTTCAGAAAAAATTTCAAATCTAAAATAAGTCTGAGAAAATTTACATTTTTACAATTGATTCGAATTAACAAAAACCAATATAACAGATAGTTATTATCTATTATATTTCTAAATAAGAACCAAAATAGCCACAATTACATCAGCAACTACCTATAAATTATGAATTTATAAAATTAATTTTGTTTTCGTTTTCCTTTTAATAATTTCAAATTTTAATCAGCTTTATGATTTTTTTTTCTGCTTCAATAGAATTTTTTTTATAAATCGAGTTTGTTGAAATATAAAATCGAAAAATAAAAGGTTATACAAAAGTTTTAATTTATAAAAATGTGGAAAATTATTAGCCTGGTATATTGTCAGTTTCCCTTATATAGTCTAAGCTTAAATCCCTATCGCCGTTATTGTGTTCTGCATATTCTTTTTCAATTAAATGTTGACCTAAATCGCAATTACTAAATGTCAATTTTACAACCAATTCATTTTTATTATCACCAACAAACATTGCAAACATTTTTTCATTTAAGAAATTTCTTAAAATATAATAACCGTAAAATGTGCAAAGATCAAGAAAATGAGTAGGAAGTATAGTAGTCCCAACCCCAACCCCAACCCGAACCACAACACCAGTATATCCACCCACAACAACAACCCCAGTATATCCACCCACAACAACAACCACAGTATATCCATATCCACCCACAACAACAACCCCAGTTACAACTAGATCTCCAGCCACAACCACCACAGCAAATTCCAAATCCCACACAGCAATATCAATTTTTAAGACAAGAATCAATTACACCCTACCAACCCATCTTCTTTTTTACCTAACCAGGCCAACCACAACAACAACAAAAACAACAGAAAAAAAAAACAATAGTTACAAAAAAAATGCTGGAAAACGACCTGCTGAGACCGATGTTCAGTATTACTCAGTAAGTACTCTTCTTGCTAATGGCAAATAATAAATATCCATGGTCCCAAGTCACAAGTTGGTAACTAAAAAAGTTACTATTGAGGAAACTCTGAGTACCGAACTTATTACTTGGAACCATCGATATAATATATCAAACATTTGAAAAAATATTAACGAATTTTTTTTTAGGGCTCCTATTCCAACCAGGAAGAATACTACAATTAAAACCGATAATGACTTTATTAGGTATAAATCTAGTTATAAATAATAATTTTACAATTTCATTTATGTTTATTTTAAGCTGTGTTACATCCGGATCATCTATCTGATTAATTTTATTATTTTCTCTGTCAACTTCATCTGAATCAGTATCACTTCTGGTCTGTCTTTTGTCTGAAGAATAATTTGTTGAACAATGCGATCAATTAGTAACCAGTGTTGAGTATATTGACCAATATCTATCAAATAAAATTGAGATGAATTCAATTTGTTTTTGTTTTATTAATAAATAATCATTAAGAATCTGGTATAAAATTGTATTTATATTTATATATATACAAAAACAATTGATAAATAATAAATAAAAAATTGGAAAAGACAGAATTTTGCATAAGACTATTGGAATTAGAAAGGGGTAATTTTTAGAATTACCAAGTTAACTTACATGGTAAAAGTAACATGTGTTGTAATAAAGATAATAAATGTGGATATGCTGCTGAATGACTCAGTTTTCGTCTCATCAAATCAAACATTGTGGTAGCACTTTTAGTATCCACATGTTCATGATTAAATTTCCGAGCTAATTCTTTTTCATCTTAATTTCTTACCATTTCAAAGAAATCCTAAAAGGCAAGATGGTAACCATTATTTTTCCCTCTAATTACATGAATTATTTTTAAAATACATACCAAATGACGATCTAAAGTTTCATTCTCGTGCTTCCTTAATTTATCAATTATTGGTTGAATTCCAAGCATTAGAAATCCATATCGTAAGTGTAAACGAAATTCAAGATCTTCTTGACCAGGTTCATAATTTAAAACAGCATTAATAAAAGACATAATAGCTGTTTTTAAATTAACATCATCTCGATAAGTTTCAGTCGAACGATCCAAATCATTAACAATGCCCTTTTGTAAAAAGATTTAAAAATATTGAAATTATATTCTTATATTAGCGAAGGTTAATAAAAAGGTTATTCTTCAAAAGTTATTATAACACAACTTATTGCAAGTGCATAATTTTATTAAAAGCTTAAAATCTATCTACCTGAAATCGAGCCCTTTCTGCAGCAAACTCTTGGAAATTTATCATTGAAATTAAAACTTTTTTATGACCTCCCGGTAGCAAACAGACTGCTCCTAAAATTTCTAAAGCGGCTACTTTTGTTTTAATATTATCAGCTGCCAGTGATCTAGCTATTATGTCAATACTGGTTGGATGTGGTAATACATGAGCTCTACCAGTCTAATTTTGAAAATAATAATTGGTAATATTCCAAAATCCAATTAATATTCGTTACACGCAGACGCCGACGCGATCATCGATTTCGAGCTAGCGCGAGCGACGCAGCGACGTTTTTTGGCCTAGCAGCAGCGACCAAATTTTTAGGTGAAAGCGATCGCTAGCAGCCATATAAATTTAAAAAAAAAAAAAAAAAAACCAAGCAGCGACGAAAATTTTTGTCTTTTTTTTTTTTTTTTTTTTTGTTTTTTTTTTTTAACGGTTTTTTTTTTTGTTAGCGATTATCAGCGGCGCAGCAGCGATCAAGAATTTTTTTTTTAGCCGCAGCACCCAAAAATTTAAAATTTCGCTGCTTAGCCGCCGCGACTAAAAATATGATCGCGTCGGCGTCTGGTTACACGGATTTAAAGTTTCCAATTATTTTCCTTCATATGTACATTGCGATTGCATACATTAAAGAGGTGCCGGTTCTGGATTCATTATACCTATTCATTTTTATTTTAAAAAGAATTTAAAAAAAATTTAAAAAAAAAATATTTATTGTTAGGTATTTTTTTTAAAAATTTATTTTTCTTTAAAATAAAAAAAAAAAAAAAATGTAAATAAAGAAAAAATTAAAATGTAAATAAACAACAAAATTGACAACTTGAATTAAAATTTAAATCAACGCCAACTCTAAATTGCCAATAAAAAATCGCAAAATGATGCGAAGATGTTGCAATAAATAAATAAGATACATTTCGGGAATTCAGCAACATACATGAATTACTTGAACAAAAGGGTCAATTGCTACATGACTTCCGACCTGGGAATAAAACCCAGGGATTGGAACATGTGAAGTGGACCCTAGACCAACCTTGTGCAAAGTGGCATCAATGCGAATTCACGAGAAGGGTTCGAAAAGTCAAGGTGTCCATACATTTTTTAATAAAAGGGTCAATGCAGAGGGACCTCCGACCTGGGAATAAAATCCAGTGATTGGAAAATGTGAAGTTTACCTTAGGTAGGGTTGCCAGAAGTCCCGGTCGTTTCGTGACGTCCCGAAAAAGGTTCTCGGGACGCTCAATTGTCCCGGTCTAACATTTTTGACCAAATAAAAATTAATAAATTTATAAAAAATGTGCCACTTTGTTCAGATTATGTTACGCTTTGCTTTCATTTTTCTAATTCTCGATCCTACATTACATCAATCCAGCCTATAAAGATATGGCAGGGAAGTATTTGTTTATTTATACATTTTTGTTTTTGTTTATTTAGCTGCAAGACTTGGCTGGTACCAATTTTTGTTAGTTAGCATCTTTTATTTATAAAATTTGGTTTACTAATTTCATTTTATATATTATTAGATTTATTTTATACCTTCAAGTTCAAGCATGCCAAAGAGAAAGTGCCAATTTCTATAAAAATGTACTACAGAATTTCCTTTTATTAAAAAAGGCAAAATTGATACGGAAGCGTATTGTAGACATTGCAATTCAAGTTTTAGTATAAGTCATGGTTTATCCGACATTAAAAATCACATTCAAAGTCAGAAACACAAATCTGCAGTTGCTTCGCCAAGTAAATGAAATGAATATTTATATTTTTTATTCCTAATTTGAGTTATTAATTTTAAGATATTATTTAATTACGTACTTGACCTTGTTACCATTATTACGGTACTTTTTTTTTATATTTATATTAAATAAAATATTTTTTTAATAAATTTTATTAATTTTGTAAAAAAAATTCTTTTTGTCCCGATTTGTGGTGGGGAAAGTCTGGTAACCCTACCTTAGGCCAACCTTGTACAAAGTGGCATCAATGCGAATTCAGGGGAAGGGTCAATTAAATGAAGGGTTACATAAAGGTCCACAGTTCCCACTATAAAAAAAGCATTTCTTCACCCATATTTTCATCATGTCTTAATTTTTTCCAAATGGCGCCTCCTATGGCAAAAATTTGTAGCGATGCAGTCATATAAAAATTTTATTTCCATTGAATTTGAAGTGGTTAGTCACATTTTCAACATTAGTGCTTCACCCTTAAAAGAATTTAAAAATTTCAAATTCTGAATTTCAAATTCCTAATGTATTTTGTTAGTGTAATTTAATATCAAAAAAAAGTTTTCGGGTGAACACTTTTTTTCACTTTTTTTCATAAATTTCAAATATTAATAACAAAGCTGCCAGAGTAGGATTTTCTTTCACTAAATTTAGAGAATTTTATTATACTGGGGAAAAATTATGAACAAAAAATTATTGTGCAAAAAAAATCTCAGGAAATTTGCGGAATTTTTTCATCTGGCATGTCTTTTTTTTTTGATTTGACAATTAGAATGACAGAACTTGAATTTCAATTTTTTTTTTGTTGTTGTTAATTTCAAATACACGCTCTGAGGCGTGTATTTGAAATTCACAACAACAAAAAAAAATTTGAAATTTTACACTAACAAAATACATTAGGAATTTGAAATTCAGAATTTGAAATTTTTAAATTTTTTTAAGGGTGAAGCACTATTAACTTAACAGTCTGGTCCGGATGAAGGAAAATGCCGATTTGTTGCTAATGGATGTCCTGATGCTTGTACTTTAACCTAGGTACTTCCTTAATGGAATATAATGAAATTGGAAAGAGAAATTGGTAGTTTAAAATTTATTGAAAATCCTAAGAAGTACATTATTTTGCATTCGAAAAGTATTAACAAAGAAATCACATTTGTACAAAGGTATTAAGAGATCCCAAATATTAATTAAATATTCTCCCAAATATTAATTAAAAATCCTTGAAGTTATGCTTATTTTTATAATAAAGAAAAATGTGGAGAAGATATCTACAAAATATTTTTATAACACTGCTACATGATGAAAGTCTACAAGATTATTTGATTGATTGATTGTCTGCTTCCGTACAAACTAACATATAGGTAGGTACACAGATATTATAGAATTCTGTTTAGCTAGATAAATAATTAACAAAGGAATAAATTACTTCAATGATTAGGTATATAAAAATAATTGTCATTATTATTATTTGCATTATATGATCAATGTACCTATCCTAATTTCTAATCGAACAGCATTTAAAAATTAAAACATTATTTTATTTATTGAATCATTTTCTTTTTTGGAAGTTTATTTCAGTTAGAAAATTTATAAATAGCTTTTTTTGATTAGGTACAACTAAAATATATTTGTTAAATTGTAATAGACTTTTTATATTATTAACAAGTACCAAAATTTTGCTTTCAGTAAAAACTTTTCTAATTTCGATTTGCTCTTTCCTAAAAAAATTTATTTTACTTTACTAGCCAACAATTCACCATAAATTCGGAATTTTTACAAAAGGCTTTTAATTTTAATAAACTTTTACAATTGCATATGTCTTCAATATCTATTGAATGTGTTACAACATTCTAATAAGTTTTAAAATTTTGTTGTTATTGAACTCAGACCGCATTAATTCTTTTAATATTCATTAATATTACACTATTTGATATTTTATGATCATTATCCTTGTACTGATTCAGATATTCTGGTGGAATATTCTTTTTACCACAGTCCAAAATTTAAATTTTATTATTTTCATGATATCTACTCTTCAAATGTCCAATGAGATCCGCATTATTTTCATATGTTTTTTTACATTTTTTGCTAAAATAAAAATAATTATTTTTATTCATATAACTTTATTTTAAAATATTAAAGTTAGGTTAAAAATAAGCCAGTATTAATTTTTGAACAAGAGGAAGTATTAATTATTTTTACTTGTGTCACGTTTTAAGAAGGGAAGCAATTTAATATTACATTATTGAATCCCATTTTTAGTATTGCTGATCCATTTGGTATTTGGTAAATGCACAGTCAAAAGTTTACAAAACTTGCAAGATAGCAAAGATCAATGCAAATGGATTATTTTTAAATAGAAGCCACAAAAAATTAAATGATTCGAATATAATTTATAAACCTACATTTAAGTACCTAGTTATTATTCTAAATCAAATTTTTGTAAGTGCTCAGACCACTTATGAAAGAGACGATAGAATTTTTTATGAATAAAACGGTTTGTTATATCGAGAATTTGAGATTTCAGTTTAAGTTACGAAAAAATTTAAAACAATGATTTGATCAGTTTTTATTTTAAGTTCATTAGTTATTTTAATGTGCTTTAATTTCCCATAATGTAAAAAAATATAGCAGAATATGGTAAATAGAAAATTTTTCTTCAGAGGAAAATCAGTTCATATTTTTTTTACTTTCGTTACTTAATAAAATAATCTTAATAGAAATAAATTTTTTTTTAAATATTTGTCGAATCTGATCAGTACTAAAAACAAATTAAAATGAATATAATATGAATACAAAATAGGCTTCATACCCAGATATAATACTAACCATTCAAACAAATTCTTTGAATTTTTGTAATGATATATTGAATTATGTATTCTCCATGCCCCGCAACCTGTAAATTTGTTAATTTTACACATAACACATTTATACTTCATATGTCTCATCTTTACATGTCGTTTGTAAACAGCTTCTGTAGGAAATTTCATTGAACATGCGGAACATGTTATTTTCTTCTCCATATGATGCCTTTCATTATGGAATCTTATTGCTATGTGATTTTTAAATTCTAAATTACATATATTACAAAAGTAATCATTTCTCTCACGTTTTTTTTTTATATCACTCCTTTTGTGTTTAGGCGTAATTTTTTTGAGAGGCGTGTAGTAAGAGGCCCATTTAGCATCTAAAATGATATGGAATAAAATCTACTAATTTTTATTTGCATTTCTATTTAATTATGTTTTGCAATAAAAGAACATAAGGGAAGTAACATAATTTCTAAATCCTTTATATTAATTTCGTCGCGTTGATTGTCTCGCCATCCGATCCAATAGAGACGAAATTTTGTACATCGCCCGGTAGTCAATGACAATGTATTATGACGGGCTAATTTGAGAGGCCTAGAGACTGTTAAAAGCTTGTACTGGTTGGTCGAAATTTTTCGTGAAATTAAAAAATAAAATGCAAAAATTAAGATGAAACAATTTTCCTTATATCTCGAATTTAATTTGGTATCAGTGTTATATGAACGATTCAATTGAATGTGGTACAACTGAGGCCTCCTATATAAAGTACATATTTATATTTTTATGGGTTATGTTTTTTTCTATTAAATAAGTTAGAATTTCTCTAAAATAAAGTTAAAACAAATAAATCTGATGAGAATTCTAATTTAATTATGTAATAGCAATTTATATTCGTTAAGTCAGCAACAGAAAGTTATATTTAATTATATAAGTGAAACAACGTTTATTTGTAATACATACTTATATATATAGATTTTTGAAATAACTCACTTTCAATAGAACAGTTTTTAGAACAAATAAAATGATGTGTTAAATTCTTTGGTGCTCGATAATTTTTTCCACAGTCACCGCATTCGTAAGGCCTTTCCTATAAAATAATTACATAAGTAAATAAAAATATCTTTATCAGATAATACAATAAAGTACATATTGAAAAAATAAAAATCATTAAATCAATAGCTATGTAAAATGAAAAAAAAAACTATTTTCCTTACCAATGTATGAATATTTTCATGGTCACGTAACTTAGAATAAGCATTAAATTTTTGGTCGCAATAATTGCAAAGGTATTTGCTCATTTGTTGACTATTTTTTAGAAATTCTTCGTATGTACCGAAAACGGGAACATTCTTTGGCAGAACGCAATTTTTTATTGAACATTTATTTTTTGAATGTTTCAAGTGATAGTATAAATTACAATAATATTTAAATTCCCTACCACAGCCACACAGATAAGGAATTATTCCTGGAAATAATAATATTAAGAAAAACTATTATATTTATTATGTATAAATATAAGAGGTATACCTTTATGAGCTGCAATATGTTCAATTAATCTGTACTCAAGATAAAATAATTTATTACATGATTGAAACGTACATTTGAAACAATTTGAGACTTCTTTGTTTTCATTGAATTTGTTGCCAGCTCTCTTTCTATCTTCTATATGCTCTTTATTTCGACTACACCTACGTTGTTGACAAATTTTAATATGCCTGCTTATCACAAGATTTGAATTGAATTGTCTCCCACAGAAAGGGCATAATGTACAACGTTCTTGATGACTTTCAATATGACGGTAAAATCCTATAATTGAAATAACCAGAAATAACAACTATTTGTTATTAAGCCTTAAATTGCTGTATAATATTTGTCATAATATTTAAATAATTGTAAAAAAAAAATTTACCATTTTTTAAATAATTTCTAATTAACAAGTAAAACATTAATTAATATTACCTGATTTGCTTTGAAGTATTTTATTACAAATTGTGCATAAAACAGTACCATTGTCTAACGCCTTATGACAATCGAAGTTTTTTACTTTTTCAATGCTATCAAATAATATTTCATCATCTGTGCTCGAACTTGAAACATTATTAAAATTAGTTTCGCTATTCCGATCGTAAATATCATTATCGTGATTATTATCACTATTCTGACTTTCATTTTCACTTTTGCATTTATTTTGGCTATATTGGCCCACAAGTTCATCATTGAATTTATGATCATCATTAGGTTCATTTGAATGAAATAAAGAGATGGAGTATAGTTCTTTATCAAAGTTTGACTGCTTGTCTAGATCTAATGTTTTATTAAAAATTGTTTCAATGCATTCCTTTCCTGTTATTTGCTGGTTGTCAGCGGCATCAATCCCAGGTTCTAAAAAAAAGAACATTAGTAATAGAACGTCATATAGTCATTTAATTTTAAAGACCGTGATCGAATTCGAAATAAGTTTAATATTTTGGTTGGTTTTGATGTTTGTGTTAAAAATATTCATACTTTTTCTATTATTGAAATATTTTATGACTTGATATAATTAGAAGGTACTAACCATTTTCTATTTTAAGATGACATCCACATATAACCGTTCTACTTTCAACGAGCCTTCTCAATTCATTGGCCATTTGTTCATTTTTTTTAGTAACAAAACTCGAAGGACTTGCGAAAAAATTGTCTGGTGTATTTTTAATTAAATCAATTATCAAATCTTGTAATTTAAGAATTTCATTTTTCTGTTGTTCAACTATCATTAATAGCCTTTGATTTTTCATAATAGCATTTTCCACGGAATCAAAATGTTCCAAAGATTCTTTTCTCAGATTGTCGTTTTCTAGTCCAATAAATTCACTTTTAATTCTATCTCCTATCAATTCATCAGGTTGCTTGAGAAATAAAAAGAATATTAAATGGAAAAAAAATAATATGACCTTGCGTTAAAATTTTGAATGAGAAAAATATTATAATATTGTCTTCTTATTGTTCTTTGAAGTAGGTAGGTACTCACTTTTTTATTTTTTGGCATGGAATATGTTTTATGTTTCTTATTAAATGACCCCAAACTGATGTCTTTTTTATTAAAATGCAGAGAACAAATTACACTTGTCTTTGATGGTAACCAATTTGCTCTTCCTATATTTTTTAACCAAAGTTTCTTACTTTTTAAATCTGTTGGAAATCTAAAAAAGAGAGTTTTTTTTTATTTAATTTAAGATTTGTATATGTATAAGACTATGAAAGAATAAATGTTTTCTTGTATCTATTTTAACAGCAATAAAACACAAAATTTTCAATGTTTAAGACTTGGGATTTTATTTGTACGTGTCACAATGCGATCCTAGCACAGAATAAAAATATTTCATAAAAATAAGAAAAAAAAAGATTATTTACGTGAAAAAAGTTAATTTTCCGCTGTTCCTTGTTTTCTCCAAATTACTTTTGCATCCAATTACACTGCATTTAGTTCGCTTTATTTTTATGAATGGTTGAGCTTTAAATAAAAAAAATAAAACATTATCAATGGTATGACAACTTGTGTAGATCTAATTATAGACTTAATGATCACTGCGGGTAATATTCCAAATCAGTAGGTAGGTATAAAAGTTTCTCACGATATTTTTGTGAAAATAAAAATACACATTTAAATTAAACATTCAAATTATTTTCAAAAATTTTTGAACTTAGGTAGGTATTTCCCCTATTTTTAATTTGTTAGTAAATTTGTGATTAAAAAAACCAAAAAAGTACGAAACCAAAAACCAGTTTTCAATTAATTTTTCTTTATTCTCCAAATGTATTGAGGGCAAAACACATTTTAATATCAACTGCTGAGCCCGTGCCGAGCCTAAAAAACTTAATAATCAAGAACAAAAGTAGAGCACAGGAAGGCCAACAAGAGGAAAAAGACTGAAAGCGCGGTCAAGTCTCCAACGGTCAAAGCAGGAAGGAAAAAAGGAACGGAAGCCATAAAGATATCGGCTAAAGACGGCTGTTCATATGCCGATATCCTTAAGACCCTTAAAGCGACAGTGAAACCGGTGGACTTTGGTGTCGAGATAAAACAAATCAGACGCACAAGGAAAGAGGAATTACTGTTGGTCCTAAAAACGGACAACCCTGAGAAGTTTAAGCAAGCCCTAACCGACTCAGTAGATGACAAAGCAGAGGTGAAGAATTTGTCAAAGACAATCACGGTCGAGATAAATGACATTGATGAGGAAGAGAACGAGGAAGAGATCAAGAGATGCGTGGGCACCGTTCTCAAAGTAGAACCAGAATCCTTGAGAGTTAAAGTGTTTAAGGGCTTCGCTAAGACGAGAATAGCAAGACTCGAGCTAAGTCAGACAGCTGCAAGCATCCTTCTGAAGCTTGGGAAAATCAAAATCGGATGGATTAACTGTAGAGTACAAGAGCGAGTTGAGGTAATCCAATGCTTTAAGTGTCTTGGCTACGGTCACAGGTCCAGTAACTGCAAGGGACAGGAGTGAAAAAAGGGAATTTGTTGGAAATGCGGAGTAGAAGGACACTTAGCGAAATCTTGCGATAGTTCTCCAAGATGTCTGCTATGTGCGGAAAAGGGAAGAGAAGCCAACCACGTAATGGGCAGTAGAAAATGCGAAGCCTTTCTGGTCGAGCTCAAGAAAGCTAAAAAGTCAAGATGATAAAAATTCTTCAATTAAACCTCGGAAAGTCCAGAGCATCCTTTGATCTACTGACGGAGGTAGCCAGAGAGAGAGAGGTGGACGTTGTTGTATTTAGCGAACAGTGCAGAAAGCCAGAGTCTGCTATTTGGTTCCAGGACAAATCGGAGAGAGCTGGAATAGTAATATGCAGGCCCGATCTACCTATTACAGGACATGGAACCTCGGACCATGGCTATGTGTGGGTAGAGACCGCAACGACTAGGATATACAGCTGCTATTTCTCTCCAAACGATGAGTTAACAGCTTTCGGTGAGGACCTGAATTCATTGGAGGACAGCTTAAGGTCTACTAGTACAGAGATCCTTGTAACAGGGGACTTTAATAGCAAATCCCCCGCCTGGGGAGAACATAGACTGGACAATAGGGGCAAAATGGTCTGTGAAGTAGTAGCGGCAAATAACCTGTTGGTGTTAAATAGAGGAAGCGAACCTACCTTTAGAAGAGGCTTGAGTAGCTCTATTATAGACCTGTCTATTGCGACACCGGATATGGCAGGGAGAGTCATTAATTGGCGCGTTCTGGACCTATGTTCCTTAAGTGATCATATGTTTATAGAGATCGTGATAACCAATAATACACTCAACCGTAGAGAGCCAGTGCAAAGCAATATAGATATGGGATGGAATACCAAGAAGCTGAATGAAACTAAGCTACTCAAATACGTGGAGGAAGCTAGGGCCATAGAGGACTTAGGATGGGTCAGTAATAGAGAAGACCTCAAGGACATCGCGGAGGAAGCAAAGCGAATGCTCGCAGCGGCGTGCAACGCATCTATGCCCAAACGCTTGCCAAATAGGCCAAACAGAGCACCCGTTTACTGGTGGACGGAAGAAATTGTCAATTTGAGGAGAGAGTGTAACGCAGCGCGTAGACAGTGGTGCAGAGAGCAAGCAAATGAGGAACGCCAAAATTCTTATAGAGCGGCCAAAAAACGCCTCCAAAAGAGGATAAAGGCAAGCAAAGTAGAGTGCTGGAAGAATTTGTTAAAGGAGGTAGATAGTGACGTATGGGGCACTGCCTTCAAAATAGTCTGTGGAAAACTAGGGAGGAAACAAAACATACCAGAGTTGAACAACCCTAACTCCGTTCAAGAAATAATAAGAGGCCTGTTTCCAGAGAAACCAGATAACACAGGAACATCCCGACCGAATAATCACATGGAGACGCCGGAACCGTTTACGGAACAAGAATTGGGGCTGATCGGTGATAAGCTGAAGGCGGGGAAGGCTCCAGGTCCGGACGGGGTGCCTAATGAAGTCCTTGTAAAAGTTATAAAACACTCCCCAGGCAGTCTTCTAAAGCTTTTTAATAAGTGTCTAGAGCAGAGGGTGTTCTTAAAGAGTTGGAAAAACCAGAAAGTAGTCCTGCTGAGGAAAGGAAGCAAACCGACGAACCAGGCGTCATCGTACAGACCTATTTGTCTCTTGGACACAATGGGGAAAGTACTGGAAGGACAGCAGGAAGGACTTATTCTTCAAAGGTTAGACGAACACATACAGAGAAGGGGTGGTCTTTCCAACCGCCAATTCGGCTTCAGGAAGGGATTGTCCACGGTTCATGCTATTCAAGAGGTGGTAAATATAACAAAGCAGGCAAATCTGGGCACGGATAGGAAAAAGGGCTTCACGGCCCTTGTCTAGATAGATGTTAAAAATGCATTCAATTCTGTCAAGTGGAAAGATATATCGGATGCCCTAAGAGCCAGAGAAGTACCCGGATACCTACTGGATATCATCGCGGACTACCTGAAGGAGCGACAGGTTTTCTTCGAGGGAAAAACCTTCGAAGTCAAACAAAAGATGACATGCGGAGTACCACAAGGGTCCAAATTAGGCCCCTTCTTGTGGAATGTCGTATATGATGACCTGCTGAACATGTTGCTACCGGATGGCTGCTTCCTGATAGGGTTTGCAGATGATGTCATATTAGTGGTTACTGCCGTCGACTTGGACATACTGGAGATACGCACTAATGACTGTCTTCGAAGAGTGAAAAGGTGGATGGATAGGAAGGGTCTCGAAGTGGCGATCCACAAAACCGAAGCAGTCCTAGTTACGGACAGGAGAAACTTCAGTAGCCCCAGTGTTGAAATGGACGGTATAACAATACCATGGAAGGACCAGATGACATACCTGGGAGTACAGCTGGACAGAAGGCTCAGCTTTAAGGCTCACATGAGCAATTTGGCGGCAAAGGGTGCAGATGCCTGTAGCACGTTGTCCAGATTGATGCCCAATGTAGGTGGTCCTTCACACATGAAGAGAAGAGTCCTGGCAGGGGTCACACTGTCGAAAATGCTCTACGCCGCTCCAGTGTGGGCCTCGGCGATGGAGAAACCATCGTATAGAAGGAATGCAGTTTCAGTCAACAGATGCTCAGCGCTAAGGATAGCATCAGCGTACCGCACAGTATCGGACAGCGCTATATTAGTGATAGCCGGCATACCACCGATTGATTTGCTGGCAGCAGAAAGAAGCACGATCTTCTGGAAGTGTCAGGAATCATTCGAGGAGAACAATATGCAAATCAAGATCGAAGCAAGGCGTGAACTTCTAGAAATATGGCAGAAACGTTGGGATGAGACCACAACTGGTCGATGGACTCATCGTCTGATCCCTGACATAAGTAAGTGGATGGGTAGGAAGCACGGAAACGTAAGTTTTTACACCACCCAGGCATTATCGGGACATGGATGCTTCAAGAAGTATCTGCACAGGTTCCACAAGAGGCAAGATGGAATCTGTGATTACTGCGGGGAACAGGAAGACGACGCCTTTCACACATTCTTTGTCTGCAAAGAATGGGAGAACGAAAGGGGTAGGGTTGAAAACTCCTTCCAAACAGTAATAACAGCAGAAAACCTGATAGATGAAATGCTAGAAAGCCAGGATAAATGGGAAGTAGGGGAAAGGTTTTTCAGGAACATTCTGAAAAGTAAACAGGACCACTTCAACCGCAACGAAAAGCAACCCGATTAAAAACGGTTTGATGCCGATGCAGAATGGTCTGAGAAGATATCTGAGGAGGGCTGGGCTGCTTGCGAAGGAATGCCGTAAGGTGGTACCGCGTGCAGCCATTCAGCAGCCAAGAAGGTGGGGTTTTAGTCGGTAGTCCAATCTAGTTTTGCTGAACTAGCTTGGGAGTCCGACACTCTGTGCGTCAAAGCATTTCCCCACCATCTAAAAAAAAAAAAAAAAATAAAAAAAATAAATAAAAAAAAAAAAAAAAAAAAAAAATCAAGAACAAAAAAACAGTAATTTTATGTAAGTATGTACCTATAAAATATATACATATATACATACCTGTAACATACTCAATATCGTGTTTGCTGTTAGAGATACATATACCTGTTTTTCCATTTTCAGCAAGATCTGTTTTATTTTCAATTTCAAAATCACTATTGGTTTCAGTCATACAAAATTTATTTTTGAAAATTGTAGGAACAGCTCCAGTTACCAATCGGGTTTGCAGGTATGTATCCTAGAAAAATAATCTACATGTAGGCATTCTAATTTAAAGGTAAATATTTTTTAAAAGAATTGAGTTCAGTTCTAGGCAGTGGGATATTCGAAGTTTTTAACAACCGGTACGCTTAAAAAAATATTCAATATTTATATACCTATACATAAAAAAATATTTATTTACGTAAGAAAAAAATTTAATTAAATAATGTCCAAATTAAATTTTGGTTTTGGTACGGGACAATTGGAACAAAAACTTTAACCCGTTTGTCACTTGCCAGATGATGCCCTTGTCACAACCATAATTTAACATGTGGTACCTACAGCATCAAAATCTGCCATTGATTTGCCCATTAAATTTATTGTCATTAAATGAGCGGTAGGTTCAATTAATAAAGAATTTCTCTTATCATAAATTATAATTATTATTCATTGTGCTGAATCCTCTTTCAGCTTCGGCGGAATTAACAGCAATTATATTTAAAATTCTTTTAGCTCTCATAATAGTTTTATAATAAGTTTTTCTATATCTCGCAAATCAAATAGTTTCAATATCACGAAATACACAAAAAATCAATCATTTGATAACTTTAAAACACCGTTAAAGCAAAAACATAATATACAACAACCGGTACGGAAAATTTTGAAAATTTTAACAACCGGTACGAGCGTACCGCCCCGTACCGGCTGAATATCACACTGGTTCTAGGTAAGATTATTCTTTACTATTATTCTGGAATTCGATTAGGTAGGTACCTTCTTATCTACTTTTTAAAGGAAATCAATCTTTCAACTTACCTTATGAACTACTTTTCCTTCCGAATTTGGACAAGTTTTTAATCTGATCAAATTTTTTCCTTCAAAATGTAAAATGCAAACATAAAATTGCTTCGGAAAGTTTTTTACAAACGGAATAGCAAATTCCCATTCTAATCGTTGCTGCAGACTTGTTGGATTCACGAATATAGAAATACCTTCTTTATGGTGAGATTCACAGTTTGGAACTATACATTTTTTCATGTTTTTTATTTTTACTTAATTATAGTGTGGCTTTGGTTTGGAAGCTATTTTTAATTCAAGATTTCAGTAGTATTCAGATCAGAATTTTCCAAACTTACTGAAGCAACTAAAAAATTGTTCAATTAGTTTACTGAACATTTTTTGTGTTATATTAACTTTATGAATATAAATCCAGATTTATTTAAAAAAAAAAACAAATTTTTTAAAAACACAAATTTAAACTCAAGGCTGTCAGAAATACTGTACTGAAATTGAAAAGATAACAAGGAAGGCAAAGTAGATAACATAATAAAGTAAGGAATCTTTAACAAAATTATTTTTAGCAGACAGATTTATAGGTATTAACCCTAAATGCGTCGTGAGAAATTTTACATTCGATAAAATTTGTTATACAAATATTTACTATTTATAAATATTTTTAAATTTTAAATTTTTATTTGAATTGTTTTCCAAGCGATTTACCATTTTTTATTTTCTATCCTACCAAAATGCTTGTATAAATTCCAATAGGTGCCGCTACGAATACTTATGACAGGGATTTTCACACTTTTCTAACAGCAGAGCACAATTTTATATTCGCTAAGGCGGAATAATTTTTTTTTGTATGGAAATAATGAGTTTTTCGTTTTAAATTAAAATTAATTAAGAAATATTAAACAATAGGGATCTCACTTAATTCTTCATATTTCAGAATTTTCACATACTATTTTTTTTGCTGTGAATTTTATGTGTACTCTAAAATAAAATTTAAATTTCGGCGTCGAACAGTCATCAGTTCAACTTCAATTTCTTTATAACGGTTACATTTAAGTTGCCATGATTATTTTGCATACTGGGTAAATTGGTGCCAATTTTTTTATTAATCATTCAATTTCAATCTCGTAGAAGAAGACGAAAAAAATTTCTTTATTTTTTAAGTTTAATTAAAGAAAAAAAATAAAAAAAAATTAAAGTTAATAAATATTTAATTCTTAGTAAACAAGAAAAAATTAAACAAAATATTTTTAATAACTTTGTTTTGAATTTTGATTGCGGACAACATTCTCATATTGTGCAAAAAAAGAAAAGATTTCATTTAATTTTTTTTTTTTTTAAATATAAAATTTTGGCTTATAATAGATTAGAATTAGGTAAAAATGTAGCAAGGACAAAGGGAAATATTTTTAATATTTTTTGAATAACGAATAATTCAATTTGTGTGATATTTCTTTTTATGCTAGCGAGCAGATGACTTAATTAGGAAAAAATAGATCTGACATTCTGACTTGACTTGAGCATTATTACTGGATAAATATTTTCAATTAATATTCAACTTATGCACCTACCTACGTACAAAATAAAATAAAAAAAATAGTGGTCTTCCTTAGAATTATATTTTTTGCGGGTTAAATTTTCTAAAATTAAGGTAGGTACCTACCTAGGTATCAATTTTATGTTAGAAATTTAAAGAAAAGGTACACCTATGTATATTATTAGGATTGGTAGCTGGCTAGATAGCTACACCTACACATCAGACTCGTAGTAAATTAAACTGAAAAAAAAGTTTCTTAAAATCCAATTTGAAAATTTATTCCAATTGTAGTTAAATTTGACGTCCTTGAACTTCTCTATTGTTGTAACTACCAAATCATTAGGTATGTGAAACCAAGAAGAGGCTATCAAAGTAGGTTAAAGTACATTAATCTTAAAAATACCCAATCAAATTTAACATTCTCATTAAATTGCTTATTACGAAAAAAATATCAGAATATATACCTACCTAATGTAAAATATAACATTCGGTTTACATTTTCATAATTGTAGGTATAAGAAAAAAAAAAGAAAATACATTCATGATATTCAAAAACTAAATTCATTCATTATTGTACCTTAAAACAAACAAATACTTTTCAATCCCTAATAGGTATATTATTGAACAGTTATCTCATCCGAACACCAGATAAAAAGCAGCAGCCAACAACCAGACATAAGTCTAAAAAAAGTTAATATACCTACCTACCTACTTAATAAGAAAAAATAAAATTTAAAGATATAATGTAGAACAAGTTGAAGTTGATTCATTATTTTTATTGACTTGATTACTGATATTTTATCGCTTAAAAAAAATATAATTCTTAATCAAAGCTTGTCAAAGCAAAGAGATGAGTCTAGTATCAATCAATTATGAAATTCAAATTTCAAATATAAAAATATGCTTTATTAATATAAAAAAAAAAAATAATTATATTTTACCTAGCTAGAGATCAATAAATTATTAATTATTTTAATTTTGTTAAGAACGTTTCAGTTTTTTTCTTATTTCAGAATATAAACTAAAAATAATAAAAAATAATCACCGATTTGTTGAAGAAGATTTTATCGAAGAATTCCTCAGGTGTGAGGATTAGCTTCTCATGAACCATTCAGAAAATAAGGAGACTTTAGACGGCGAAACTTCAAGGTCAGTTAATTTTTATATAGGTATTAAGATAATTTTCAAAAAACAAAGTTGATGATTTAATTTTCCAGATTTTTGAAAATCGACTGTCCTGAAATTTTATTCAACTAAATTTTATCAAAAACTAAATATAGAACTACAATAGTTTTTGTTTCTGACCCAGAATAGATAGAGAGGGATTCCTTTTTTAAAATGACGGCCTTCGTTCTGGTGTCCCAATTATTATTAATAAATAATATTGCCGTCTTTGGTTTACAAAATAATTTTCTGGTGTCATTTTGATTTCTTTATTCTTTTTAATTTAATATTTATTTAAAAATTTTTATACATAAGAACTCAATAACATAATTTTCTTTGTTTAAAACGAAGAATTTTGAAGAAAAACAATTTATATAAAATACTTTTTAAAATATTAAAAATAAAATTAAAAAAAAATAATAATAATAATAATAATCAAGTAACGCAAAAATCTTTTTTATTGAAAAAGACTTAAAAAAAGCTTTTCATTTTCTTTTTCTTGTTATTGAAGTTCGTACACTATTTTTTTTTTATTCTTGTGTTTTAAATAAATTTTAGAAATTTTTCACAATATAATTCAGTTGTAAATTACCGGTCAGGCCAAAAATTATAAAAAAATTTAAAATTTATTTTGGAAAAAATAAAATTGAAATTTTTAAAGATACATAACTAAATTATTTTTATATTTATTGAAATAAAATTTAAATTAATTATTATTTTTATTTAAATTAAATTATTGAAATTAAATTATTGAAATTTAAATTAAATTATTGAATATTGCGTTTTTTTATTTTATTAAAAGAAAACGAAAACTTAATTTTTTTTATTAAATTATTGAGATAAATATTATTTTATTTGTTTTAAAATAAAAACTATATATATAAAAATGCGTTACTATTAGTGAGTACAGTATACAATTAAATTCTTATATCATTCAATTCTTATTTCATTCAATAATTCTGTTTTTAACAAATTAATAAAAAAATATTAATTATAATATATTACTTAACACACCAAGCTTTAACTCTCACTTAAAAAGAAACTTCATTTGAGCATGTAAAAATAAAAATGAAATTTAAAGAATTTTCAAATAATATAATGTACATACTATCAAAAACTGAATGTACATTAAATTCAAATGAAAGTGAACCTTCGAGCAAGATCATATTTTATTTTTAATAAGTATTCTGTGGTTAAATAGTAAATTACAATTTGTGGGCTTAAGTTTGTGTTTTTTTTAAGAAAAGAAAATTACACTTTAACTTTTAATCTCGTTTTGTATTTGGATTGAGTAAATTGTTAAAAATATAAAATCGAAGGAAATTAACAAATACTATTTGTGACTGTAAGAAATTGAATATAAATTTGTCATAATTTTTCTAATAAAATTGAATGATTCGTTCAAATAAAATTGAAACATTAATCTTAGTCAGAGTAGGTATTCTATTTATTATGAGAAAATATTTTTAGAGGATTTCTATAATTCTGTCAAAAATTATTTAAACACTATGATTTCAGAAAGATAGTAGTGAAAATATTCCAAAAAAAAAACAAAGTGCGAAGATTACATTTTTGTAAAATTTAAAAATTAAACAAAAAAGTTCATTAAATTTTCATTAACTTGAAAATAATTAAAAAAAAAAAAAAAAAATTTACGTTTAATTAAGGTGTTCATGAGAAAGTAAACAAAAAGGTCTTTGAACACCAAGAAACTATTTTTAGAATTTTTCTTTTGAATTTTTTTTTTTTATATATTTTCTTGGTTTTTTGTTCTTTAAAATTGCGTTTCTTTATTTTTGTCAAAAATATATTTAATCATTTATTATATAGGAAATATTTAATTGTTGAAAAAAAATTTTGAGAAAATTATTTAAGCATTTAGTTCGATCAAGCTCAGTATTAATATAAAAATAACCAACAGGCCTAAGTTGTCAGCCCCCTAACCGAATGTTGTTAATTTCCATAATTCTTATTTATTATTTCTTTAAATGATACATCTATTCTTATTTCAAATAAATATTCAGATTTCCAATTCTATAACTAAATATAATTTTTTTTTCAAAAAACTCCTTTTTTTTAAAAACTGGCCTCCTCTGTTAAATAAAGCAGGAGGTAATTAAATCACTATCTCTGCTGTTCTATTTCCTAATGTAAGTAGTTGTACTTATATAATTTTTGCAGATTTCTTAATTACAGCACAGGTTCAACCTTTTCACCTTGTACACAAATAATAGCTTTCTATGTTTCTTTGTTCTTCACTGAATTCAACCCATTGCATTTAAAAAAATGATTCAATAATTTATTTAAAAATAAAGTATACACTAAAAAAAAACAGGATTACCTACTTATAAGAAAAATATATTATATTAGTGCAAAAGGCATATTTTGGTTTTGTGAGTAGAAATTTAGCCTATTATATACCTGAGTATTTGAAATCATTAAATTGTAATACCCGAATATATAAAAGATAAAATTTTCTTTTGTAAGCTACATATTTCTCTTCGTCATAAAAATTATAAAGGTCAAAATTTTTCTTTTTGTTACCAAGAAAAAAATGTATTTTCTATTTCATATTATTATTAACCTTCGCAATGAAAGCTCCAGTTGGCACGAAATGTCATTTACCTATTTGTTATCTAATTTTTTTTTTATTTTTTTTTTTATTTTTTTTTATTGATCTTGTAGTAGTTTATTTATACAATATATAATTTTTTTTTAGTAGAAACACTATATAAAGTTACGCTATAAAGTTGGAAGAAAATAGAAAATTTTCTTTAATAAATTGTGCGTGATTTTGTATTCAAAATTTATAAAGAAGATTTTATGTACAACTAATACGATGAACTCCATATTATTTTTATTAAATATGATTTTAAATATGATATATGACTTTTAAAATAGCTTTCCTGGAATATTATTCGGAATTTTCTTTAAAACATCAATATAGTTGGGGATCCGAGGAGTAAATTTCGACGACGGCTTTATATTTAAAATTAATTTAGAAGTAGAGGCTAATAATTAAAAAAAATAAAAAATTAAACAAATATAATGCATATAGTCGAGTAAGTTCACAACACTTTTTTATGATTAAAAATAATTTGCTCCATTCAATTTGATACTATTTGTGAAAATGTTCCCAACAGAAATTTGATGTTTGTTTGATGTCCTCAGTATAATTAAAAAAGAAAAAAATTCTCTTTATTTCAATTTTCGTTCAAAGTAAATCGATAGTTTTTGATAAGAAGTTTAAATAAAAATTACAATACTATAAAATAGAGCTTATCGACACTTATTCGTCTATGTAAATTATATTTATCAGTAGTCTAACCTTGTTTAATAAAGCTGAGACAAAATTCAGAAAGTTTAGTTTATCTTGTTCAGTACATATTACAATTGTACATATTTTTTTAACTTCTATTTAAGTATCCGCCATTCAACAAAATTACCATAATAAAATTGTGTTTTTTACGGAATATATGATCTTTTATATATTATGATATTATTTACTAAAATTCTTATGGACAGTTGATTTTCAATTATCTACGAACACTAATGTACTTAAACAATTATCGCGATAGCAATTCCATTAAATTTTTATTTTAGAAATACTGAAGAACGTCGGTCGTCGTCATCTTCTTTAACTTTAACTACAGAATCTAATACAACAGAAAATTCTTTAACTGAAGAAATTCCAGAAACAAACATTGCAAATCAAATTTCTACTCAATTATCTGTTGAACAGAATAATATCTCTGGTGGTAATACCAGTGGCGAAAGTAATAATTTAGAAGAAGAAAATACTCTAAAATTGACTAATCAAATTGAGAGAGAGCCGAATCCTTCTACTGTATTTAAAGAATCAAATAATTGTGATAATACAGAAATTGAAGATATGAAACGTTCAGCTGCTAAAGATTTAATTGAACGTTATTTTTTTCAATTGTTGAATGGATGTGGGAATGAAAAATGTGATAACAAATATTGCGCTTCTTCAGGTAATCTCGAAAAATTAACACCTAATCAAGCAGCTGCCAGAGCTTTACAACTATTCACAATGGAAGCTAAATTATGTAGCAAGCAACCTTCAAAAATTGCTCGAACAAATGAATCTCTGGAAACGCCATCGTCCAAGCAGGGCGAATCTTCTAGCAAAGAAATATTTTTAGGTTCATCATCGAGGTATGTTGACGTAGAATTCCTATTTGAAGAAAATTTAATAGTACATTTATTTACATATAATAGAGTATAGAGCACTAAAAAACGTTTAATTTAAGATGCATATTTTTTTTGTACATTTTTGATTTTTATTTGAAAATATTATATTTTAACTTAATATATTACGATCTAATCGTCCTTCAAAATTCGTCATTTCTCTTGTTCGCGGTCACGGGATATCTCTACCAATTGGGTTCGAATTTAACAGCACAATCATATCTCCATATCTACGTAAGACTTTTTCGCAATTAATGTATTTGTAGCACTTTGAAGCAATTAAGATTATTTGATGAGATTTAGTTTTCTTTAATGTACTTTTTTTTCGTAAAAACACCCAAAAATATTTTTGAGAGGTATAAATAACGATATTGTCTACCGAAAAAAGCAAAATAATTTTTTTTTTATCGAAAAAGTAGGTAAACCCAATATTGAAGTAACTAATAAATTATTTTAATTGGAATCGAAGTGAATCACAGAGCAAATTTTCTAATTATATATTAAGAATGATAATAGTCTTAAACTTGTTGATAATAAAATAGTATGCTCTAATTAGTATTTTGGTTTCACTAATACAAATAATTATTTATTTTATCTATTTTAATTTAAAAATTTAGATTATCACAATTAATACAAAAATTTCCTTTACTAATAAAATACATACTGTCAAGTATATGTTTTAGAGTAATCTTCAAATTTTTATTTTACAGTTCACACATTACAAAACCATCTAGCCAAACCTTAAAATATAGGAACGATGCATCGTCATCTTCAGTTTCATCTCAAAATCAAATAAGTAGCTCTTCGGATTCTAGTCATAGCAAAATCTTGGATAAGTTCACAAAAATAACATATTTAGATGAAGAAAAAATTGACAAATTAATTATGGAATGTAGGTTAGAAAACTCATTTATAAAATTAATACGAACAATTGGTGAAGTATTTAGTTCCGCTGAAATACTATCAAAAAGTTTTCGTAAAAAACCTAAGACAAAAATTGATGAAATGCTCAGAAAAGCACCTAAAGATTTAAAATCGTTAAAAAAAGAAGACTTACGCACTTTAGAGGGTGATTTAGATAAAGATGAAGATAGCAGTGCTAAACATGATGACGCTTTAACAGAAGAAATTGAGTATTGTGGAACAGATGATACAAATGTTGATATTTTCAGTTTAAGAAGTTCAATGAAAAAATTATTTAAAATTCATACAGAATGTACAATATATGAAAGCTTAAATAATGCTTTGCATAGTTTATCAATTTTACTTGGTGTAGATTTAAGAATGAGTAAAGATAGACAATGGATTGAATCTACGATAAACATTTTCGTTATTGTTTTCGAAGTAATGACGATAGGTAAAATATAGTGCATTAATTTTTTATAATATATTTTTTTAGTGGCGAAATGCAGATATACCAAAAAATTTTAATTTCTGACATGATGTACTCAAATTTACTATAGGCATCTAAAAGAAACTTAGCCTGGTGTAAACACTGGATTTAAATCCTTTTAACCTCCATTCCATGTATTTAAATTTTATTAAGAATTCGAAACTACATATGTAATGCTGTCAATATGTGTAGTTGTGTGTATGAATAAATCAATCATCTAAATTTTTTTTTTATTAACAAATAGCTTCTTCTGAATTTTTGGAAAATGCTTTGCCAAATATTTGTCGAGCAGCTGCAAGACTTCCAGTGTGGGCGCAAGCAAAATTAGCTACAATATGGGCAGAACATTGTAAAGATAGTTTAAAGGATTTACTTCAAGCCTTACAACAAATAATTAGCTTACAAGTTATAATTGGACAATTTTCAGCTACTCATAAAGTTGAAGATGTTGAGGTTGTTCAAAATGTTACAAAAGTTTTAAAGGTATAGTACAAACTAAAGTGATCATGTTTTACGCAATATTACCTTTTTTTTTTATTTTTAGATTGTTTATTATGCAAATATTTTGGCAGGTATGTTCGAGACCGGTCAATCTGATCATCTTCAAGGAGCCCTTCAAACAAATGTAATATCATCTGAAGAGGATGATTTTTATGTTTATTCACAATTACAGAAAACTCAAACCAGTAAGAGATCATTGGAGGATGAATTAGAAAAAGAATTAGGCATTTCACCTATGAACAGCAGAGCTCCCTTAATTGCATTTGAAGAGTTTTATAATGAACCGTTAAGTGATATTATTGAAATGGACTACGATTATTTGAATTATAAAAACTATACAATGGAGTTGATATCTAGTTTTGGTAAGCTATAAATGCCATTTGAAAATTACCGTGATGCAAAATAATGTCAATTTTTTTTTTTTATTTTATTTTTTTTTTTTCAGAAAAAAAATTTACATTTATGTTGTATTCATTTATATTAACTCCGGCAACCAAAGTTCTAGGTTTATATTACGATAGCAGAATTAGAATGTACAGTGAACGAAGATCAACTTTTATTAATAATCATTTACATTATTTTAATGAAAATGGCGCAGGACCAAATCCATATCTAAAATTGAAAATAAGAAGGGACCAATTAATAGATGATGCATTGATAGAGGTAGATAATTTATTTGATTTTATTTTTATTTCAAATTTCAAAGTTTTGTAAATCTTTCTTAAAGTCGGAGTTGAATGGTTTGTGTATCAACACGAATTGATAACTTTCTGTGCACGAATTTTAATTACAAAAAAAAAATAAACCTGAAAACAATAGTTTTCTCTTCCACTTAAAAATTATAATTTTTTATCGTCTGTTGAAGAGTTTTTAGAAAAACTATAAATTATTTACACAATTATGTGAATTTCCTTTCAATTTCTTTTTATTATTTAATTCGATTAAAGAACATTCGTCATTGATGTCTTTTGTTTTTAATTGGAAAGTAAAAAATTATTCACTCTTAATTTTATTTTAACATTATTAAAATTTATATATATTTAAAAAATATTATTTCTGTAACAAAACAACAATTTTAATTTCACCAAAAATAACATCCATTCGCAAATAAATTCATTTTATCAACTTTCTTGCATTTAAATTCTTTTGAAAAATCAGAAAAATACTGTAAAAATTTAAAAATACTACTACCATGTAGTTTATAATGACCCAAATCGAAACACTGATATTGTGCGAGTGCAATAAAATATAGTTTTTTCTTTTCAGTTTTATCTTCAATTGAATCTAACTCATCATCATTACCATTAATATTAAAATATTCCAAAAAATTTTCATAATTTTGTTTATTTGCTGAAAACTCAATTAATTCATTATCATTGATATTTTTTGAAGCACATTTTTGTAAAATTGTCGAATTCCATGGTTTATTTTCTGTAAAAGCTTTGCGCCACAGTTCTAAATTTTCTGATACGAAATAATATAACATTGGCTTGTCATGTGCAAATATATCAATTTCTCCACCTAATCCAGATAGAAATGCATAATGCAATTCACTAAAACGCCCTTTCTCTCCATACAAAATATAGTCACGAACTATAGTATGATAAAAATTGATTAGATTTTTATACAATGTGCTTGGAGAAACCTGAAAAGAAATATTTGAACTTCATATCTTTAGCTTTTATATCGTAACTTGAAATTTGTTGGTTTATTTTTAAGACCTGCTTAATTAAAACTATTTTTTACAGAGGTAAAAGTTTTTAAGTCGTTAATTTGCTCTGAATGTAATAATAATTTTGTTAATCTTGTAAAAATATTTATTTATTGAAATTAAAATGCCAATATTTCGTAACGTTTCCTGTCACATTATCAAGGCAAAATAGTTACTATCTATCTTTTTCTAATTTCTATAATATATAATATAAAATTTCCGGAATCTAAAGCTAACAACCATAAGAGATTTACAACATAGGTTTGTTACGAGATCTCTGGGTTTATGTTTTATTTTGGAACCAGTAGATGGCCAGTAGATTATTTACCTGAAATGTATCATAATGTTTTTTTATAACTTCATCATTCAAAATTTGTGTATGATTGGTAACGATATTGCGACGATTCGTTACTCTTTCCAAAATACTTAATGACGGACTAGTTAAACGGGCATCTTTTATTTTATTGTATGATTTTTCAAAATTATTCAATAATTCTATATGTCTTAATTCATCATCATGATTCATATATTTATTCCATAAACGTAACCAAACAGCAGGTCGAAAATATGGCAAAAATTCTTCACAATTATGTTTCATACCAAATTGAATAAATCTCCAAACTAAATAATTGGCAATAATTCTTCTATCTTGTTTTTCAATAAAATTTACAACAGTTTCTAGTAATTGAATATTTTTTGTTCGTATATCATAATTAAATTGATCAATTTTTAAATTTAAATCTGAGAAATATTTTGTTAAATATGTATTCCAATCAAAATTTGGTATTTTGCGTTGTAATATACCCCTATTTTGGAAACGTACATCTGTAATGGTTTCTGGACTAAAATATCGAAATAAATTTTCTAATTTTTGTATTAATTCGATAATTTCTTTCGCTGCAATATTAGCTTCTTCTGAACTTGTTCCAAATTCTTCCATAATTTTTGTAATATTTTCAAATCTTTCAATACCTCTGGGTTGAGTACCTATTTTAAATTTCGAAATATGCATTTTTTTAAAATTCATTTTATAGTATGTTTCCATCGACGGCACTTCAATCACTTCAATCCGAGTTTATTTTTAATTGAGTTTAAAATTTTACACTTTAAAAGCGATTCGCTTCCTTGGAAAATAAAATTACTTGAATTGTTTATTTTTTTTTTATAAAAAACTAAATTCAATTAATCGCATGTGTTTCTTTTTTCGTTTAAAAAAAAATCGAAAAAAATCGGATGTTTATCGGATGTCCATCCATTGTCGTTCTGTGAAAACTACGAAAAGATAGTTTTGAGATAATTACGTTTTAAAATTAACAACATCGAAAATGAAAATTTGGGGCCTTATTGAGAGCATAAAAGTTAAAAGTATAAAGCTGAACAGCTTTTACCAGAAATTATTAAATTTGGACGAAAAACATTTATTTCTTAATTTGCCACCCAATAATGTTACAAAGTGAATTATTATAATTATATTTAAAATAATTTCGTTCCATGATAGAATTACTCAAAACATAAAATTATAATTTACCTTCTAAAAAAATTTGATTATCTCTAATATGGATTTTAATCATTTCCATTTCTGCAATCGCAGCTAATTCAGCCATCAATTCAGCAATTTCTTGTTGAGTAAAGTTTTCTTTTGTTGGCCATTGTAAACCTCCATCATAAAAAATTTCTTTCAATGTATCAACTTGTTCGAACATTTTCTTGATATCACCTTCATCACGACACGATAGGTAGAAATCTTTAGCTTGTTGTTCTGCTTCAGTTTTTGGTCCATCTTTCAATAAATTATCTTCAATAAAAAATGAATCTTTTACTCGATATCGGTAGCCGACACGATCTCGATTACGTAAATTGCCGCAAGCAAATTGAACGAAATCATTACAAGGATTAGCTGTCATATCCAATTGTGATTTAATATCATTTGTATAAAGATTAATTAATTTTTTTTCTGATTCTAAATTAAGTTTCGCGCTTATAAAAGCATTGTCCACGTAAAAATAGAAAACAATCATTATAATTCGGAGTTTCATATTGATCGTTATCATCAACATTTATATTAAAAAAAAATTAAACTGATTGTTATGAAATTTTAAATTAAACTGAAGTTCAAGATCAAAAACAATATTCTATTTGATTTATTCTGAACATTAAATTGTGTACATTTTTTGAGATTTTTCATAATTAGCTCAATTTATACCTATAATAATTTTTTTAAAAGTAGATTGATTTAAAAAACAGTCAGTCCATATAAATATTTGTAATAACAAAATAAAACATGAAATAAATTCGCGGATCATTACCAGAACGGTTTTCAGTGTGGTAACGACGTAATTACACACGATGTGGTAATATTACGATAACTTACGGTGTCGAATACGCAATTCTTACGTTCACTCGGCGATCTCGTTCGCTTTGCTCGAGCGGTATCCCCATTACGCAATGAAAATAAAAAGGCTAACAGGAATCATTGTTGTTAATTACGGCTTTCAGAAACCTTATTCCAATGTTGTTGGAGTAACAATATTAAACCAGTCATTTAATTTTGAACCAATCTTATTCATCATCACAAATGTGTTTACTTTTATACTTTTAAAAACATTAATTAACTTTTTACTTTCTAGGTTTAAATTAAAGAATAAAATACATTTATATGTATGATATTAAGAAATCTTTCAATTATAATTCACTTAAACTTTAAAAAACATTAAGATTAATATGAATAGGAAAATTTGAAGATATTGTTTTACTATTTTGAACTGTGGAACATTTCGGATGTTTTACTATTAAAATCATTAGGTTCATACCAACAAAAATAGTATTAAAAACTTAATCATTTTTATTATTAGACCGTTAAAGTTTAGAATAATTATGAAATCATAACAACACGAAACCAGTTATACTTGTCTGAAAAGAAAAAGTAATCTAACAAAATGATTTCGAAGATCGACATGCCATTAATTCGATACTTAGAAAAATGTACAGTTTGTACTCGAAATATTTTCAATTCGTGCTAAAAATTCAAAAATTAAAATCATTACTGAAGATAACGTCATGAATTTTGCATTTGAAGTAATATTTAAAAAAGCTTGAGTAATATTAAAAATAAAAAAATTTCTTTAATACAGCTTGAAATGATAGCAATGGGTACACCAAAAGACTTTAAAAAACAATTAGTAGTAGAATTTGTCGATGAACAAGGAATTGATGAAGGTGGTGTTTCAAAAGAATTTTTTCAGCTTATTATAGAAGAAATTTTCAACCCCGATTTTGGGATGTTTCTATATCAGGAAGACAACAAAACTGTTTGGTGAGTGTTAATTAATTAATTTTTTTATTTTAATTATTTATTTAAAACTTTAGGTTCAATTCAAATTCATTTGAAAATGAGGCCCAATTTACACTTATAGGAATTGTTTTAGGATTAGCTATATATAATAATATTATTTTGGCTGTGAATTTTCCAATGGTTGTTTATCGAAAATTAATGGGATATCATGGCACATTTCATGATTTAGCAGACTGGAATCCTACTATTTATAAAAGCTTAAAATCAATATCGGATTATACAGAAAATGATATGGAAGAAGTTTTTATGCAAACATTCAAAATTAGTTATACAGATATATTTGGTAATCCAGTTGAATATGAATTAAAATCTAATGGTGGTGAAATATTGGTGAATCAAGATAATAAGAATGAATTTATTGAATTATATAGTGATTATTTATTAAACAAAAGCATTGATAAACAATTTAAGGCTTTTAAAAAAGGATTCGAAATGGTAACTGATGAGTCACCATTGAAATTATTGTTCAGACCAGAAGAAATTGAGTTATTAGTTTGTGGTAGCAAGGTAAAATTTGTTTATGTCGTTGCCTTGTAATTTTTTTTAAATAAAAAACTTAACCTTTGGCTCCTAAATCTTTTTCGTTTCATTGTTTCAATTAAATAAATAGACCAATCTTTTGCAAACTATAACATTTTCTTTAATTCTATTAGTACTGTAATATATAATTAAAATAATTAATTAGTCAAAATTTCGTGATAAACTATAAAATTAAAACACTGGTACATACCACGGACTTTGCGTTCTCCTCTCCCTTTCAGTAAAAGCCACAATACGTATCATGTTATTTGATGATGGATGTGAATTTCCTTTTAAATCTTTTTTTTTGGAATTAAAAATTAGTTTTATTTATTACTGAAATATTTTTCTTTTATAATTAAATTTTTAGAATTTCGATTTTGTTGAATTAGAAAAATCTACAGAATATGAAGGTGGGTACACAGAAAAATCCCAAATTATTATTGATTTTTGGTCAGTAGTTCATGACTTACCTATGGAATCTAAAAAAAAATTACTCGAATTTACTACTGGATCTGACCGAGTTCCTGTAGGTGGACTTAGTAAATTGAAACTGGTAATATTCATATTTATTTACTGTTAATTTGTTTTTATGATTCTTTATATTTCTTTATATTTTAGGTGATTGCACGCCATGGACCAGACTCTGATCGATTACCTACGTCACATACTTGCTTTAATGTCTTATTATTACCAGAATATGGATCAAGGCAGAAACTTGAAGAACGTTTACTTAAAGCAATAAATTATTCGAAAGGGTTTGGTATGCTGTAAGGCTGATTGATACAAAAAATGTGCATTTCTATTTATTTTAATAACTAGATGTACAAAAAATGCAGTTTAAATTATATTTTCACTATTTTCTAATGCTTCACAGAATAATGAATTGATTGACATCGTCTTAAATCTTCTAATTAAGTATTTACAATAAAAAATCTAGTTCAATGGCATTAGATACATTGATTCTCACATTGAAAATTGTAGAACGTGTTTAATATAATAAGATATCTTTTGATATCTGTGAAATTATTAATTCTTGCAAAACCAAGTTATTCGTATTATGGATAACAAGAATTTTATTTAATAAGTGAAATGGTATTAGAATTAATCCATTTTTTTAAATATCTATTTTTTATTTGAAGCAAAAGCGCATATTTCTGTTGTTAAATGTATTTTTAATATTCAGTATATTTTACTACTGATTATTAACAACGATGTCTATCAATTATTAATTAGAAAAAAATAAAATAAAAGATTGTATTTTTTAAAGATTTTTCTTTACATTGTGTACATATTCAAAAACGGTAATATATTTTATTATTTAAATTTACCTAAATTTTATTTCTGTTGATGTCTAAACTGAAACCTGAAAGCTAAAAAATTTTCATATCTCGAGAAACGCAGAAAATTTTGTAAAATGTATTTTTGGTTCGTATTACTCAAGACATCTTTATACAATGTACTGATTTCGAGAATTTTTTATAACTCAAATTTTCAGTTGCTAATTGATAAAAATAAAACACTATTTTTGAAAAAAAAAATTTTTAATTTATAAAAAATCATTTTAACGCTGATAATTTTTGGAGGTTCGTTGAACTAAGAAAATGATTTTGTATTTCATGATTGTTCATTAAATATTGTATATATTGAATTAGACCTCGAAGGTCTTTTTGTTCCACACATAATTCACATTTAATGGTTGTAACATTCATAGTTCTGATCCAATCGGTTTCCTTCAATCTACGAGAAACATTCATCAAATGATTGAAAACTTTTACTGGATATAATTTTTTTTTCCTACGAAGTTTATTCTTCATATATTTAGCGTGTGCCGAGTTACATTTGAATAAGTTAGAACTTGTTTTACTAAAATTATATTTAATAAAAATATTTCAATGAATTGTAATAAATTATGTAATCCGATAATTAAGATTATTGTTATTAACAAACATTTTTTGAATATTCTAAGATTATTTTTCTATTGCTAATAATATTATGCTACTTACTAAACCCATCCATCGTTAATATTTTTTAGGTGATATAATTTACTATGTCTCTTAAATCCATGCTTATTAAAAATTTCAGAATCTTGACACACATCACATTTGAATTTCGTACGTTTCTGCCTCAAAAGTGGTTTATTTTCAGATTCTGTTGTTGGAAGTTTCAATAAGCAATTAGCATATGATTTTAGTTTTTCCATATGAAGTCCATTTTTATTTCTGCTCAATATTACATGATCTTTGAAACGTAAATTACATTGCATGTGAATGTATTTTTTTACAAGAGACTTTTTGTCTACTCTTAGTTTTGGCAAAATTTTGTGTTTGCTATCTAAAAATAATTAAAATTTGTTGAAAAATATTACTTGAAAAATGTGGGTTTTTGAAATAAAAAAAATTACTTGTAGGAGAACGATTTTCAGATACTTTGAAATAATTTTGTAAGCAAGTTGCCGAATCATGGTTTTTTCCACAAATACCATTCACTTCTTTTTTCAACATTATTTAATTTATTCCTTAAAAAAAAAGCACCAAAAATTACATGAAAAATAAAATATTTATTTTTTTTTTGAAATAAAGTTCATAGCCCTCTAAACTACTCAAATACGCAAATACGGCAAATACACATTAAATGTATTTGAGCGTCTGCGTCGGCTGCTCTCATTTGGGACATTTGACTGGGTCGCTAATTTAACCTGGTTTCTCCAGGGACTACCGATATTTTAGTTTTTTTATACGCTGGTAATCGTCATCTTACCAAAACCATATACATATACTGAGAGGAAGAATAAAACTTTCATTTCACATCTCCTATTTTTTTTTTCAGAAATATTATATTTTGAAATTTTGGCCCGGGAGGTTTACAACTTTTGGCTAAATTTTTAACGAACTTTTCCAAGTGTCGGGTAAGTCTCGAGATACTAGGATTAAGTCATCAAATGTTTACGTACCCCTGCTGTTATTTTCCTTTTATATTATCGATACTTTATGCATGTTTTAACTTCCTTATGTGTAATTGTTTTTTATGGGTATAAAATACAATACAGGTACTCTATATACCAGTACTGGGGGTCTACTCTGTAACTCTCTGCTTTCGCATTGAAGATCCGAAGGTAGAATCCGAATATTGATAAAATCGGTACTATGTTACATTTTCGAACAGACGTACGCAAACTGTATGTTCTTATTACCTTTCATATCTAATCGTCAATGTACTCTTATATTTTATATAACTCATACGAAAGAATAGCCTCTAAAATAAAAAACTAAATTTTTTCATATATATTTATATATATATATACATATATTCTTTTTATCAAAATTTACATTATAATTTATAATGTAAATTTTCTCTTACTTGGAATTAAATTAATTTAAATTATTTTCTTATTATCAATTTAACTAGCCAAAGATATCGTACAACATAATTCTTTTCTATTCATTATAATATGTATAACGTTTCTTAATTAATATATATATATATATATATATATATATATATATATATATATATATATATATATATATATTTTTTAATTCATCATTTGTAAACATTTTCATAACGAAAATTCGGTATTGTGTTTTTTTTGCAAAGCTAATAAAGTTTTATAATGATGTCTTTCTCCATGTAATATCATAAAATGCATTAAATATTCTGTTAAATTTTCAAATTCAAATGATTCGGAACATGAATTGCATTCAAGCTTTGTAATATTATTAGTTGTACACCATTCGGACTCCATTATTTTATGTTCATCATCCATTAAATGTTGGATAAATTTTAATGAAGAATATTTTTTTTCACATACTAAACATCTGAAAGCAATTTTGTCAGGTCTCCTTTTATGACTACTCTTCGCATGTTGAAATAGTTCAATACTTTTTCCAAATGTTTTTTTACATATTTTGCTAAAATTAAAATAAAAAAATTTAATATCAAAGCCAAATAGTTACGAAGAAGAAACAGAAAAGTAGATAAAAAACATTTTGTAGAAATTTATTACCCTGTGAATAATTAAACAAGTAACATTTAATACTTACCATTTAAACAGACCATCGGAATTTCTTGTATGAAATCTTCTTTTATGTGAAGCAAAGGCAGATAAATCAGCGAAATCGGAAGTTTTGCAAACGTCACATTTGTATTTCATATGTTTATTTTTTACATGTAGTTTATAAACAGCCTCTGTAGCAAATTTCATCAAACATTCAGAACACGTTATTTTCTTCTCCATGTGAAGTCTTACATTGTGCATTCTTATTGCTTTGTCGTCTTTGAATTTAATGTTACATTCAATACAGAAGAACTCTGTTTTTTTTTTCCTAGGTTGTCTATTCTGTTTTTGTTGAGAACATTCGGTCTTTTTAAGTCCTTTGCGGGTATATTTTCCATCAGGGTTAAAATAATCAGGGTAAGTGACGTCTGAAAATAAACATTTAACACTTTTTTAAGTATTTAAATTTTTTTTAACAATCCTATTCAGTAAAACGGTGTCGAATAATGCCTTTTCTTCTGCTCATCTTTGGAAAACACCTTCGGAAGCTTCCAAAGCTAAATTCGATTTTTTGATAATTTTAAGTCAACTTTAAATACTGTAATTAACCCCAAGAAATAACCTAGATGACAGTAACAATGACAATTTTTTGCCACAAACAATGCGAAGCATAAAATGAGAAAAAAAACAGGAATTTCATAAAAGAAGCACAAACTGTATTGTATAGACTGATCAATAGAATGAAGACGATGAAAGAATTTATTCCTCGAAACGTCTCTTAATCAAAATGATATAGTTGTACTTTATGGAGACAAAACTGTCAGGTTCATACGATTTTTTTTTTTTAAATAAAATCCTCCCACGAAGAAAAGTAGAAAAATATTGCAAAAATTTAAAACGAAAAATTTCAGAACTTAAATTATTTCTATCCTAAAATTTAAAAACCCTTATAAATTCCAAAATATTTAACTATATATTTCAAAGTTACTGAAACTCACTTTCACAGGCACAATTTTTGGAAATTTTGCAATGTTCTTTAACACCAGTTGATGAATTAAAACTCTTTCCACAAGTATTACATAAATATGGTTTTTCCTAAAATTATTTTGAAAAATAAAAATATTGAAACAAAAAATAAAATAATATAATGGGTAATATAATATGGAATAATATCAATTTATTCGAAAGTTGAAGATAATATTCTAGTTTCTATTCAGCACTGAAATACGAAAGCTCTCTTGATTTACAATTTTTTCGATGAATTATTCAAGAACAAAACTATTTCTTTGGCAAAATTTGTTGTAAGACAAAACAAATTGGGAAAATCGGCAGAAAAATCATGTAGTAATCATATAGTGATTCTTCAATATAAAATATCCAACTGTATTCAAATGATATTGCAATGAAACTAGAATGTTTAGATTATTCTTCTCAACTTTTTTGGTTTTTTAACTTTTATTAAATCTTACCCCTGTGTGAGTATTTTCGTGATCACGCCATTTAGAAACAGCAGGAAATTGTCTATCGCAATAAGTGCATACGTGTTTGCAACCAATTTGGCTACATTTCATAAAATCTTCATATGTATGGAAAATAGGAACATTTTTCGGCAAAGTACAATCAACGATTGAACATTTACCCTTTGAATGTTCTAAATGGTAATATAAATTATGATAATATTTAAATCGTCTGCCACAACCACACATATATGGAATTATTCCTAAACAATAAACGTCATTGAACTAAAATTATTTAAATCAAAATAAAACAGGTAAAATAATAATACCTTCATGAGCTGCTGTATGTTCAATCAATTTGAATTCAGATTGAAATGCTACAAAACATGATTCATAGTGACATCTAAATAGAGCTAAATTCTTGTTAACTTTGCTAAATTTCCTAGGGCGATATAATGTTTTTAATTCTCGGCATTTACTCACATGAATACTGAGACTTGAATGTTTCTCAAATTGAACACCACATATTGGGCATAAAGTGCTGTATTCATCATGGCTTTCTATATGTCGATAAAAGCCTAAAAAAATGTTTTAATACTTATTTAAAGTTTATATTTTGTTAGAGTAGCTTTAGGCAGGATTAAAAAAAATACAAATTTGTATTTTTTTTTCTCAATTCGAATTCGTCCACAACTATTGTGTAATGCTATTGTCGTTATTCTATAATATCGTTGGCTGGTAAAAATTGAATAAATTATTTATTGCCACTTTGAATAGAGTTTTGTGTCGTAAAAAGGTTTCTTAGTTAATTAAAAAAAATACAAACCTGGCATGTGTTTGAGAACTTTGTTACAAATCGTGCACTGAATTTGACCATTACCTAACTTCATGTGTCTAGAACTATTTTTTGATTTGTCTGGGGTAAATTTAAAAAAATGTTCGTCGTCTTCTGAGCTTGAAGATTCGCTTTTTAAATCATGTATGTTATTTTCATCTTTATATTCATTACTGTTAACATTTTTGTTAAATTGATTATTGGTGTCATCGTGGCAATCAGTTTTATCTTCCCATAACGACTGTTTTAATGTTTTATTAACAAGATTCAAAATTAATATCTCCTCTTTTTTTTGAAGTTTTTTATTATGACCTTTTTGCATAAATTAAAAAAAAAAAAATTTATATGTATAGCATAAAACTTTAAAGTACAATATACGTAATAGATTTATTATGTATCGTTGACAGAATGTGAATGTTCTTACATTTAAAAAACTAAGTAGACAAATTTGAATATCTTTTAAAAAAATAATAAGTAGAAAAATAATAATATGCAAATAAAAATAACTTCATGTAATTATTCGAAATTCAATCAGAATTTCAAAATATACGACACCTATGTAATCATCAAGACCTTACAATACTATTGAATAATTTACTTATAAAATTACCCTTAGCTAAAGTAACTAAAGTAAAAGCTCATAAACATTTCTCTACTTTATCTTATTTATTTATAATGTTACCTTTCCAATTTTTATAACTAAGACCAGGTAGGATCCTCTCATAATTGTCGATTTTTTTCGCTTTATTCTCTTTAAGAGAATTCCAAAAATGATCAAGAGGAGATTTGTCTGCCACTTCCCTCATTATATTGAATAATACTGATGTATAATTTTTTTGGTTTTCAACTATTTGACATAGCTCAATATTTTTAGAAATGATGGTCTCTTGAGTATCCGGTATTTTAGAATTTAAATTATCAATTTTAGAGGTTGCTCTAAGACTTTTAAGTTGCATATCAAATTTCTTTTTTAACAGATTTTCTTTCTTTGCGCTATTGACGTGTAGCTTCTGTAGATTATATTGAAAAATCTCCTTAAGTGAATTTATAGTTGACTGTGTAGATTCTAGAACATCTGCAGGGATATTGCTTTTAAGAAAAACTATCAAATCCACACCATCCATATAATTTTTACCATTAAAAGTTTTCTAAAAAGAAAACACCTTTTATAGAATTTTAGGTAGACTGAAGCCTAAACTTTAGAACATTAAACATTTTAAATAAAAGTTAAATCATTATTTGAATAAGAGAAAATAATTTTTTTTTCCAGGAAGATTGATAAAATATTGGCAGAAATCTTCTATTATGGTTTTTTTGCCATTATTTAATTTTTTGATTTTATGGTTCCAATAAATGTTTCATCAACATTGCCGCCTAAATCCCGTTTTTATTTATTTTTTTTATTTTTATGTAAAAGCACTTGATAGCTCTAAAACTGAATTTATGCGGTTTAAAAACTGTCCGCCTCAATCATAATTTCTAATTTCATTTCAATTCACATAATTTAGTTCTAATTTTAATTGCTCAGCACTTACTGGTTTTTCTACCACTTCATTCACTTTTTTAGAATCTGGATTGTAAGATATATCATCCTCCTAAAACAGAAAAATATTATTTAATTTTGATTAAATGGTTAGGTAATATTATTTTCAATTAATAAGATTAGCTATTATATTATGGTTTGAAATAATTACTTATCATTTGGAAAATTTAAAATAAAAAAATTAATATATTATCTTGTTTTAAATTTTTAGAAGTACCTACGAAATTCTATAAAAAAAAACATTATATTAATAATATTAATACAGGTATACAAAATTCAATTTAATTTCCTATTAAAATTAAATTAGAACACCATAATTATTTAATTTTTTGCTGATATGAAATCACATCATAGGTAATTTTTGTTTCATATTATTTTCTCAGACTTAATGTTCGACCACTTTCGGACTTAAAATAAAATTTTATTTCTTTTTTTGTTTGGATTGTTCTAACCTGTTAACCTGTGCTAAAAAATAGTACCCTATTATTTACCGACTCCTCCACAACTTCTTCAATACGCAAGCTTTTGTAATTGTGATCAAAATGTTCAGAGACATCATCATCCTAAAATACAAAAATATTGCATAATCAATTTTTACTAATTGAATTGATATAACATAAAATCAGTTATGATCAATTGTTTAATAAAAAAAACAGAATTTGTGTTTATTACTTACTGACTTGTCCCGAACTTCAACAATCTTCACGTTTTTATAATTTAAATATCGAATATCGTCCTAAAAATATACAATTTTTTTTTTATTTTACTTAGCAAATTGTTCTAAAGCTTCTATTACCCATATGTCTTTAACAGTTGAATTTGAATGCGTTTCATTTATTTCATTATTTGTTTCGTTGGCTTTTTTTCTTTTAATTTTCTACAAAAAAGTGAATTAAATTTTAAAACCAAAAATTTTCAAAAAAAAAATTTTATTAAATGTTTCTTATTATAATCCTTTAGGCTTGTGCCTAATTTAAAACTTCTTGTTTTTTAATAATAAATTTTAATCACCGGTAAATCTTCATCGTCTGAAATTTCTATAATATTGTCAGAAACTTCAAGCCCCAGTTTCGAATATTGCGATACCTAAAATAAAAATAAATTTATTAACAGAAAGATTTCTTTTAAAAATGAATGCTAATTCAATTCAAAATAAAAATTTTTTTTGGGTTGTTACTAGAAAACTATTTGTACAGAAAATTGTTTCTTAATACGTAAATAAATGAGAACTTTCACTGAGAACTTTCACTGAGAAATTTCAGTGTTATTAAAAATCAATTATGTCGATCCATTCAACTTGAAAAAACATTCATGAAAAACTTTAATATGCCCATATTATTACTTGAATGACAAAGTTTAAGCAAATTAATAATTATTAGCAATTCAAAATTCAAATAACACTAGCATCTTAACTTTTAGTTACAATTCTATACTAATAATATTAATAACTTACCTTATTGGTTTCTAAAACTGCATTGATAATTTGTTTTGCTCTTGGCTTAAAATATTCATCCGAACCAAAATGAAGAGAACATATAACGCTAGTTTCTGAAGGCAACCAATTCGGTTTGCAAAAATTTTTTAACCAAAAATTTTTTGTTTCTAAATTTGTTGGGAATCTAGAAAAGATTTTTTTTTTTAAAATTAAAAGCAGGAATATTTTTAAAATAAGTTTTTGGCAAGTCAAAAAAAAAAAATTACAAGGAAATTTCAAATTGAGACGAAAACTTGATTTTTTTTATTTTTTTTTAATTTTTTTATTTATTTAATTATTTAGTAAAATTTACTATTAATATAATCAATTATAAAAAATACATCAATAATTATCCCTATATTTATTCGAATTTTTCTTTGACATAAGGTATCAACTTCTTTTTGAACTGCACTATACTATTTATTTTCTTCAGACAATTTGGCAGTTCGTTAAAAAGAATCAAACCCTTATGCATAAGCATGTTTTTGTTTCTATAACCTCTGATGTTGTTAACTCTGAAGTGGTTTGAATTTCTTAAATAGTGACGTTGAACCTCTCCCACATACGCAAGTTGACTACTTAAGTACGTCGGCAATAAACCAATTTTTATTTTGTATATCATTATTAACACATTATATTGAATTCTTTGGTTAACACTAAGCCATCTTAATGTATGTAACATATGTTGTCTTGGAGTGAACCTGTTCGTTTTTAATATACATCTCATGCCCTTGTTATGTAATCTTTGAAGCCTATTTTTATCTTGAATGTTGTATGTGAATAGAATCGATGAACAATACTCGAAATGTGGTTTCACTAGAACATTGTAAACCTTAATTGATGTTAAGAGAGACATTTTATTTCTAATTCGCGTAAAGAAGTAAGTTTTTTTGGCTATTTTTTTACATATATAATCAATATGAGATTTAAAGTTTAATTTATAATCAATCATTACTCCTAAATATTTGATTTCCTTTACTACTTTTATTTTCATATTGTCAATTTTAATATCTGGACTGGAATCGGCGTTAATCACCATAGAGTTGGTTTTATTTATATTTTATTTTAACTTGTTGATTTCGAACCATTCATTAAGCCTTTCTAAATCATTATTTAATAAATGAACACACTCCTCTACAGAGTCACCCACAACATAAATAAGCGCATCATCTGCAAATAACACCAAAGAAGCCACTTCCAATGCCATTTCCATATCATTAACATAAATCAAAAATAGTAATACCCCAAGAACCGAACCCTGTGGCACTCCCAACAGAACATCAATAGCATCAGACACAACGTCATTAACTTTTGTTCTCTGTCTTCTATGATTCAAGTAGGATTCGAACCATTTAAATTCAGTTCCTAAGATGCCATATTTTTTTATTTTTTCCAACAAAATCTTACGATCTACAGTTTCAAAGGCTCTGCTCAGATCTAGAAATACTGCTACTATAATTTTTTTATCATTAACTGCTTCTTTCCAATTAGTTATAACTAAGTTTAATAACGATTCACAGCTATGCCCTTTTCTAAATCCAGACTGATAACCTGTCAGTAAACCATTATTTTCTAAATAACCTTCTAATTGGCTGTAAACTATTTTCTCAAGGATTTTTGACTCTAACGAAATCATGTTAACTGGGCGGAACTCATTACACTTATTGGTATTAGTAACTTTTTGTACAGGAATTATTAATGACTCCTTCCAGACTTCAGGGAAAACACCACTTTCAAGCGAACAGTTAATTATGCTCAGAAGATTTTCACCAATCAAATCAAAACAGTCATTAAGCATTGCAGCATTTAATAGATTTATATCTTTTTTATTATTAAGATCTTTTATAACATTTTTTAACTGATTGAGACAAATCTGTTTTAATTTGAATTGCGTAACAATGTCACTTATATAATTTTTATATTGTCTAGAAGGAATGCTACTGTTTATTTCTTCTACACTTTCCAAAAAATATTTATTAAATTTATTAGCAATAATATTATTATCTCTGTGAATCTCGCCATTAAAATTTATCTCAGTAATTCCTGATTTTTCTTCATTCAAAACCAAACTTTTGATGGATTTCCACATATTTTTCTGATCGTTTATACCATCGATTTTTTTAGATACATAATTATTTTTAGCACTATTTAATTTATTCTTAAAATTATTTCTTATTTGTTTATATTTTAGCCATTCAAATTCATTATTACATATCGATGCAATTCTGTATTGTTTTATTTTTTCTTTTCTTATTTTTTTTAATTCTTCAGAAAACCAAGAATTCTTTTTTTTATTAATAATTTTTTTTTTACATAATTCATTTACTAAATTCTTTAATGTCTCACTAAATTTTTCAGCTTTTATATTACAATTGCTGTAATATATGTTTAGTAAATCACTTCTTATTATTTTTCTTAAAAATTTTTCTTTATCATAGCTCATATATTTTATTTCTTTTATTGCATTTGTTTTAACCGAATTAGTATTAATTGTAATTTTAAGTGTTTCATGATCACTAATTTTCCAGTCACTATTCACTAAAAAGTTAATATTGTATTTATCATTAACAATAATGTAATCAATAAGAGTCTTAGTATCCTTAGTAATTCTAGTATATTGATCTACAATTTGCTTAAAACCACTATCATTAATTATTTCTTTTATTTTATTACTAGTACTATTATTATTTTTCCAATTAATATTAAAATCTCCCATTATTATTACTTTAGAATTTATTTTAGCTAATGTATCCATTAAAATTTCAAACTGATCAAAAAATGTACAACTTAAACTAAGAGAATGGGGAGCTCTATATATTGTCACCAAGTACAACTCATAACCGGGTTTATATATTTTTACCATTAAAATCCAAAAATCCAAACCGACATTAATGCTTTTAATAATTTCGTAATTCCAAATTCTACTAATATAGAACAAACATCCACCAGTATGTCGAGATGTTGAATCCATTCTAATTATATTGTAGCTATGTATATTAACTAAAGTGTTATCATCCATGTTTGTTAGATGATTTCATTTGAACCATTTAGAGTCAGTATAAAAACTATTTATTCGTAGGTTCTATATACCTACTTCTAGATAGATTATTTGAAAAAGAGTACTCTTTTATACTCTAACAAAAAAACGAAGAGAATGAAAAAAATATATCTTTAAAAGAATATATATGGTCACCCTATTGATAAATTGGCCTGTAGTTAGTAATAATATTTTTATGCATCCTAAACGTTTTATCTTCTATGCTTTCTACTCATATATGAGTATTTGGTATTTATATGTATGTATTATTTGCATCGAACAAGAAATATAAAGAAATATGAAATGAAGTCACATAAATTTAAACATTCGTAACCTACAAAATATTTGTTACTTATAATTGTTTACAAATCCTATTTGAGATTGAGAAAATAAAATCAAAGCAAGTTTTAAAATCTTTGGTAATGGTAGGTATATAACAATTTTTGACTTTAAAAAAAATACATTGGAATTGGAAAGACAAAGAAGCTACGTTTGGTTTCGTTTTCTGGCGCAAATAAAAATTATAAAATTTTTGAAATAATAAAATTGAAAATAAATGCATATTAAAATGTAAATATTTACGTAATAAATGAAATAGTTCCTTTATCCTTTTCAAAATTGCTACTGCATCCTTCCACACAACATTGGGTTTCCATTATTTATAATAAATAAAAATTTGCTTCAATCAAAATTCTCTCCAAATTCAAAAAACCAAAATATCCAGTGCGATCGATCGAAGTCTATGATACATTCATGACAGCTGATGGACTAATCAAAATTTTTAAGTGAAATTTAAGCGGTTTGGCAAGGTAAAAAAATTTTGGTTTGTAAAATAGCTCAAACAAAATTCAGAATTTTAAAGCGTTCAACGATGACATTGAATTTATGGCGCCGTAATATTTGTCCGCGATAAAATTTGTATGGAAAACTTCGCGGAGAAATGTTTCAAAATGAACGGACAAATGACATTTTGCAAAATGACATTTGTCCGCGATTGAATTTTCAAACTTTAGCGGACAAATGTCATTTTGCAAAATGTCATTTGTCCGCGATTGATTTTTCAGTTTTTTAGCGGACAAATGTCATTTTGCAAAATGTCATTTGTCCGCGATTGATTTTTGTTGTGGCAGCGGACGGGCGGGTGAACTGGTGGTTGGTCAGTGGGATTTGTGGCTGACGCCGCGAATTCCACTGACCAACCACCAGTCCACCCGCCCGCCCGCTCTTTCGTTGGGCCGATTCTGAGTGGTTCACGTGGGGGTTGGACATTTGTCCGCGGGACATTTGTCCGCGATTTGTTTTTGTATCGCGGACATCAAAATGACATTTGTCCGCGATTCGAAATGACTTGTCCGCCGCGGACAAATGTCATTTGGCAAAATTTCATTTGTCCGTTAAAAAACTGAAAAATCAATCGCGGACAAATGACATTTTGAAAAATGACATTTGTCCGTAAAAATCTGAAAATCAATCGCGGACAAATGACATTTTGCAAAATGACATTTGTTCCCTAAAAATTTGAGGCTTAAGTGCAGATGACGTGAACCGGCGCCGTGACATTTGTCCGCGGGACATTTGTCCGCGGGACATTTGTCCGCGATTGATTTTTCTAACTTTAGCGGACAAATGTCATTTTGCAAAATGTCATTTGTCCGCGATTGATTTTTCGAATTTTTAGCGGACAAATGTCATTTTGCAAAATGTCATTTGTCCGCGATTGAAATTTTTAATTTTTCTGATTGGTTCACGTCATCTGCACTTTAGCCTCAAATTTTTAGCGGACATATGTCATTTTCCAAAATGTCATTTGTCCGCGATTGCTTTTTTTAATTTTTAGCGGACAAATGTCATTTTGCAAAATGTCATTTGTCCGCGATTGATTTTTTAACTTTTTAGCGGACAAATGTCATTTTGCAAAATGACATTTGTCCGCGATTGATTTTTCTAACTTTAGCGGACAAATGTCATTTTGCAAAATGTCATTTGTCCGCGATTGATTTTTCGAATTTTTAGCGGACAAATGTCATTTTGCAAAATGTCATTTGTCCGCGATTGAAATTTTTAATTTTTAGCGGACAAATGTCATTTTGCAAAATGTCATTTGTCCGCGATTGATTTTTCAGTTTTTTTAGCGGACAAATGTCATTTTGCAAAATGTCATTTGTCCGCGATTGATTTTTCAATTTTGGAGATACTGCAGATTACGTGAACCACTCAGAATCGTCTGAAGCTTGGAAAAGGGAAGAGGGGTAGAGTCCCCCCAAATTGTTCATACATTTTGTATATGCAATTTTTTTTTTTTTGCCCGATTTGCCCCTTAAAGAGAGGGTGGTGGGGGGCGGCGGGCGGGCGGGTGGACTGGTGGTTGGTCAGTGGGATTTGCGGCTGACGCCGCAAATCCCACTGACCAACCACCAGTCCACCCGCCCGCCCGCCGCCCCCCACCACCCTCTCTTGTTGTGCCGATTCTGATTGGTTCACGTCATCTGCACTTTAGCCTCAAATTTTTAGCGGACATATGTCATTTTCCAAAATGTCATTTGTCCGCGATTGCTTTTTTTAATTTTTAGCGGACAAATGTCATTTTGCAAAATGTCATTTGTCCGCGATTGATTTTTTAACTTTTTTAGCGGACAAATGTCATTTTGCAAAATGTCATTTGTCCGCGATTGATTTTTCAATTTTGGAGATACTGCAGATTACGTGAACCACTCAGAATCGTCTGAAGCTTGGAAAAGGGAAGAGGGGTAGAGTCCCCCCAAATTGTTCATACATTTTGTATATGCAATTTTTTTTTTTTTGCCCGATTTGCCCCTTAAAGAGAGGGTGGTGGGGGGCGGCGGGCGGGCGGGTGGACTGGTGGTTGGTCAGTGGGATTTGCGGCTGACGCCGCAAATCCCACTGACCAACCACCAGTCCACCCGCCCGCCCGCCGCCCCCCACCACCCTCTCTTGTTGTGCCGATTCTGATTGGTTCACGTCATCTGCACTTTAGCCTCAAATTTTTAGCGGACATATGTCATTTTCCAAAATGTCATTTGTCCGCGATTGCTTTTTTTAATTTTTAGCGGACAAATGTCATTTTGCAAAATGTCATTTGTCCGCGATTGATTTTTTAACTTTTTAGCGGACAAATGTCATTTTGCAAAATGTCATTTGTCCGCGATTGATTTTTCAGATTTTTAGCGGACAAATGTCATTTTGCAAAATGTCATTTGTCCGCGATTAATTTTTATCGCGGACAAATGACATTTTGGAAAATGTCATTTGTCCGCGGCGGACAAAAGACATTTTGAATCGCGGACAAATGTCATTTTTATGTCCGCGATACAAAAACAAATCGCGGACAAATGTCCAACCCCCCTCAAAATCTATTGTTGGAACTAAACTTTTTGATGTACAACGTATAGGTACCGCATAAAATCTGAACACATTAAAAATTTGAGGAAATCTTGCAAAAATAAGCTGTTTTTGGGGAAAAACTGAAGTGAGTAAAACCGTTATCCAATTTTTTTTTTTTTTTAATTTAGGGTAAAAAAAAATTTTAGTATACAAAAATATAAAAAAAAAATTTGAGGAATTTTTTTAAAAAAGTGTCTATTTTGGGGAAATTTATTGAAAATTTGAGGAAATTTCATTCATTCCATCTGGCAGCCCTGTATCACGTCGAACAAAGATAATAATTCCCCAATATTGATACTTTAATGTTGTATAGGTACCTATAATAATTAATTTTTTAATTCTGTGATTTTTCTTGAATTAACCATCTTACAATAGTAAATTTTTAACGTTTATGAATATTGACGAAAGTTTTACGATAAAGTTTTCTTTAATTTATTTTACATACTTTTGATATTTTTTTCATAATTGACTTATCAAATTATTAAATATCTTAATACTACATTTAATCATTTGAAAGAATTAACAATAAATATCCTTTATCAGCTACTACCGGGCATTGGATGTTGGATGATTCGTTTTCAAGTTATTGAAAGTGAAGAAGTATTAATTGGAGCTAGAAATAAATAAAACAAGGACTTCATTGATAGTCTGTTAAAAAAATTCAAGATTACTTACATTTTTTAATTTTTTTAGAATTTTCATGAAGAATTTGTATTCCAGAAAATTTATGTTTAATTTTATTAAATATTTTTTCATTTTCGTCACTTAATTTCGGTAAAAGCTCATCACGCTGTGTTATATTAATAATTAGATTTTCAGTTTTAGCAATATCATTTTTCTGTTGTTCAATTAATGAAAGTAATTTTGAATTTTTTAAAATCTCCTTATCATCAGGTATAATTTTTGAAACAATGGTATTATTATGTAATATTGAAGCAGGATTTTCATTTTGTTCCATAGCATTTATCTCTTCCTTTAAATGTTTCCTCTCATCATAGTTGCTATTTAATTGTTTTCTAATGTCATTAAAATAATTTTTAAGTAATTCCAAAATTGGTATTTTATCTACAGGCATTTTACTTTTTAAAGATTCTATTAATTCTATATTTTTCAAATAATTTTCATCATTATCAGGCTCCTTGAAAAAAAAAAAGAAATACTATTTAATAACTTAAAAGACTTAAATTTTTTACTTACATCGTACATTAAATTAACAGATTTCTAATTAATAAACTGAATTTAACTAACTGATAATATGTTTTTTAATCAATTCGTAAAAAAAAAACACAAAATATTTTAATTACCGAAAATTCATCATCATCTTTTGAAATTCCATAAATATTCTTTTTATGCAACATTTCAAAATCATCTTCCGTAATGGACAAGTCTTCCAGTTCTTTCTTATTCTTAAAAAAAAAAAAAATAAAGAATAATATTTTAAAACTAATTGAATATTGAATAATAATAATAACTAGATATACCTACAGCTTTTTTTCTGTTGGTAACAAAAAAATTATTCTAGACTAATTTTACTTTCGTCGCAAAAACATGAATTAAAAATAGGTGAACCCATTTCCCTGGAGGAGTTTGTAGTTGATTGAAAGGAAAATAATAAAACCACTTGAGTAATTTAAATACCTATGTATGTTGACTTTATGTACCTAGTTGATATTGAGTTAAAGGATTAAAATTCAAATTTCTAATAAATTGTTAACTGATGGCATAGTTTTCTAATTGTTGACATATTTTTTTAATTGTTAACTGATGCCATGATTATATTTTCTTCAGATTAAGTAGATAATCTATTGTCCGAAAAATACAAAACTAACAGGATAAAACATCAAAGATCAATTTTATACCTAGCTGATGTCATAAAATCTAAAAAAAACTTATTTACTCCTAACTCTTGCCATTGAATTGTATAACATTTCAGCTAGAACAAAGTTCTAAAAAAAAAAATAAACCCAAGTTTTTCAGTGAAAAATTCAAAATTAGGTGGGTAAGGTAGATTAAAATTGAAAATCTAGGGTCGAAATAAAGAATAAATAAATAAGATTCAACAAGCGGATATAGGTATACCTACATTACATTACATAGAACAGACAATAATTCTCTTCTGATGGATTATAATAACCTTAGCAATTTCTCTTCAATAAAACAAAACTCACTGTAGTTGTTTTCATTAGGACCGCATCAAAAATATCCGATTGTTGATTTTCTTTATCATAACCATTACGTTGACTTGAACATATTATGTTATCTTCTGATGGAAGACAATTTGGTCCTCCAATACTTTCCGTAGTTTCCATAATTTTTTTTTTACTATTTATAATTTAAATTCAAAATATTTTATTCGAATGAAGATGATCCAACCATCGAACAGTAAATAAATCTTGAATGGAATTGAAGTAAAAATATATTTAGTTTACAAATGTCAACACAAAAGATGACAGTGTCAGACATGTATGTAAACAACTGCAAGAAATACTTTGTAAAATTATTTTTTGCGAAAATATGTTTTGGGTTTTGATAAGAGTTTTACATTTTTTCATAAATTCAACATAATTAACTGATTCTCGGAAAAAAGGCGAAAAAATAATTAAATGTCACTGCAATTCAACGATTTACAGTATGTAGAAATTAAAAGAATTTATCTTTTTTAATAGTATTCGATGCATTTACAATGGGATCTAATTTTCTTTAAAACAATTATCACCATTTAATTTTTAATATAATCTGAAACTTGCGAAATCACGTTAATCCAAAATGCAATAAAATCCCTTTTAGAAATTTACCAATTTTTATAACAGCTTTCTCACTTCAAACTTCATAAATTACAATTTTCGCATGTTGTTCTTAAATAAATTACAATTTATAAATACCGAAAACTTTATTTACAGAGTTGTATTTAATTTTTACATAATTCTTTTAAAATGTTATTTCTGGAATTATTATAATTTATTTACTCTTTCAAACGATGCTATCCTGATATTATTTTTGGGTTTAAAAATTCATCGAACAATTTTTTTGCATTATATTGCCTATGAATTCTAAAAATATGTTTAAAATATTTGTACAAGTTCATTGGCTTTTCTGTACAATATTTACAGTCTAATTTAATATTATATTTATTACACCATTCGATTGATTTATTCTGATGACTTTTAAAATGTTCAAGAAATTCTTGAGTATATAATTTTTCATCACATATAAGACAATGATGTAGAACTGGTTGCTTTCTTTCATAAAAATGATTTTTTCCCTTTTTATGTATTTGTAAACTTTCATTATCTTCGAAAGTTTTACTACATTTATTACATTCAAATAAATTTTCGTTATTTTTAAAATGATTTTTTCTAATGTGATCACGTAGTCCAGATAGTGTAAATACTTTGTCACAAAACCCACATTTTTGCTTATAATGTTGATCTTTGATATGCAGCTTTAATTTTGCCTTAGTTGCGAATTTTTTATTACATTCAGATTCTGGACAAAGAATATTTCTTTCCAAATGTGTAGACTCCCTATGAATTCTCAATGAAAAGCCACTTTTAAATTCTAAATTACACTCGATACATAAAAATATTTTTTTCGGCCTCGTTCTACGTTTAGCATCACCAATTTGATTTTTAATGTCTTCATTAATTTCATCCGTAAATAAATTCCTTTTTGATATTTGGTATTTCATTTCTATGTGATAATTCGGCTTTAATCGCTTGCGATCAACATTAGGATTCCTTACTGATGCTATCAATCCTATACTGCAATAGTTCGGAAGTATAATACCTAAAAAATACAAAAATAAAAAGTTTATTATATAGCATTCCAAATTTTTCTTCTGAAATTTTAAATGTATTAAATTAATCAGTTGATAAAAAAAATTTACCTTCAAGGGGACAATCCTTAGAAATTTTCAAGTGTTCGCGCATAGTATTCATTGCGTTATATTTAGAGCCACATGTACAAATATACGGTCTATCCTAAATTGTAATAAATTTTATATTGAATATAATATATTAATGAATTAATATATAATATAAAAAAATATTAAAATGCCTATCAAGCTAATTAAATTTTTTTGTTTCCGAAGCTTGTTTAAATTAAATACAAAAATCCAGTATACTTATTTGATAGCATAAAATTAAAATTCGAAGATCCATTATGCCTTTTCATTTTTCAACAAATCTAAATTTTTTTTTGTAGGTTAAAATATCTATTATAATTTGATTTAATTTGAATTATAAATAATTATAAATTACTTTCGTATGGATATTCTCATGATCGTATAATTTGTAGTTTGGTGCTTCAAACTTTTTACTGCAAAATCGGCAAGCGTGCTTGAAATAATCATTTGCTGAAAATAAGATAATTAATGATGAAAAGTCTTTATTTACATCATTTTTAAATTACTTACAACTGTATTCCTTGAATTCTTCAAAAGTACCAAATCTTGGAGCATAATCTGGAAGTGTGAAATCCTCCAAGGTGCATTTTCCTTTAGAATAATTTACATGCATATATACGAAATTCAAATATTGAAAATGTTTCTGACAATTATTACAGAAATATGATTTTACTCCTGAGATTAAATTAAATAAATTAAAGAAAAATTTATCACCATGTAACCAGTGGTCGAAGTGGCAGGCTAAAAGTGGTGGGATGGTTAAAAAAAAATTTAAGAGCAGGTTGAGGCTCGTGTGGTTTTTTAGTAGAAAAATTAGTCATCCAAACAACTTTATTTGAATTTTACCAGCTTAACCCTTGCGTTGCGGCTTTGTTGTTCCTAAATTATTTAATGAACTGCAAATAGAACATCCTACTTCACTTTCTTTAACTGTTATATTTATATGTTTCTAAATTTCCACACCATTGTGTTTCTGCCTGGTAATCTAGGAACTTTAAAGTATTGGGCTCCTGTAATGTCCTATCTTGGCTTAATGTGCTGAGTACATTCATTCAAATGCTCTTCTCCCTCCGCCTTTATATCTCCTGCTGTTCTTCAATTTTTCTTTTTTAACCATTTAACCATTTTAAAAAAAAAATTTAAACAAAATTTGGAAGTTAACTAATAATAGAAAATATTCAAATTTTGTAGGGTAAAAATTGAAATTTACGAAAAGCTGCGAAAATGGCCAATTAGTAACCAAAATATCTACTATTTACTGTTTGAATTTTAAAAGTTCCATTTAAAATTATTTTTAATTTTTTTTTAATAAAAATTTTTTAAATTCATAAAAAAAATTATTTTAAATTTAAAAATATATGTTCCGGGATGCATTTTTCCATCCTAAGAAGTGGTGGGATGAGTTAAGAATTATTTAGAAGTACCGGGATGGCATCCCACCCCAACCCGCCTCACTTCGAGCACTGCATGTAACAATAAAAAAAAAGTCATTGTTGTAAGATTTTTGCGAATTTACCTTTATGAAAATCTATGTGATCTTTTAATTTGTACTCGTGCTTTTCGAGATCAAAACGTTTAATGCAATGCTTATACGGGCAATAAACTAATTTATGTTGATTGTTTAATTGACCTGGTCTGCGCCCTGGTCGAAGTTTGGATACCCATATTCCTTTACATAAAGTTATATGGTCAGCTAATTTTCGATGGTTTATAAATAATTTTCCACATTTGTAGCATAACTAAAATAAAATAATATTTTAGAACACATAATTATTTTTGTTTTAGGTCGTAGAAACACATACTCTTGTTTGCTCTTCATGAACTTCCAAATGTCTGTAAAAACCTACAAATAAAATTATATAGATTCTTGGAGATATGATATTGCTACAACAAATTTATATCCTTAGAAATTATTAATAGATATTTACTCAAAAATTTTTTTTAACTTAATAAAAATTTTAGATGCTTTGTTTTCTCTAAATTTTAATGATAAAGTTTCCAAAATCACCTGGTATATGTTGTAAAATTTTATCACAAATTGTACATTGTATTCTATTGTCTTCGAGTTTTTTGTACGATGATCGATTATTTTGTACTTCTGGGACCATAAAAAAATCGTCGTTTTTTAACGTTTCAATACTACTGTCAGATTGATAATCATCATTAATTGCATCAAAACTCTCAATTTCAATTTTATATTCTTTATTGTCATAGTCAGGATAGTCGTCCGGCCAATTAGAAACTAAAAAAGTTTATACGTGTTTACTGCTTTTTCATTCTCTACTTAATAAAATCAAATGCGCTTTTTAATAGACGTGTACATACTTATATTATCGCAATCAGCAATGCTATCTGTAGCATCATCTTTAACATCATATTCAGAATTTGGTGGTTTTTTATTAACTATATTCTGTACTAATGCCTCCATTTTAAATTCTTCTTGTTGAATATTTGTTATAGATGTACTGAGCAAATCGAGAGGAAGTTTAAAATCGAATATTTCATTCAAATTAAATAAAAAAGATTCCAATTTTTTCATTTGTTCATTTTGTTTTGATATTACATCTTCTAATCTGATGTTTTCTTTAATTAAATATTCATTCTTATCTACTTCAAATTGCAATAGTTCTTGTAGTTCAGTTTTTGTTGGGAATTTTTTTATTCTTTTGTTCGGAAGATATTCTTCTATAATCAATTCGTTTGATGCTACATCAGCAGAGCAAATCTGAGATAAAATTTTAAAAATCAAAATTTTGATTTCTTGGAATATTTATGATGTACTTCACAATTCTTTCCAATATACGGAAAAATATTTATTAGAGACGAGGGGTATAATTGACTTACTTCAGTTTTGCCTATCATAATTTCTGCAGAGTTTTCTTCCTTTACTTCATCAGAATTAGAAAATTCTTTTACAGTTTGGACAACATTATCCGATAAGATCTGTAAAAATTATTATTATGTTATTAAAGTTAGTTATTAGTTAAGATATGATATACATATATGATGTTTATTAAAATTTATTTTTAAATATTTGCACTCTTATAACTCAAGACTCTTATGATGACTCATAATAATTATAACAAAAAAAAACGATTAAATATTTTACTAGTAGTATTTTAAACTTTATTTTTATTTTCCGATTTTGGACGATGCCTAATTTATTTGTAGATAACAAATCTGCAGCAAGTTGATAAAATATTAATAAATTAATCTCGAATGTAAAATCAATTATCATGGCTTAGTTCGAAGTTTCAATAAAAGTATACGATAAATAATTGGTTTATAAATATGATTAAAAAACCAATATAAATTTGCCCATAATAAAATAATAATTATAATTAGTAACCTTATGACTGCTTATAATATTTTCAATGTCAGTATCAGCCAGATCTTCAGGATCATCATTTTTCTCGTCATCTGATTGCAAATATTCTTCTACAGTTTCCACGTCATTATCCGATAAAATCTGTTAAAAAATAATGACTTAAATAATTTTATTTTATGATCTTCAGTAATTTATTTTAATAATAATAAATAATAGTAGGGAAGAGTTTAAAAAATATGGGAAAAATGTCCTGAAAGTAGATTTCGTTCAATTTGAGGCTAATAAAACATATAATTTCATCCGGTACATGCAGCAGAAAAATAACAGTATTTTTTCATGAAATTGTGAAAACGTACGTCTAAGATTTAGTCTAAGATGTAGTAGATTAATATTATTAAAGAACTTAGTTCTTTATTATTATAATTCAATGATAGTTTATATATGAATATGTAAGAAAAAAAAAAATTTAATAGTTCACTTTTAATATCAGTATTTTTCAGTTCGATAAGATTTTCTCTTTTATCGTCATTTGATTGTAAATATTTGTTTATATGCTCCTCGCCGTTATTAGAAAAAATCTGTAAAATATATGAATTAAATCATTATTGTATTATGTTTAAATGTAATTTGAATAATTGATATTAAATAACAAGTACTAAAAAGTGGGACAGAAGTTGCATCTGTAGCATCAGTGCAGTAGAAGAAAATTTATATATAATTTGAAAGATAAAGTCGAGGTATTTTGCATGCCTAAAATGTTGCCGATAAGACAAGTAAAAATATAAAAAAATAAATTAATATAATTATGATTTCTGATGCAATTATTATGTTGAAAATTTTGAAAAATTAATTGTTTAAATTTACATTAACTATTCAAAGTCCTGTCTAATAATTTGGGGACTGACATGCTTTTCAGATTAATTTTAAATAATTTTTTTTACATTATTTCCAATATAAAATATAGTTGGTACTGCATTCGGTAATAGACGTGTTCCATATTTCGCACTGAATCTTGGATTAAATGAATTTTTTTCGAAATGTAATGAACAAATGTATTGCCGCGGTCGATCCCTTGGAGTTCTTTCTACCAATGGATGTCTTGTTCTATTTTTCGTATTATCACACCATTTTTTGAAAAGGACTCGGTCTGAAGGAATTCTAAAATGAAAATATAATATAAAATAGTCACAAAAATAATAATTGGAAAATTGATAAACAAATCAATATTTTATTTGAAAGATAAAAAACTAAAAAATCTTTAACGATGAATAACATATCTAGATAGATAAGATAGTAGTATAGTAGGTAGGTATCTGATTTTATTTTCTCGAACCGAATCAAAAAGAATTTTAATCATTAGTAATACATATTTCAAATTCTATTAAAAAGCTTATTTCCAAGTTTTTATAATTTAGCAAAACAATTAAAATCCCAGTTTTTAAAAATTTATTACTTTAGACACCGATGTCGATATGGAGAACACTGCTAATCTAGATTTATTCCACAAAAATAAACTTGTTTTTTAAAATTAAAGATTAAAAAAAAAGGCGTGACATTACGGAAAAAAAGTTATATCAGATACTGGATCTGAATTATCGGAGTCACAATTTGTAATCATACACGTTTTTCGGATTCTAAAAACCATCATTTTGCATCAATTCTGAAAAAAAAAAGATCAGAATAATAAAAATTAGAAATTATGTAGAAATGTATAATTTAAAAAATTTTAACATCGTTATTTTCAAGTGAAAAGAACCGACAAGTTATTAAAACTTAAATTTACAATCCTAATTATACCTAATCCGGAAGGAAAAGATTCCTTATTATTCAATTCAAACTTCATTCTTATTGGCAGGTTTTTTATTGGATTAATTGAGGTATTGAGACTTGAGTGATTTTTTGTACTGGGATAAGTATGTTTGGAATATGAGGACTGAAGAGAATTTGGGTTAACATTTTTTGTAAATTTCAAGATTATTATAAAGGTGGGTGATTCTACATTTTATTTCACTAAATTGTTTCCGCTTGAATCTTACTTGACATGACAACAATTATTCTAGTAAAAATTATTTCGAATCATTCGATATTTTAAGTTTTTTTTTCCAATTGATAATAAAAAATATACCTTTATTGAAAAATATTTTACTAACTGAAATACTGAATATCTTCTTCGAATCGAATGCTTAGTCAGTCCTCAGTCCAATTCAATCCAATATTTATTTATTTTTTTTATTTGTTTTGTTTTTTAGATTTACTACGAAACGAATTTGTATCTTTCTTTGTGTCAAGCTGGTAAGTCAAAATACCGAAGTCGTTGAATAAAAACGGCTATTATTCAATTGTCATATTAGTAAGTATAGCGACATCTGTTGGACCTTACATAAGCGGTTTGCCTGGATAAACAAAAGTGTACATAAACGCTTTTAGACGGAAAATCGACCTAATAATAATAATAATAATACTAATAAACATAATAATGAAAAATTAGAACATGAGCGGAAATTATTTATACACACAAAAAAAAATTTGGTAAACTATCTTGGGTGGCCAAATATAAGACAGATAAGTTTTGTTTTGGTAGTCATACTGAATTCACTTATAATTCTAATCCATTTTCCGCTGGTTTAAAGGCAAAAATAATTAGATTTTAGAATTCGAAAAAAATGTATTTTGCAGATCTTTTTGAGCTATAAAAAAACATTGTTTTTTTTTATATATACCACTATTAGAACTTATCGTAAAAATAATACTTCTCAGCAGTATTATTTTCTTGGTGGAACATAAGTTTTTTTTTTAAATCAATTGATAGCAAAATTTCAGTTCGCCCCAACGACATTTCTAAAATCTACTAAAGTACCTAAAAGTTTTATAAAAGCAGTGAACAATATTTTTTTTTTTAATAAACGAAACAATTTATTTAACATTTTCAGAACTTCATAGAGCATTTTTTTTAAATAAATTTATTAAAAATATTTTAATTTGCTGCCTAACAAGAATTTCATCTAGGCAATCTACCTACATAAAATGAAATTCATTCGTTATTCTGTAATAAAAAACAATTTTTTCTCTTTTAATAATTCAATACAAACATTTTAGTTGTAAGTTTAGCAAACTTTATCGTCTTTTTTTTTTAATTTCAATTCAATTACAAATAAAAATCGATCCACATAATTTCATAATCTAAGTTCCGATCTTTTTTAAATTATTTTGTTTTTTTTTCGTTTTTTTTTTCTAAATTAGCAGAATATTTATAAACTATTATTTTTGTTAAAATTCGGAGTCTATTTATTTTTTTTTCCCTCAAAAATTAATTAAAATGGATGATAATCCATTCATTCACGATAATTCTTTGATTTTAAATAATCAGTTACAAAAAGCAGAAAAAAATACAATTGATGTAATTCTAACTATGCAACTCCAATTATAAAAATGAGAATTGACCTTTTTTGTATTAAAAATTTCAATTACAATAAAAAAAATTATATTATTATTATTATAAATTTCTAAAACTATTGTAGTAAGGCATTATACAGCATACATTTGTTTTAAATAGTGCGTAAAGTTATTATAAATATTCACTTATTGTTAATTATTAGACGGTTTTTTTTGTAAAAAATAGTGAGATTTTAAAAATATTTTAATGTTACATTTTCTATTAAGATATATTTTATTTTTATAATATTAAGTAAAATTTATTTAACTAGTAAACTATTAATACATTAATTAATTACATTTTTGTAACACATAGTACTAGAATGATAGTTCTAAATTTGAAATTACAAATATTAAATAAAATACAGGATCAGTAATTGTAACTTCCAACATAGTTTTAGTGGTATTGTCATTCATTTTAGTCAATCGATAACGCAGATTTGATGCCCACTGATTCCTTTTTAAGTTTCTAATTTACCGATCGTGAATTTTGTGGTGTAATGACCTCAAACGTTGTTATTCAACAGCTTGATATCAAAAAACTTTTATGATTATATTTATAAAGTTGACATGGTAAATATGAATAGATACACACATCATAACATCAAAATAAAAAGTTTTATTTGTTTTTAGTTCATTGAACATTTATTATCAAAAAATTCTTTCATCTTAGTAGAGAGAATTTTGTGGGAAGATTTCAAAAACGCTTTCTTAAAAAACAAGAAAGTGAATAGATTTTCAATAAAAAAATTCTTAATTTAAAACACAACCTATATATTAAAAAAATTATTAATTAAATAAATTCAAATTAAACCAACAATCTGATTCTATTTTTTTAAAGAAATTTTTAAGTTGAAAATTCTGAAATTTTATATTTCTTAAAGAATGTATTTTTTTTTGTAGAAATTCAGCTGGTAAAATAAAAAATCCAATGACAATTATTTATTTTTTTTTAATATTGTGCTTCATGTCATTTCATTTCCATTGAAATTTACAAAAATATTTTATATAAAAAAATCTTTTCTTCATATCTATTTTTAAGTATTATCCTCTTTTTTAAAGTTAAAACAGAGATTTTTATCACAAATTTAATAACTTGAAAGTATTTGATCTTCTATTTTTTTGTATTGATAACTCAAAAAAAAAAGTTGTTTACTTAATATTATAGTAATAATAAATTAAATTTATAAAATTTAAAACTAATCATTAGGAAGATAAAATACAACATAACTTCTTGCCCGCTATAATTCTGATCCTTGATTACTTGTTGAATTATTATCTCCTAATGATGGTACACTATTAGTATTGGGTTGCGGATCCGTTTGTTCTGTAATATTGCCATCACCCCCAGCACCAACAATACCGATTCCAGCGGAACCAGAAACTGGTGTTTGTTCTAAGGGCTGTTGAGCAGCAGCTGATAAAGGTTGAGTACTAATTGATCGGGCAATTTTTTGTTTTTGTCTTTCAAGACGTTCTTTCTCACGAGCAATACGCAATTTCTCAAAATCGTCATCAATTTCTTCCGAAGCATTATCCAAATTAACGGACTTGGTATCAAAATCTTCCACTAAAATGAAAAATAAAAATTATTTAAATATACAATTTTTCGTTATTTAAAAAGATTACTTTTATTACTATTAGGTACCACAAACAAAAAAAAAAATAAATTAAATACAAATCACAAATTTTTATGTTCTTAAAAGCAATTATTTCTGTTATGTTTCATGTTCTTAAAAGCAACTATTTCTGTTATGTTTAACTTTATGCTAACGATATTAGCTGTAGAGCTGACATGTTATTATTTTGAGAAATAATTCGAAATGTCATTAATTATTACGAATAAAATGTTTGTTATTATAATATGTTATTTGCTTAATTTTAGGTTTATTATTCGAGTATGTTTCTGTATTGAAGTGTTTCTAACAAACATCATGTTATACAACGTTATACAGTCAATTAAGTGTTTTTTTAAATAAATAGAAATTTAATATGTTTGGAAAAAAAACGAATTAATTCCGTAATTCAAGTTCTATATTAGTTGGGAAAAATTGGTTATATAGTAGATTTTTAGTCGATATTATTTTTTTGATATAGTTCCGCAATATTTTTTTTATAAAGTTCTAATTGGAATTTTTTTTATGAAAATGATTAAAAATTGAATCGGCGTAGTATAGGGATGTAACTCTGGTAATGTACAACAGTACAACAAGCCTATCTTATTCTTTATTAGTTGGATAAGGAACAAGACCTCAATTAATTTGTTTTTTTTTAGCCGTCTTATAAAATAAAAATATATTTGTCATTACAAAAAAGCATCATCAATTGAATTATTAGTGTTCCCGATGCAATTAATAGTGCTCAGTTGATTTAAATAAGCATTTAAATTTGTAAAAATAAATTATGTTTTTGTAAAAATAAATTATGTTTTTGTAAAAAATAGTTATTTGGAAAAAAAAACTAGCAAGTTAATATACCTCTATTCTATAAAAAGACTAATAATCTTACCCAAAAAATTTATTATGTTTGGTAAAATATTGTATGAATTTCCGTGACTTAACAAAATCTTAACTTTTTTATTGTAAAGAAATTAATAAAAATATGAAAAATTTTAGATAAAAGTGAATTATATATGAATTCAGGGTTGTAATCAATATTATACAACATTGAGGAAGGTATATTAAATTTCTTCTGGGTCTAATTATTAAAGTATTTTTTTTATTTAAATAACAAACCAGAATTAAACGATTAAAATTAAATTACACCGTTTTTAAAAAAATACATATTTTTACAACCCTGACAAAATTAATTAAGAGTCGCTTAAATAAAATAAATAATATTTATTTTCTATTAAATATTTTTAGTATTTAATATTTTCACTATTTAGTATTTTTACCTGTTTCTCGGCTTCCAACTTCAGGTCGGTATAAACTAGTTTGACTATCTAAAAGGGGGGCTCTAGATGTGACATTAATATCATTTGACATTTGCAGATTATTATCTCGAGCTGGTGCTGATGTACTGAATATATCATCAACTCCACCATGAGGAAAGTAAAACGGCGGAATATCACCAACATCTGAATGTGCTCTTGAATAGGATGATATCTTACCCAATGGCACATCCATTGGTTTTGAATGAGGAACAGCATTTGGAATTGGTTGGTTAAATATATCTTGAACATTCGGTCTTTTGTCTTCTGAAGCACGCATTGATGTTATTGTCAATTGTTCATCAACTTCCTCAATAACTTGATCTGTTATTCTCACACTACCAATTTTCTGTGTTGGTGGAGGAACTAGATTTGAAGATCCTGATAAACTAGCAGCGCTTGCTGAACCTGGCAGTTTTGTAGGCTGGGGAGTTTCACTAGTTGGTGTAGTAACACGTTCTTCTCTGCTTAAAAATCGCTTCAAAGCCGATGCAACTGTATTTACTCTAGACATTGTACCACTTAAACTAGCTAATGAGGGTGTAGAGCCCTGTGAAAAATGACGATCTCTAATTTTTCCGTTTCCAGCGGTAAAATGAATTCCACTAGCATTATCATCAACCTAATGAAAAATATTGAAAAATATTCAAGTTTATGATATCTTTATCAATTAGAATCTAAAGCCCAACTAGGTTTTAGATATTAATCAAAAATATTTAGATTATTTTTGTTAAATTATTTTTACTATTCAGCGCAAAGTGCTATCAAAAATTAACTTCATATAAATACTCTATACTATAATTTGCTTTTTATTTATTTAATTAATTAAAATGAAATCAAATTAATTTGTTATTCAAACTATAAACTAATATTATGGAAGGCAAATTATATTCATTTGAAAAAAGCGAAATTAAAAAGAATAATGTTTAAACTTGGAAAAGTACAAAATAAAACAGATATAATTAATTACAATTCTTCGAAATACGAAAAATGTATGATTTTCATTTTGTAATTATTTCCACAAAAACAAACTAAATATTTTCGATATTGAACATAATATCATGCAATACGATAGGATAGGAAATTAGAATCATAGTATTAACATTTAAAGACATGGTAAATTTTGAAATACTTCACCGCATTTGTGAAATAAAACTGAGCATTTAAATTTTAGTGGTTGAAAAAAAATTTGACTGAATTAGTTTTTCCAATAATTAATTATGCATTAAATTTCTAAATAAGATGAAGTTTTGTTTCTCCTAGTTTTGGAAACTGAATAATGTTTTGTCATGCCTAGTTTATAATATAAACCTTATAATACGGATTTCAGATTACGTTATCATTAGAAATTTTATTTCAATCAAATTGATTTTCCTTCAAAAATGCTTAATTAAAGTGAAAAACATTTTTTTACGCTAGTATCAATCATTAATTCATTATAATATTTCATGGGGGAATTTATTTACTTTTTAACATTTTCGAAGTGAAACAACATTTTTTATATGCTCAGATTGTCTTAAGTTTTATATATTAAATTAAGTAATTGTTATTTATTATATACTTATTTGTAAAAAAAAAATAAATATTCTGTTCTCACAACTGAAAATTCTTAGATTAAACCGCTTCAACACAACCTTTAAATAAAATGATAAAAATATAATTGATTTTTTTCAAAATTCGTTTTTTTTTTAACTTTTATAATAATAAGATAACTTTGGTTAATAATAACATAAAAATATAATATGTTGTGTATTCAAATTGTGTTATGTAAAGTGTAAGCTCAAATTTTTTATTACTAATTCTTTAAAATCTAAAATGAAATAACAAAAAATATTTATTCCGTTATCTTTTTGTTTGGAAAATCATCAAATGACAGCACTTTCACATCTCTTCTTCAACCCGGAGATGTACCCAAAATAACTGACGTCTTTGAACCTACTTCTTTATATGATTTAGATTTGTTAGGATAGTCACAGACGTCAGCTACTTTGAGTTCATCTTCAACGTCACTTTTAAACATAATACTGAGCTTTGAGTTAAATTTCAGAACTAAGAATCAAAAATATTGAATTTAATTCTATTAGTGACTAAAATTAGTAACGGAAGAAATAATATGTTAATAAAATATCTTTAAAAAATAATATACCTTCTGACCAAGAAAAGAATTATAAAAAAATAAAAAAAAATTATAAATAAATAAAATAATAATTAAGTGTGTTGTATTGTGTTAAAGAAACATAAAATTCTACAAGATATGTTTTTATCAATTCAAAAAATAACTAAAAAATTTAAAAATTAATTAGGTATTTTCAATTAACATTTTTTAAAATACTTTAATAATTAAAATTAAAAAAAAATTAATTAGGTACTTTCAATTCACATTTTTAAAAATACTTTAATAATTAAAATTAAAAAAAAATATTAATATATTTATAATGATCAAATGTATTTAAAAAAATTTCCAGAACCTAAATTTGCAAAAAAAAAAAGAATAACCTTTATTTGAAATTAATAAATTTTTAAGTTATTTTGTAAATCTTTACTAAACGAAAAAAACCAATTCACATCATCAATTTATAAAACTAAAAACCAGAGTGTTGCCAATTAAATTATTTCCGATTCTAACCTCCTCTTCGTTATCAGGGAACTTATAATTAACTGCATGTAATTGATTTTGACTTTGAATCGGTTTACCGACCATATCATCAACTCGAACACTTGAAAAATTAGTTGGTATAGCTCCAGCTTTGTTGACTTCAATTTTAGCTGTAGAAGGTTCTGGAGCAACTTCACGGAATTTCTCCGAAGCAATTGTATAAGGCAATTCATTTGGAAATATTTCATCCCTAAAAGAATAGTTACGTTATTTCTAGTCATCTTAATATAAAATAGAGCAATATTTTTCTTTTAAGTCCGCATGCATGCTTACCAATATTGATCACGAATCAATTCAGGATGCTCATGGTGCATTTCATCAACAATCATGTAGGAAACCTGTAGATTGCGATCCACCATCCAATTTACCTGCAAATAATCAAAAAAAAATTTACCATTGTATTATTTGCATTAAATATCGTGAATAAATATTTTATCTACCTCGAAGTCATCGTCATCATCACCAAATGGATTAATTAATGATTCCGCTACTTTAAGCCAGCCCATATAGAAAAAAAACTGTAAAGTTGAAAATATTGGGAAATACATGTCAACTCGATTAAGTACACCGGTAGTTATTTCTTTATTCTCTATCCATTGTTGTCCCATCGCGGCAGTTAGAAAACTAAAATAAAAAGATTTTGTGTTAATATTATCATTTCAAATTAATACCATAAATAATTAATTTCTTTAAAATTACTAAGAATAAACAGCTAAAGTCACTACTTGGGTGTATACCAATGGGACAGATATTGTGTCATAGCTTATTAAAAGTCCACATTGCCCACGGAATTTGTTCAATTCATCAATTATTGTTTTAACAGCAAAATCATCACGTATTCGACCTTCTTTTCTAGCTCTGGTAACTATGCTTGCAGCCCAAACTATAGGAAGCCAATGTTTTGATGGACTTGGAAATTTTTTATTTAATCCATTCATTACATGCATTTCATTTTCGGTTAAGAGACCAGCTTCAACTAAATTATTTAAAGTAGGAAATCGTTTTTTCACTCTTGGTGAAATATTGGTTAACACCATTGTTAGACAAAGGCAAACATATCTTAATACAGTACGTCTCATGACACGGCCTCTCTCATCCTGCCCATGAATCATTGAACTAACAAATACTGCTATTGAATCTGGCCACGGAATTGTTGTATATTGTGACCACCATCGTGTCATAACTATTGATACATAAAAACCAAGAACAAATGATAGTGGTATTAAAGTACTATATGCTGAACAATATTGTACAATTGCTTCGAATATCCTAAAAAAGTAAATAATAAATAATTGCACAATTTCAAAAATATTTTATTTATTTATAATTTTTTTAATTAAAACCATTTTGATCCTAAAAATGATTATTAATAGAGAGATAAGGTAGCATATTTATTGGAAGTAATATTTATTTATTGTACGTCTATGACTATTATAATTTTTGAAATAAGTATTTTGTTTAAATTAAATTGAAAAAAAAAATTACCTGCCCGATTTTTCATTTTATTTTAAAAAAATTAATAATATATCACACGGACATAAAAATAAGTCTTGAATGGGGTTGGAAACATCATTATTTAACATCAAGCGAACTAAGAAATAAACAAAACTATTCTAATTGGCCTGAAATAACGAACTTATTATTATTATTGTTTTTTAATATTTTGAACTAAGTAAAAACATACAATAAAACTACTTATATAATAACATTTACATAATGTTTCAAAACTATTCTAATTTTAATTAAACTACAATCACATTATATTTTACATAATAAGTAGATAAGTAGGTATTAAGTTTTTCACAGAATTTTATGAAAACTTACTTTTTTTGATCTGGATCCAAAGTTGTTCTATAAACTATATTTAATAAATAATATAAAAATAGGAATGCTGTCAAATCTAACCACACTAATTTGTATATACTTCCATGCCACCTAAAAGTAAATAAATAAAAAAAAAGAAATATAATAGATAAAATATATTTTTTATTGATATTAATAATCCTAATCAAAGTCAGGTTTATAACATCAGAAGACCCTCGAGAAGACCTGACCGAATGTGACTAAAATGAAAACTTTTAATGAAGTTTCAATTAGCTTCAAATGGCTTTCTTAATATGAAAAAGTTTTAAGATAAATTCCATAATAAATTTTATATGAAAAATATGTATTATTAGAAGTCTTGGTCGGTTGATTCGAAACCCAGAATATTATGAACTCACCCTTTAGCTTCACGAGATTGAACATATTTAAATGCATATTTTTCGAAATTGATTCTTATTTTATTAAGTAAGCATTTTAGGGACGGACGAATGGATATACCATAAACCATAATTTTTGATGGTAAACAGGCTAATAAATTTCTCAGAAATTGAAAAACACATAAATATAGCATATAAGTATTAGTTGTTCCTCTTCGATCATTTTGGCCATATTTTCTTACAAAATTCTAACAAATTTTATTCTTTATAATATTTTTGTACTTTGTCAAGCTCATTATTATTATTTTTTTATCTTGTTGAACAAACCTAGAATTTATGTCATATAAATTTTTTGCATTAAAAAAAAAAAACAAAATTTAATATGTATAATTTTCCGCAAATTTTCCCTCAAATTTAACTACTTAAATTATAAAAATATGTTATTAAGTACCTAATTTTTTAATATCGCCAAGTCGACAAATTGTCGCAATGGAATCTTTTTAGTTGAAAAATATAAAAATTGGAGAATATGATTATGGTTATTAATATCAAATATACATCATAGTTAAATCAACAAGTAATATGCATAGACGGAATTGAAAGATTGATTAGAATCATATACATGAGGTATATACTTATTTTGGTCATTATTTGTTATAAGTAATTCAAAAATTAAATTAGCAAGCAAGCAAATGTAATGACACCTACTTAAATAAGAATAAAATTAAAAACTCAACAAACAGAAATACCTTTTTAAGTATTTTATTTGTATTCTATTTTAATGACAATTGCAAGTTTAAAGCTTGAAATTGCTTGAACTATAATACAGTTAACAGTTTTTTTCGGTTTTTTTTCCATTTTTGTTAAAGACAAAACTCGAAAATTTACTTAATAATTCCTGTTCTTATCTGTACGAAGATATTTTATTCTTACGAAGAAACCATTTATTCTTTATATAGGTACATAGGTACAAGCTCGGGTACAAGTAAGTATTTATGCCTACGAAAACAATATTCATTGAATGTTAATTAAATTTTTAAAAAATGTTATCATCAAAAAATTTCGTTAAATAAGTATATATCCCATTTAATTTCAATTACTTACTTAATTAATTCCTAAAGAAAAGTCAGCTCTTTAAATAAGTAAGTACAGTTTAAAGATTCAAAGTAGTTTCAAAGATTCAAAGTAGGACCTTGAACTGCAGCATCAAAACTTAAATAACTTAAATTGATGTTAATGCTAACCAATACCGTGGATATTGTAGTTTTCTTTGAACGTGTCGAATCGTCTTAGCTACTTTGCATAAAAGTTTATTAAGAGCCCTCCACTTGAAATTCTGTTTTCTATTTCTGTTTTCTATTTTTGCAGTTTTTTTTGTTTTATTTTACAGAAAATAAACGGCCGTGAAAAATGCGACAAAAATTGTACGAAAAACACCTCTACCAGAAAATCACAAAACTATATTTGAATTTGATTTCTGTGCAGAAACTGTAATTTATCAAAAAAATTAAAAAATTCTAAGAAATAAATGAAATTAGTTAAAAATTGTTTAGGAAATTAAATAAATTCAAAATTTCACGTCACCAGCCCTGGAGAGTGGTATTTTAGCTTTATTTCTACGTTTGAGATTTTTTATTATCTTTTTCCTTTACTTCAGAATCCAAGCAAATGTGTTCAAGATTTTTAAAGGCTCGTTTGGGCCAAAAAACTCAAAATTTAAAAAATCCGCCTCACCTACCCTGGAGCCAGTTATATACTCTCTAACATATCAAAAAATCTCTTCAGTCTAGATTGTAGTAACCCTACAATCAAAGCCAAACTAAGACCAATTTTTTGCAATTTTTCACAATGAGGGCTCTTAAAGCTTCAACCGAGGTACTTTTATCATAGATATTCCGAAGAGATATTACTTGCAGAGACTATAATGTACATACTTACTTACTTAACTCACCTAAATAATAATTTTAAAAATGTTCCAAATCCTCTGCATGTGGCTACTTCAGCAGTATATGTGACAGTCATTTTTCAAATATTGAATTATTGTTATTATACAATTTTCTTTTGTACACTTTTAATTATAATTTAATTATTATTATCTTAAGGCATACACAAATTAAACTTTATGTGTAAACATTAGGTGTAATTAAAATATTTTACTATTTTTTTTTTTTTTTTTAATAAATTTTGAAAACAAAAATATTTTATCTTAATTTTAAATTATATAATATCACTTTTTTCTTAATTTTTTTTTTAATTAAAAAAAACTGAAGGCAACTTTAAAAAATTATTATTTGAAAGTACCTATTAATTAAGCATAGATTTTAATGGTTTAGAACCTCATTTAGAATCGTGATTTATATTTATTTTTTATTAATATTCAATCAGAATGCAATTTTTTTTTAATATAAATTCAATTCATGATTTTATTGTCTTCCCAATTTTTCATTAGGTAAGTCTAGAATTTGTATTTTAATTTTCATAAATATTTTGTTCAGCAACATTTTATCTTGTCATAGTAAGTAAAGTTGTTGATGATACAAATAGCATACAATTTTACATACTAAAAAAAATAAAAAAAAAACATATTTTATTTAACTTTGTGATTAACACATTAATGTTAGTTTAATAAATTTTAAACTTAAATAAAAAGAGAACCATATTTCAAATTAATAACTTATTATATTCTGATAGATTTGAGCGTTCAGAGCGAGTTCAGGTTAAGAAACTTGAAACATAACAGCAACCAAATATTGTTCTAAGAATTATATGAAATCATTTGCCTTGAATTTTATTTACTAAATTTACTTACTTCTCTCGAAAAATAATATTCATAAACTTTATTTGCACATGCAAATTTAACTTAAATTTACACTTTTGAAGATATCCATGTTATTGTCGTTAACGCTTTAATTATTCCCATATGCAGAGTCAGAAGTGACTTGAGCAAGTCCGATTTAAGTACTTGTCATACTGTATTTACTTATGTAGATATATAATATCTATAATGCTTAGGTAAGACTTGAACAAAAAGAAATTAAATTCACGATATGAAAAACTTTAATTTTAATTACTAACATTTTAAATTACAAATTATATTAATTGATAGAAAAGATGTTACTATAGTAAATAAGTAGTTATGTTTTGAAAAAATTGTGCTTAAATTTCTTTCATTCCATAAAAGATAAACATTTTAAAAAGGTTTTGTAAATGCTGTAAATCTGAACAAGACAATAATGTCTTTTATGATGAGGGGCAGCCTTTGAAATTTATAAATGCATTTTTCCGTACAATCAAAGAAATTAAAATAAACAATCAAAATCAACCACCTATTTAAAAATTTATGTAAAACCAGCAGAAATTATAAATTCGTGAATTTTATTCAAAAACCTATATACATATAATGGTTTTTGTTCCAAAAACTGATGAAGATAACATTGTTATCTGGACTTGATTACTTACATTAAAACTCAAGATCCACTTCAACTTTAAAATAATTAAAAAAAAATAAAGCCGAAAGGTTTTTTTTTTTCGAAACTTATTCATTCGAGATTTGTTATCTGCCAGTCCCCTATTTTCCCCATTATTTACACAGAAAATTAACATTCAAAATATCAAGCATAAGTATAAATGCAATTAAATAAAAATTAATTGTGTGTTAATATTAAATGCCGCATTCTCTATAAAAGTATAAAACAATTAAATTGATTACGAATGAATGAAATCATATTATTATATTGTAATATAATTCCATATAGTTAATTCATTCATAAAAAAATTAAAAGTAAAAAAAAAATATAAAACTTAATTATTCAATGGCCTATGAAAACAAGGCTAATATTTTCAAGTAAAAAAAGAAAACAATTTAGAATATTATGGAAAATAGTTGGAAGTGCAAATACTTAGTTAAGTATGTAATTATTAAAAACATTTTCTATACTTATGAAAAATTCATTTAGATAAAAGAAGAAAATTAATTCAATCCGTATTATATCCATGCTTCAAATGAAGTCTCTCATTATTTTCAAAATGTCAAATATGTCAAAAGGCCAATTAAAAAAAAGAATCAGGTAACTTTTTATATGAATAAAAAAGAGATGGAATAGCTTTTCATGAAAGTGAAAAAAAGGGATGTAGATTATTCTTGAAAATAGTTACTAGAATACATTAGCCTTCTACTAAAAGGATCGAATTCTCTTATAGTTAGAGCTAATTTGCTAGTTGGGTATAAAACGGGTATAACAAAATTTTCTTACTTGAAGTTTTTTTCTATCAATTAACTATCTAAGATTTATAAATAAATTTATACTTATATACCTATAAAGTACTTAGATATTTTTAGAATAAATTTTTGTGTACATAAGTAATTTAATAGAAGTTTTTTTCTTATCGCATTTTCTACACAATAACTCTATTTTCAAGGCTGAATTAATAGATTGCTATGAAATGAAAAAAATACAAATTGTAATTAAATGATTAATCGGTCACAAAGGTTAAAAAGAGGACCTGTCACACAATAATTTTTATTTAATTTAAACGGAAGAAAAATATTTTATAATCGTTTCATTAAATAATAAAATGAATTTATATTTAAGCACAGAGGAATAATATATTTCTATTTGATTTAAGTAATTTGTAAGTAGTTAATTAAATTCTGTGAAAAATAGAAATTCGTATTGAAAAAAAAATTAATTAAATTGAAGATTAAACGGTAACAACAAATATGTACTTAAGTATACCTTTTCATTTTTAAAAGACTGCATGTGATAGTATTATTATTTTATTATATTTATTTATTTAGATTAACTCAAGCTCAGAATACTACTAATCATTTAATAAACAACAAAATAAAATTTCTCTTTCTTTTTTATAAAAAATTCAAGGAAAATAATTAAAAAAAAAAAAAATAAACACAGGTACAAGATCAGATTATGATGAATACGGTCCCAGGATATAATTTGTTAGACTTTATCATAACAGAAATTATAGAATTAGAAACATGTACGAAGATTCTTTTTAATTAGTTCAGTTAGCTATTAATCTGAAAAATATAAATAACTTTGTGGTAAGAAAATCATTTTTCTGATCTCGACCAAGTCAAACACCTTAGGTCTTTTATATAATTTCTTATGTTTAAAATTATTATAAAAAATTGACCAGTCGCAACAAATTAACTTCATAAAGAATGGAGCTAGAATTTTAGCTGATGACTTAAAGTAGTTACATATTCAAGTTAATGATAAAATATGATTAAGTAAGTATATTGAAAAAAAAAAAAAAAGTTAAAAGCTAACTTATTGATTTCACAAAATAAGTATGAAGTGGTCTATACCAATTTGGATTTAAGACCCTGTTTGAACTTTTGCTAATTATTTTAATCAAATTATTGAAAAAAAAATCATAAAAATTAAAATTAAAAACAAAAATGATTAATCACATAAATTGAAAATACTTAGTATACAAATTGAAAGAAAAAAACGTAAAAGTTATTTTAAAAGCAAAAAATTAAGATAAAAAATTCCTTTTGATGTTTTTATTTTGATTACTTACTCAAGTTTAATCAATAAGTCATTTCCATCGTGACTCATCTTTATATTTGTGAATTAAAATTAAACAAATTGGCAGAATCTTATATTTATATTGTGAAACTTAGAATTCATTCTTATTAAAAATTTTACAAAAATTCTATTCTTAAAATTGTCATTAAATTTAAAAAAATTTAAAATACAAAATTAGGAAGATTATTTATACCTACCACTTAATTAGATAGGTATGCAATATAAAAAACATACTTACTTAAGAGTCAAGAAACCATTTGAATTAAATTGCACAAGAATTAAAATATATGGACACTCGTTTTTAATACATAGATCGTATATTTTATAATTTTTTACACATTGTCAAAGTGATGATTAGGGAAAGTTTATGGGCTCGATTTCGAAGTAAAAGGTTTGCTTGTAACTATAGTTGCTTTTTTTTAATTCGTTCCAAAGAATTTATTTAAAACCATTACATTGAACTAATTTTAATTCGGTATTAATAAGTACTCCTACTTCTCAATTAAAACATATACTTCATTTAAGAATTACCTACTGTTCTATTTTTCTTATGCAAACAATAATTAATATTTTATGTAGTTAGCAATGTACCTACAGAAAATTGGAAACTGATAGGTGGCTCTATATATTCTACGTACTGATAGTGTTATTCAATAAAAAGAAAACATTTTATTTGTTTATCGAAACCACCTGTTGATTAAGTGTTTCATAAGTTCGTAATAAAAAAAAATACAAATAAACATTAAGATATATCTACTTATGTAGGTATCTAGCAAGGTATAAAAAATATATATATATTTCCCCTAAGCTTTTTTTTTTCTCTTTGGTCTAGACATATGTACATAGATTTGTTTATATAAAAAACTACAATCAAGAATTATTTGAATGTAAGAAAATATTATTAATTGACTTCCATTATAAATTTAGTAACTTGGTGATTTTTTGTTTTTTATTTTCTTATATTATTTTTCTATCCTAAAAATAATTCTCACGTTTTCCAGCAGTATATAAAATATAGGATGAGTGGAATTCAATTAATAAAAACATTTAAAAACAATGTTATTTTCTTAAGAAAATTTGTTTGGATTTTTATGTACATAATTATCTCGGCAAAAAAAAAAACAAATATAAAACAATTAGGTAACATTTAATTTACTTTGATTAAAACGATAATAAACTGGCTCATAAAGTTAATTAAATAAAGATTAAATTGGAAATAAAAACAAATTTATATTGTTAAGGGATTCTTCAGATTTTGGGAATTTTGTATTTAAGGGATCCAGTGAATGATTTTTTTCATCGTTTGTAACGTCCACGAATGGCGAAATTTAAGTCTAGTTATTAAGCGTAAATTTAGACCTAAGTAAGAGTCCGTTCCACAAGTAAAACTGTCTCAGAAATAGGATTTCATTTTCGGCAAACTCCTACGAATAGTTTCTGCTAAGTCCCACCAATAAAATGCTGTGACATGATATTTATGAATTTTGTACAAGCATCTTTGAATACGTCACAAATTTGATTTTTAACATTATCTTCCCATTTCTTTATATGAAATTTTTTAAGCAAAAATAATTTTAAAATTATATTAAACTTTCTGGCAAAGATAAAACTAACGAAAAACTACACACTATTTTAAAATTATTATTTCTACTTTGAAAATGATTATTTCCAATTTGAAGTTGAAAAGGGTATACTTAGTTACTGACGTGAGGACTATTATTAAAATATTCTTTGAAAAAGAGTAGGTACTTACCTAAGAAGATATAAGGGGTATAAATAAATAATTTAGAAAATATAAGTTTTTTTCCTCCTTTCTATTATTTATTTAGAAAGAAAATGGTTGTATGTTAATGATTGAATTTGCCAAATGAGTTCATAATATAACAAATAATTTTGATTTCTTTATATGTAAAATTATGAATCAGAATTCAGAACCATTATGTTAAAGCATTGAGTAATAATATTTATAAGAGGGACAGAATTCATACAAGTAAATTTTTTTCAAAAATTATGACAATATTTTGAATGTATTGAGGAAGGTATTGAGTAAAATTTTTTAACTCAAATGTGTTTATTCTTAATTTTATTATTTTTATTATTGTATTAAGAATAAACACATTTGAGTATGAAATTTTTATTCAATACGTTGAAAATATTGTCATCATTTTTGAGTTATTTGAAAAAGAAAATTCTGAAATTTACTTGTATGAATTCTGACCCTCTTATATTTATTATTACTCTATGGTTAAAGCTAACAAAAAAAACATAATAACAATAATAATTGTCACCTCAACGTGTTTTCGACGTTATTGAAAAAACAAAAGTTTCTTTTCTCGATTATATTCAGGTTCACCTCTCCCACAGTATTTTTTTTTTAAAACTTCTTGTACAATTTTATGATTCTCTTTAAGAAAAAAAAAAAAAAATAACAAAGTAATAATTCCTGAGAGCACACAACATAAACATAATTATGACATCATTTTATGTTTTTCCTTGCCAATTTAAAAATAAAATTCATTCTTTAATGAAAATTTTCTAAGTTCTTTAGCCAAAAAAATAAATAAATATTAAATAAGTTCATGGTCAGAGTAAAAGGAAGCTCTTTCACCTTGTCTTTTAAATATTTAATAAAAAAAAAAAAAATTTACCGCCCATAATTAGATATTTGATTAGGTAGGTATTTACATATCTAAATTAAAATTTCTGTCAATTCTAGAATTATTTGTAACATAAGCACCTATGTTGGTATACCTACCTATTAGTTAACAAAAATAAAATATATTTCTCTTTGTTCAGTTTTGGAAGTTTAAACTCAAAAATATATCGAATAGGTATCTAGGTAGCTTATATTCAGCTGAAATCATCTTTGATTGATTTTTCATTGAAGTTAAAAATACTCACAGAAAGGTTAAATAATGTTCATGTTGGTGGTAAGAACTAGATATGATTATCAACCTAGGCTTAACCTACCTAGATAGAAACCTACCTAAAACACTTCCAATCTATTAAATTCATCTGTTTCTTCTATCGATATTCAAATCATTTTTTCTAAAAAAAATTTCTTGAGTCACTAAAAAAAAAATTATGAATAAAATAGTTATTAATGACGTAAGAAATAATAATAATTAGAATAAATAAACTCAATTCAGTGCGTTAATAATTTTTTTTTATTGTTTTGTTTCAAAATTAGCCAAAACCACAACGCAAACAGATATCACTAAATGAGACTCATACACCAGTCATATCTACAGCGTTTGGGCCTTTGGGGTTTTAGAACTACGGGTATAGGTAGTTTAGTTTTCTAGGTATCTACCTATATTGCTCAATTAAGAGGAGCTGGGTATTTTAATAGGTCTAATTAATTTAATTTCTCTAAAAAATATCTAATCTTTTTTTTTATTATTTTAAAATTTAATTCATTTATTAATTTTTATTGAATTTCCATGGTTTGTTATTTGTTTTTTTGTTAATGCAAAAAAAACTTGTTTCAAGGACAGGTGGGGGGAGGACGAGAGGAATAATTGTTATGTTTTTATTTATTTATTTCAATAAATTTCCTTGTTTTTTTTTCGTTTGGTTTAGAAGTTTTAAAAACAAAGAAAAATATTTTTTTTTAATTCATCTTGATTCTTGAATTTAAAAATTATTTAAATTTATAAAATTAAGCCGAAAACCTAGCAGTTAGAGCTTTAGCATTAAGTTTCTTACAAAAATTGTATTATTGTAATAAACTAAATAATAATAATAATAATAATAAATTTATAAAGGTACATATATATTTTTTTTTTCAACTTTATTTAATTTTTTTTGTAGCCCATTCCGTATCTGCATTGCAGCACCCAAACGAGGTATAATTTCTGTCACACTACACTAGCCAAATAAAACATTTGCTTTTGTTTTATTTATTTTCCAATTTTAATAACTTTATTTTTATTTTATTATTATTTAATAAAATTCACCTTATTATTATTATTATATTTTCTTATTTCTTTTCATATATTAATAATAACAATTAACATTTTTTTTCCAATACTATTATTTTATTAAAAAAAAAAGGCAACAAAAAATTTATTTCCGTAGAAAACTAAAAGAACTTTTTTAAAAAAATAAAATTTATTTTGAAAGAAAAATTATATCCGCGACGTGACAGAATAAAAAACAACCGCCGAAACATCAGCAACAGCAATTAAAAAACAACTGTGAACTGCTGACAAAAAAAATATGAATAATTGAAAAATTAAAAAACGCTGAATTGACAAAAACAGTGCCTTCTTGCCATGAAAAATTCTTTTGATGAGTTTAATAGATAATTATAAATATAGCGCCCCCTATGGACCAAAAATATATTCTAGAATTTATGAAATCTGGTGGTTGGTCAGTGGGATTTGCGGCGCCAGCGAGGGGGGTGGGGCTCTCTTGTTTTGGGACACCCCCTTTATCCTTTTCCCAAAAATAAGGCTAATCGGGCAAAAAAAAAAATTTTCCCATACAAAATGTATGAAAACTTTGGGGGGCCCTATCTCCGAAACGGGTCCTTTGCCCCAAGAACTGATTTCAGTTTTGGGAGTTTGGGCACCGCCTCTACCCCCCCTCCAAGTTTCAGCCGATTCTGAGAGGTTCAAGGAAACTGTAGTTACACCATTTTTTTTTGTTGTTAGTATAGGGGGTGTACTAAAACAAGAGGGGTGGGGGGCGCCAGCCGCAAATCCCACTGAACTGAATTTGCAGCTTGTTCCAGTTGTGTTTGTAACCTATCTGCCACTAAACGCTTGCGCATAGATCAACATTTTTTTGTTTTGACTTTTGACATTTTACTCATCAGTCATCATCATCATTATGTCTAAAAAAATTTAGCGGCTTTTTTTTGTCATTGATAAAATTGTTAAAGGAAAGGAAAAAAATAATAATTAAATTTTAAATAAATAATATTAAAAAATTAAATACAATTAAAACATTTAATAACTTTTTAATATTAAATAAATATTTTAATAATAATAATAGAATATGTAAATTTAATTAGTTATAAAAAATTATAATTTTTTCTTAAAAATATTGAAGTAATTGAAGTATAAATGGCTGCCGGTCCAATTGCTGAACGTAACCAGGATGCAACTATCTATGTTGGTGGATTGGACGAGAAGGTTCAAGAATCACTTTTATGGGAATTATTTGTTCAAAGTGGTCCAGTTGTCAATGTTCATATGCCAAAAGACAGGGTGAGTTAGTCATAAAAATAAAAATGTTTTTTTTATGAGTCAAAAGCATATTGAAGCGGAAGAATATAAATTGTATATTGAATATTGGATTATGAATCGATACCTAGGTATACCTACCTACCCACCTATGTGAATTATTAAAATTTAAAGTAGTGGCGACATTACCGCTTATTATTGCTATAATTGTAGGTATTGTAGGGCCAATCGGGCAAAAAAAAAAATTTCCCATACAAAAATGTATGAAAACTTTGAGGGGCCCTATCTCCGAAACGGGGCTTTTGCCCCAAGAACTGATTTCAGTTTTGGGAGTTTGGCACCGCCTCTACCCCCCTCCAAGTTTCTGAGTGGTTCCCATAAACTGCACTAACGCCCAATTAACATTCGTAACAAATGAATAAATTAAAATTTTCATAAAATTAAAATTATTCAATTTTTATTAAAGTTAAATTTATTTTAATGATTTTAGGTAACTCAAATGCATCAAGGATATGGTTTCGTTGAGTTTCTCAGTGAAGATGATGCAGATTATGCAATAAAAATTATGAATATGATAAAATTATATGGAAAACCGATTCGAGTGAACAAAGCATCAGCTCATCAGAAAAATCTCGATGTTGGTGCAAACATTTTTATTGGAAATTTAGATCCAGAAGTTGATGAAAAACTTCTTTATGATACTTTTTCTGCTTTTGGTGTTATTCTCCAGACACCAAAAATAATGAGAGACCCAGAAACTGGAAATTCTAAAGGTTTTGCATTTATTAATTTTGCAAGTTTCGAAGCCTCCGATGCAGCTATGGATGCTATGAATGGTCAATATTTGTGCAATAGACCAATATCTGTTTCTTATGCATTTAAAAAAGATTCAAAAGGCGAACGACATGGATCGGCAGCAGAACGTTTGTTGGCAGCTCAGAATCCTTTAAGTCACGCCGATCGACCACATCAATTGTTTGCTGATGCTCCTGTTCCTCAAATGATGCCACCAATGATTCCACCAATGATGGGTATTCTTTTATCTTTTTATAACGTTTATTTTATTTAGTGATAAAGTTGAAGTTTGAAGATATTAGCTTTTATTTTATTATTTGCTATTTTTTATTTGTGTTATAAACTGGATGATCAAATAATAACATTTAGTTATAAAGTTACTATAATTTAACACATTTAGTTTACTCAACAAAGTATATACATCTATTATTTTTGGTACTATCTACATTCTTTTTATTTTTGAGTGAAAACCTTTTAAATTATAATTAATGACATTTTCCAAATATCTAAGCAATTCTATCGTATGAATATAAACATTTTGCTATGCTGTACTATTAGTAAAAATTAAAAAAAAATACTGATTCCTAATATATTTAAAGAAAAAAAACTAACAAGACTGTTATAAATCGAAATTAAAATACCATAATTAAATTTTTTTAGCTCCCCCTTCTGTGGGAATTATGCCACCACCTCCTCCTATCCCAGGTAAGACCGTGTTTTTTATTAAATTATGTTGAATTCTTCATATTTTAATTCATTCTTATTTTTGTGCTCTAATTTGATTTTTTTTTTCAGGGCCCCCGTCATTTCCATCAGCTGTTCCTGCTCCACCTATGCCACCAATGCCACAAGGAAGAATATTACCACCACCTCCACCTTGGCAAGGAGGAGGCATTCCACCTTTACCTCCGGCTCCTCCAGGTAATTCAATTTATAAATGATCTTGCAAAATTTGAAAATAAGAATAATATCTTAGAATATTGATGCATTATCCATATCCATAAGATAAAATAGTTTTTTCTTCACAGTAGCCGGAAGATTATCAGTACAATGCTAACATTAAGTTCCTAAAAAATTTCTATGACTTGGATATTAGTAAAAATTGAACCTCAAAAAACCCCATTCACAAAACTTATAATATATTTTTATCAATCAAACATTTAACAAAATTAGGATTATATTTTGTTGTTATAATTATTTTTTTTTTCATACTCTAGGCGGCCCACCACCCCCAAATTGGAGACCTCCAGGACCACCACAATTTCAACCTCCACCATTACCACCATTTTAAAAAATCAAAATTTAATTGTTTTTATTTTTATTTTAACATAATTTTGGTTTTGACGAATGTTTAATGGTTGGACGTTTATATTTAAGAAAAATTAAAATAAAATTAACTATGAAACCAATATTTTAATTTCAATATTAAATAAACATAAATTTATGTGATAGTTTTAACTTTGAATTTTAGGACAAGGTTTATCTTTTATGTAAACAGCTGGTTATTGAGTCAGTGGTAAACACTTATTTTTCGACTAGATTATTTTCAGAAGGTCAAATTATACAGAGGACCGCGTTTTACGCTGTTTATTGCTTGAAAAACCTAATCGCTAGCTTTTAATTACCTATAATATAATGAATTTGTTATTTACTTACATTAATCACAAAATGATATATTTTTATTTGATTTGACGGTAATCAAAACAATTATTTTTCTACGAATTTTGCATCTAATAAAAAATAATAAAAAATTCGAGTGAGGGGAAAAATTACCTGAGTTTGTATAAAGCCCCACTAAAATTTATTTTCGTTCAATGCTTATATAATATCAATTCTATCAAGTTCAAAATTTGTTTTATTTATGCCAAATTATTCTTTTATAAATCTGATTTTAATTATTGATTTTGAAAATTTCTAATAATTTAGTAGGATAGCGATCTCTGCTCTTTTATTTTTTCTCCAATACTTAACTTGATAGCACATTTTTCATCAAATACAGGGGACTATTTTCACTTTATTTCTTTCTGCCAGTTTCTGTAATGCTTATAACAGTATTACTAAAGCATTAGGCTGATTTCGAATGATAATTTTGAAACCAAAATTATTAGGGTTCGGGTTCGTACTGGGAAAACTGTATTCACAGATGAAGGAGGAGGAGCATTTGATAGGAAATAGGCGCTTGAAGTGTTTATTTAAATCTAAAAATAGAAAAAAAGAGTATGGTTTAATAAAATTGATCAAGTTTATTTTTTCAAAGAGTTTTTTTTAGAGAGCTTTAATTTCTTTTTTTTTTTGAACGAAAAGCTAACAAAAGGTTCGACTTTTGGTCTTAAAGATTTTTTTAATATGTTTAGAGATGTACATTTATGTATGTACTAGCTGTACCCGCACACACGTTGTTATGAAACACACGTTTTAAGTGAATTTTTTGTTGTCAGATTGATGAACAATTATAAGAGCTAGTTATTTTAAAAATTTGGGAAAATATCTAAGAATTAATATTTATCATTTCTACTTATTCAACACTTAAATTGTATGAAATCGAATGATATCCTTCCTTTAAACAGGTTTCCAAACCAAACCAAATTTGTGTTTTTATCCATTTCCTCTTTTTATGAATCAAATTTGAATGAAATCGGAAGAACTTTTGCAGAGGGATTTCTGGGTAGGGTGCCATTCAAATTAAAAATAGCCTATAACGATCCCGAGACAAAGAGAGGGTGTAAATTTCGAAACGATCGGTTGAGTGGTTTAGTTTTTAATATTTTGTAGTTACTAGTAATAAAGAAATTGATTTCTATATATTCAAAGAGGGGGCCAAATTTTTTGTTACGAAATTCGTGTGTTTAATCATTTTTATGTACCAAATTTAAATGGAATCGGACAAACTTTTGAAATCCTCCCCCAGGGTAGGAGGTCAATAAATTTTTTGTTACGAAATGTGTGTAATTATTTCCTCTTTTTACATGCCAAATTTGAATGAAATCGGACGAACTTTTAAAGTCCGCCCCTAGGTGAGGTCCCTGGGTAGGAGGTCAACAAATTTTTTGTTACGAAATTGTGTGTAATCAGTTCTTCTTTTTACATAAAAATTTGAATGAAATCGGACGAACTTTTGAAAACCGCCCCCAGGGGCGGTCTTTGGGTAGGATGTCTCTACGTAGGAGGTCAGCAAATTTTTTGTTACGAAATTTGTGTGTAATCAGCTCCTCTTTTTACATACCAAATTTGAATGAAATCGGACGAACTTTTAAAATCCGCCCCAATGGGAAGTCCCTGGGTAGGAGGTTCCTGGGTAGGAGGTCAACAAATTTTTTGTTACGGAATTTGTGTGTAATCACTTCTTCTTTTTACGTAAAAAATTTGAATGAAATCGGACGAACTTTTGAAGTCCGCCCCCGGAGGAGGTCCCTGGGGTATGGAAAATAGATAGTAGCCGATTCTCAGACCTTCTGAATACGCATATAAAATTTGGTAAAAATCGGTAAAGCCGTTTCGGAGGAGTACGGTAGCTAACATTGTGGCATAGAAATTTTATATATTAGATGTATGTATGTATGTTGTACATAATAACATAATATGTATATATATATCATAAAATTATGTACATGTTGGACAATATATGTAAATGTACCGGTATATTTTTATTCGAGTTCTAAATTAATATTTTTTGTGTTTGTTAGATTCTCTCAAAGTATAAAACATTGCCTAGTCGTATTTGAGCTCAATTTTTAATTTACATATGCATATTGATGAACTTACATAACACAACTTCTCTCTAATCTTCTAAAGAGTCAATAACATATTTTGCGCTTAGCTGTCATTTCCATTTTATACTTAAAATTATTAAAAAATCTATAAAATTTTGTTAATAATCAACTTTATTACCTAGAACTAATTTTTGTACTTTTTCTAAAATTTGTTCTTTTTTGCCCACAGCAAATAGAGATAATTGTTGAACGTGTCGTTCTAATGTTAAAATAAATTATGAAATAAGAAACAGAGACAAAAATAAAAAAACAAATTTTATTTACTTAGGAATATTAATAATAATTAAAAAAAAATATATAACAAAATTTTATAATTTACACCCAGATGATATTTGATAATTATTAAAATTGAAAAATGGATTTGATTATTCAAAATAAGAAGAAAAAAAAATTATACCATTGGGGTGTACGTTGTGTGGTGTCAGATTGTAACTTAGGAAAAACCAAAAACACACGGTTTTTTTCATATCCCAAAAAGGATGACAAAATTTATAATGAATGGATTAAAGCTGTTCCAATTTCGCCAGAATGCAAAGCAAAACGATTATATATTTGCAATAGGCATTTTCTACCAGAATGTTTTTCAAAGAAAAAACTTAAGAAGGGATCGGTTCCGACTCTTGAATTGGGTAAGTATTAAAAAATTTCATTAAATATATGTACATACATTATATTTATAAATATTTGAGGCTTGGTATTGTTTTTAAATCGCTGCAATAAAAGAAAGTGTTCAATCAATATCTAATAATAAGTAAGGTATAATGTTAAATTAGTTTAATATAAATTAATCCTTATAATATATCCTTGTATGTATGTATCAATAAATGCTCTAATAAAAATTTACAATTGCATCAAAAAAAAAATAATAATAGTATAATATACATGTAAAATACATCTAATTCCGTTTTAACTTTAACACGGTAGATACATTACAGAAAAAAACCGTGAAAAAAATATTTCTAAAACATTACGGTTAATAAAAAAAATTATATCTTTTTAATCGTGCTAAATCGAATAAAATCGTGTCTAAGTAGGATTTAACAATCAAAACGGTGTAGAAAAAGACCATGTAAGTAAACAGATTTCTTTTTACATATATATGTGGAAATAAAAAATTATTATTATGAATAATAATATTATAACAAAAATGTGTAGGTACTAAAAGTGTGAGATACCTACTTTTACCGAAGAATTCAGCCAGCCTAAACTCTTTTTTGTGGTGTGTAAGAAATCGTGTAAAACACTCATATGTTACACGAATTTTTACATAACAATCAAAACGAGCTTAGGCAGGCTGAATTTTTGAGCTAGTATATGTCGTACATACGTCTACCAAGTTAAGTATGTACTTACTGAATGCAAAAAAAATTATATGTAAAGTACACTGCATAATAACAATCAATATTCAAAATATTCAAACTTGCAAAAATTCAAATCAATTTTATAATATTTAACTAAATTGCTTGTAAACTTATTAATATTATATTGTTTCACTATATTCAAACTGCATCTCACTTCAATCAAGAACTTAAACAACACCAACGTAAATATAAAGCCATTTACTGCGAAAAAAAACATTGCATCAAATCATCTTGAGCGCATAAATGTACGAAAATGGGGATTAAAACAAAAACGAAAAATCATTATTATTAAAAACAATTTATTATATTAAATCATCAATTATATAATTTTAGAAAAAAACTTGTATTGAATAAAAATTTACATTAATCGAACTAATTCAGCTTAATATATAATTTTTATTCTCATTGAACTATTGACCATTTCGATGATAATACCTATACCTAATGCTTATCATTCAAAATTTTTTATTGAAACAAACTTCGTTATAGATCAGATAATCTTTTAATCCATCTTCTAACGACAAAATTCAAAATATTCCAACTCCATTTTTAAATCCTGATTTCTCTATACTACATAAGTAAACAGACGATATATGGGAATATTATTAATTAAATATCTGTGTATAGTTTCTGTTAACTACTGTTAAGAATTCTTTAATAAAAAGATTAGATTTAAGTTACGTTTACTATACCTACCGTATAATTATTATCTTACGCAGAGTTTGGACTGGATAGTAAACTGTTCGGATAGTAGATCATTGTTGTGTTTATTTCTGTGTTTGTAAGAAGATAGTTAATTGGGTGTTTTTTACTATCCTGATTTTTATCAAGATTTTTTATTAATTTATTTTAAAAAATTTAAATTTTAATCATTTATTTTTCAATTTTTGATAAATGATAAATGATTAAAATTTAAATTTTTGATTTAACGGAAAATAAGCTCGTATTATACCCTTATAGGTTTTGAGTACCTACCCCTCTTTCATTTCTGCATGAAAGTAAAAAAGTGAAAATGTTTTTAATGTGCATGCGATCGGTAAGTTGTATTTACTACGTAAAATTTAGGCAAAGATGACATATTATAAAGTAAGGACACAGCAAGAAGTTTAGTTTTCTCCCTCCAAAACTTCTCTTTGTTTGGTTGAAATATTTTTTATTAACACTTAGAGTCTGTTCACTTATTAGCGATTATTGAAAAAATTGAAATCGGATTTAATATTCCAGGTTTTTAATTTGTGAACGACACGATTTTTCTGCTGTTATTTAAAAAAATTAAATAATTTTGTCCTAAAGCCGTTCACAAATTCAATTTTACTTTTTTAAATTCTGCAAAGGGAAATTTCAAATTTCCCATAACAAACTAAATTTGTAGGTCTACTTTTAAGTGAATTCAAAAACTAAAATTGTATAGAAAAGAAAAAAGCGGCAAAAATGGGTAAGAAAATTCGGTCGGTCACGTATTATTATAAGCTTTTGATTTCAGTCAGCCAAATATTATTTTATAAGTAGTTGATTTTAGCAGATTATACAGAATACAGAAAATTACGTCCTCAATTTAGAAATTGTGACATTTGTTTTACAGAAAAGGGAGATTTCTTTTTTTTCAATCGTCAAAATCAAATGTCACAATTTCTAAATTGAGGACGTCATTTTCTTCATTCTGTATAATCTGCTAAAATCAACTACTTATAAAATAATATTTGGCTGACTGAAATCAAAAACTTATAATAATACGTGACCGACCGAATTTTCTTACCCATTTTTGCCGCTTTTTTCTTTTCTATACAATTTTAGTTTTTGAATTCACTTAAAAGTAGTTATGGGAAATTTAAAATTTCCCTTTGCAGAATTTAAAAAAGTAAAATTGAATTTGTGAACGACTTTAGGACAAAATTATTTCATTTTTTTAAATAACAGCTGTAAAATCGTGTCGTTCACAAATTAAAAAACCTGTGGTGGCATGTTAAGTTGTCATTCGAACAGCGAAGATGTATCGAACATCGAAGCGAGTGGATTTTTTGGCAACATGTTAAGATTTTCTCGCTTCGATACTTTCGAAAATCATTTTCTGAAAGAATTTTTGACGTTAAAAAAAAAAATAACCAAAAAGAAAATAATAATATAATAATAAACATAATTATTTTTATTTACCTACATTTATTAAAATTGTTTTTAATTTTTATAAATAAAAATGTTTACCTACCTACCTACCTACCTTTAGATTCATTTTTTTTTTTATTAAATATTAAAATAATATTTTTAAATAATTAAAAAAAAATATTTTTGATTATTCAAAATTAATTTTTATAAATTTGAATAAAAATAATTTCTTTTTTCATATATTTTTTTTATTCGATTCCGTATCACTTGAAAAATTTTTTGTGATACCGTAGCGAGAAAAGGTAGAAGCGATTTTGTCATAACATACTGCCATTCGATCGAATGTCGAATATCGAATTTTTCGAAATCTTAACATCCCACCACTGGAATATGAAATCCGATTTCATTTTTTCAATAATCGCTAATAAGTGAACAGACTCTTAGTTTTTATATTATTTTATTATAAGTGTTCAATAGACAAAATCAGGGATGGACCCGATGAAATATTTTTTAAATAAGAATCCTTAAATTTAAAAGTGTACACAGATAAAATTTTATTTCTATTTTTCTTAATTTTAATTAAAACACTTTAAAATATAAAAATTCTTTATTAAAATAATTGTAGCAGTGGTAGGAGTCAACATTAATTAAACTGGATAAAATTATAATTTTATTCATTTTAATGAACATTATTTCCTACTTGCTTTCTAATTATTGCATAATATTTTTCTTAACAATCTTGATTCAACCGGCGTGTGCAGATATTCAAAAAACATAAAGAAATATATCCTTACCGATTTTTACATGATGGGAACAAAAATAATTTTTTTTTTTCGATCATTATACAACCTGGCAAAATACTCTGTGGTGTAAGTGCAGATGACGTGAAACACTCAGAATGAGTTGAAACTTGGTGGGGGGGTAGAGGCGGTGCCCAAACCCCTAAAACTGAAATCAGTTGGGGCTCGGGCCCCATTTCGGAGATAGGGGCCCTCAAAGTTTTCATACATTTTTGTATGGACAAAATTTTTTTTGTGCCCGATTTGCCCCATTTTTTGGAAAATAATAAAGGGGGTATCACAGAAAGAGAGGGGGGTGAGGGCGGCGGGCGGGCGTTCTGGTGGTTGGTCAGTGACAGTACATACTTTATCACAGTACATACTTTGTCGCTTTGTAGCTTGTAGTTTGTTATTTTTTGTTGTTTTTCTGCCTTACGCAGTGGTTATACGAGAGTAAAAACTAGTCTTAACTATTTACAATTGTATGAGTTTTTGATTTGTATTTGTGACGTAATTATTCTCCACTGGCTAAACTATAGTTAAAACTATTTACAAACTATTTTATTATTTTACTTCACTTTTTAGTTTTTATTTACATTTAAAAAAAAAAATATTTCATTTGACAAGTAATACTTTAGATTCAGAATTTTTTTTAGTTATAACTATTAGTTATAACTATTTCATAATTTTTTTTTTTTTATACAATTTTTCACACATACATTCAAAAAACATCTTAGTTATAACTAGTTTTTACTCTCGTCTAACCCCCAAGTTAAATTAATTATTTCATGGTGGTTACACTTATTTCTGTCAAAAAAATAATAAAAAACAAAACATTAAATTCATAAAGCGCGATTTACACAATGGCTAATTTGTAATCTTGTAATCTTTTTTTAGTCAAACTAGAACGAGAAAACGATAAACAACAATAACAAACACGTGAAAGAAGTAGACAGAAATTTTATTATTTTTTTTCCTTTCATAGTAAAATGGAGCACTAAACATAAACAAAATTTTATAGCAAATTTACGTGCGGGTTACACTTGCTAAAAAAAAATCATGATTATGGTTTTTTTAATGTAGTGTGAAATTTTTATGAGTCAAAAATCATACTGGATTTGATTTTAATCTTGATTTTTTTCTGTCAATGTACCAATAAAATACAATTGTTTACAATTTTCACCTTAAAATTTGTTAAAAGATATAATTTAAAAAAGTTCTATAAAAAATTAAAAAAATGTTTTCTTTAACTAACGAACAAAGAAAAATAAGTCAAGGATCATATCAGCAAAAAAAATTATTGAGAAAAGTTCTTCTCTAAAGTTTTATCTGATGTGAAACTTGAATTTGAGGCTCAAAAACGTAGAAGAGAGAGAAAAATGTGGGTAAATCCGTTTTTAGCAAAAGGGCCCATTTTTAATATTGAGGAGACTCTCTTAGAGATTTGATGTGGGGTGAAAACCAAAACTTTCAAAATTTCACCCGTCTATTACCAGACCAATTCGAGGATATTTTAATAAAAGTAAGTATAAATAGATAAAAGTGCATCAAAATATGATATTAAGTTTTTCATATAAGATATATAATTTTTTGAAATTAATTTTTTAGATCGGTCCAGAAATAGAAAAAAAAGACACGAAGATGAGATTGGCCATAACAACTAGAGTGAAATTAGCCGTCAGGCGATTCATATAGATCGTTAGAGGCGTTGTCGAGAATTTCAAAAAGTACCATCTCATTATTTGTCATCTAATTATTAAATCATCTGAAATAAAAACAAGTTAAAAACTTTTGAAATCGAAAGAAATAACGTTTATGGAGCTTGGACTTCATGTTCCAGAGGCATTCGTGCTCCCTGTATAAATTTATAAATTTTAATATTTCTTCCTTAGAAAAATTTTTCGACATATTTTTTCTATTTTCTCTCTTTTTACTAAGTTCTTAGTTTTTATAAACTTCACCTTTTTCAATAAAATATCTTGTTTTTTAAAGTAAGTTATTTTATTTATTTAATAAATAATTCACATAGATTTTTTTAAATTTCAACATTCAAATCCCGTAATAAAAAACCGCTTTTATTATTGTTGTTTGCGCTTTCAAGAGTTTACTTTTTTCTTTGGCACTCTGATTTTTTTCAAGCACAAAATTTATTATTTCTTGTTTTTTTTTTTACACAAAATTTCGCACATACATTCAAAAAAAATCATGATTATGATTTTTTTTCAGCAAGTGTAACCCCCAGGTTAGAAATAAATGGACAACAAATAATAATTGTCAGAATAAACTATAAAATTCAAATTATAACATAAATTTTACTTACGCGCCTAGAAAAAAAAAAGACGTTAACTATAAAAAAGATTATCTTTTTTTTTTTTGGTGTCTTTTCCTATAAAAAAAGATTACAAAAAAAGACACAAAAAAAAAGAAAAGATTACGCTGTTTGTACTGCTCTAACACATAAGTTTTGGTATTTTCTGTCCTGTTCTTTTTTTTTTTTGCCATTGTGTAAATCGCACTTAAACAATGAAAATTTGTTTTTTGCTGTCAAAAGTGAGTAGAAAGATAGTCGCTTTGGCAGTGTACAACTTTTTCATAAGACTGCTTTAAGACGTCTTCATATTGCCAGTCCAGAAAGGGTAAGGTTTACAAATTAATATAAATTTATCTAAGAAAAGCTTCACGAAAGCGTATCGTAGGCGAAGTCCATAGCTTATAATAGACTCCGTAAGCGTACCGATTTGGCGATACGAAAACGAGCCGTAAACGTAAATGTTAGAATAAGAGTAGTGAACAAAAAAACGGAGTTATATGCATGTATTGGTACTTCGCTTATACCGTAGAATAAGCGGTGCATTTACGTTACACCACAGTGATTCATTCTTGTTTCGCTTAAAACGTACTTACTTCGCCGAGATCGTACCTTAAGCGGTGCGTTTATGTTACACAACAGTGGTTCATTTTCGTAGCTCTTAAAGCTTCCTAACTGATTTCAGCGGTCTTTTAAATGAATGAAAAAATATATATATTTTTTAAGTTTTATTTATTTTCAAAATTAATTTACAAACGATTTATAAAAATATTATTAAAATTTTTCTGTTGAGGCTTTATATTTTTTCGTTGTCTGTCCTTTGCATACTGAAACCATTTTTTTATGATGTACATAATATCCGTCACCCTCACGTTGGAGAATTTTTCGCTGCTACATTCTATGATGAAAAAATTAAGTTACATTTATTTGTATTTTAATCATCAATTATACAATAATTAATAAAAAAAAATAAAACTTACATTTTTTAAATTTTAGTTTATTTTAATTTATTGCTGTCACGTCAAATAAAAACGTATTTCGCAAGAAAGAAATGAAAACGATTCGCTTTCTTATACACAAAACGTTTCGCTTTTGTATCGCCAAAAGCGAAGCGTATACGGAGTGGTTCTGAGAAACCAATTCGTTTCCGGCTCGTTTTCGTGCCGTTGTTTTTTATATGAAAATTTATGCAAAAGTGTTAGTGAAATGGCATTACGCACACGATTCGTTTTCAATACGCAAAATGCGGTTCGTTAATTTTTCTTAGAGGGTACTTACTTGTGATCAGACGCCGACGAGTTTTTGGCTGCGGCGACGCGCTTAGAAAAAAAAAGCGACGGACAGCGCCATCGGCGTGCAAAAAAAAAACAAAAAAAAAAAAAGGAAAAAGCAAAAAAAAAAAAAAAACGAAAAAATTTAAGAAATTTTTTTGGCACGCCGATAAAAAATATAAAATGCGACGAAGTGCGTACGCCCTGAGACGTCGACAAAAACGTTTTGCGACGGCGGACAAAAAATCGGTTGCGATGGGCAGCGCACGGCGTATTTTCTTGTCGGCGTTGGCGTCTGCTTGTGATATTCTTAAGTTTTTATTAAATATAATTTTATAGATTTGTTCGTAACCCTATAGATATTTTCAATTTTTCCATATAATTTAAATAAAAAATCGTGTTTGACAGGTATCTATTTAACAAATGGGAGCGTCTACAGTTACGGCAAACGTAACTCTTTTTTTTTTTGAGAGAGTTACGGCAACCGTAATCCTGTTCAAAATTGACTAAAGTTACGGCAAACGTAACTCTTTTTTTATTTTTAGAGTTACGGCAAACGTAACTCTTTTTTTATTTTTAGAGTTACGGCAACCGTAATCCTGTTGAAAATTGACTATATTTACGGCAAACGTAACTCTTTTTTTATTTTTTGAGTTACGGCAACCGTAATCCTGTTGAAAATTGTTTAAAGTTACGGCAAACGTAACTCTTTTTTTTTTTTTGAGAGTTACGGCAACCGTAATCCTGTAGAAAATTGTCTAAAGTTACGGCGGACGTAACTTTTTTTTTTTTTTAGTGATTACGGCAAAGTTTTTTTTGAGCATTATGACTTTTTTTTTAAATAAAAAGTTGTTGACGATGTAAGGTTTTTACTTGTCAATAACTTTCACATGTACACATAATTTATATTTTCTATTTTGTACACGTTTATAATTTTAATACTGTAGCCGAGAGGTAGAGTGGTAGAATGAAATGCTAAAGATCGAGGTTCGAATCCCGAAGAAAGGGTTAAGACAAAAAAAAAAAGAAAAAAAGAAAAAAAAGAAAAAAAAAAGAAAATTAAATAAATTTTTTTTTTTTTTTCGAAAAAAAAAAAAAAAATTGCCGTAACTCTAAGCATTACCTAAAAGTTACGGTTGCCGTAACTTTAAAAAAAAAAAATAAGTTACGTTAACCGTAACTGTTAAAAAAAAAAATAAGTTACGTTAACCGTAACTGTTAAAAAAAAAAACTAAGTTACGGTTGCCGTAACTGTAGCCACTCCCTTAACGGGCTGTCTACATTAGCGATTTAGAATCGCGCGTATTTATAAATGTATTGTATTTTTTGTGTTTCATTTATTAGTATTTGTGTTTGCTCAATATGCCACTGGGTTAGATTTACAGCATGCGATTTTTATACATTTTTCCAAATTGTACCATTTTACTTGATTTAAATGTCAAATTAATAAAAAAAAAAAAAAAATTTGTGAGAAATGTCAAAAAATGCGCATGCTGAAAAATTATTCAAATCAGCATGCGTATTTTGCTGCGATTTTGGATTTTGTATAAAGATACACGAACACATTTAAAGAACAAAATCGCATGCAGGAAAAATACGCTAATGTAGACACCTAGTTACAAATATAATTTGACACAGCACTGTTAGAAGTTTACGCAGTTTACGTTGCTTTGACAAATCAGATTTTTTTTTTTTAACTTCATGTAAATTGTAAATATTATTTTTTTCATTAATAAATAATTTGTTTACATACAATTTTTTTTTTTAATAATAAATTTCAATAATTTTTTTGGAAAATTTTAAAATCCAAAAAAAAATTATTAAAATCATTGAAAAAAAAAAATCAGTGTTTCGAAATTGTTTAGCACTACAATTCAAAACAAAAACATTTTTGTTGGTGGCAGTGTCTAAGATGGATTGGTACCAATCCTTTATATTTTAATACCTATCTCAAAGTTCCAAAGTTCTATACCATTCTATAGTATTCATTCAGAAATTATTGCATTGAAAAATTTCCAAAAAAAATTGTTTCATAAAAATTCCTGGTAGGTAGGTAGGTAGTATTTCCATTTAATTCCATAATAATTATTGAGTTTTCACGGAACGACGAAGACACGAAGCAAATGTAGAAGTATTGAGAAAGAGACGGCTCATGAATATAATAATTATGCTCATAATCTTTTATTATGCATTCTTCAATTTTTGTAAATTTTTCGTTATTTAATTAGATATTCATAAATTAAGTTTCACAAAAACTCAACAATTATCTGGCTTAGAAGTTTGGGTACGTAGTATTAAAGTTGTATAACTGAACTAAATAATGAGATGAAGTGCGTCATTGGCGAGTGTTCATCTACATTCACAAATGGAATACGATCTCATTTCCTTCCTAAAGAAAAATTATTCACAAATAGAATACGATCTCATTGCCTTCCTAAAGAAAAATTATTAAGACCAGGGTTGCCGAATTGAGGGTAATTACCCAAAATGTAGGTATTTCAGACCATTCTTGGGTATTTTTTGGGTAAATATTTTTTGGGTATTTCATCCATTCCCCTATACATGCACTCAGGATATGAAAGAACATACATTTTTTATTGTCGATCTTTATAAATTTATAATATTTTTCTTTCCTCCTTTCTTCGAATTTTACAGGTCTTGTAACTGATATCCTTCGGAAAGATAAATAAAAATAACATGGCAGTTCCGTTCTATTTCTCCCGCATTCTACGTTAACAGTTCTTCCGTTTTCTGTTCTGCTTATTCAAGAAATATTAAATTTCGTTGAAAATCGAGTTTTTGGGTATTTTACCCCAAATTTGGGAATTTTCAGATTTTTTTTTGGGGAATTCAATAACTTCCATTCGGCAACCCTGATTAAGACAAAAATGGTATGATATTTTAATGTGCATGAGATCGGTGAGTTGTTTTTACTACCGTAAATTTAGCTCAGCAAATGGTATTTTAAATGCCTCAATACACATGCACTTATTTACTTAAGAAAATTTTATCTACACACTTCCGTATTAATTAAATTTTATTTACTTTCTTCATTTTGAACTTTTGTTTATTTTTTGCATTGCAAATGTATTGATTGCAACTACCTTTCACCTGCACATTAAAGCAGTATATAAAACATTTGTTAATAAAATTTGTTATACAGCTCGTTGTGTATTTACTTACACATGGACACTTGTCAATTTTATATCACTCTACCTGCGGTCTCGTGATTGACGCGTGCCCATGTGTTTTTGTGTATACACAACTCGTTGTAATAACAAATTTACTTAACATGTGTTACAATCTACTACTATTAAAAATTATTGAGCCAATGTATTTGTGCAAAAATGTTAATAAATCATCGGATAACCGTAAAATAGAGCGACACGTTGCTTTCTATTCTTAATTACATATGTATTCGCTTGAATGTATATCAAATTTAATTACGAGATTTTAGTTGTTCATTAGCATTGGTGCAGTAAGTTTTGTGTGTGAATTTTATATTACGCTATACTACAATGGAATCGGACGGTGATTTGGAACCAGAAAGCATTCAAGCTGCAAAATCTGCAGAAAATAATATCCCAGAAACATCTAATAGAACCTACCAAAAGGCTTATGACGATTTCTTAAAATGGAAAACATTGAATTGTGCTAAATCGAATTCAGAAGACGTTTTACTGGCGTATTTTTTCGAAATATCTAAAAAGTGGAAACCGACGAGCGTATGGGCGTATTATTCCATGGTAAAATCGATGATGAAATTGCATGACAAAATTGATATTAGCAGCTATCATAAATTGACTGCTTTCTTGAAAAACAACTCTGTTGGATATAAACCTGTTAAGTCAAAAGTTTTTTCTGAAGCAGAACTTGATAAATTCATTTCGGACGCGGCAGATATTGAATGGTTAGATGTGAAGGTGAGTACAAAGTAATATTTTAATGTACGAATGTAAATGTAGTTATTTCAACATGGCATATTTAGGTTTGTTATCTTAATTTTTTTTTTCATTACAGGTTGCTTGCATTTTCGGCATCTGTGGGTCATTGGGAACGGAAAAAATGTATAGAATTACTGTTGCAGACGTTAAAAAGCATGGTAACTTGTTGCTGGTGAATATTCCACAAACAAATACAAAAGTGTCACGATCATTCACGATTACTGGAAAATTCTTCGATATGGTCCAAAAATATGCTGGTTTACGAAGTCCAAGAACGCTTGATCGAAGTTTTTTTGTTAACTACAGAGCTGGAAAATGCACAATTCAGCCAATCGGGAAAAATAAGTTCAGCAAAATGCCACAGAGAATTGCTAAATACTTAAAGTTAGCGGATCCGCAGAAATACACAGGTGAGTTTCAATTATGCTAGCAACTTCGATATGTTAGCAATTACATGTTTTTTATTTGTAGGTCACTCGTTCAAACGAACGTCTGCGTCAACGTTGGTTAATTCAGGGGCCAGTATCGAAAGAATAAAGAAACACTGTGGGTGGCGCTCAAGTAAGGATGCCGAGGGATACATTGAAGACTCTCTTCACTACAAAAAAACAACCGGCGATTTAATAACAACTAGTATAACATCGACCACGGTGGTTGCCTCCCAGGATTATAAGCATCACGTTGCAGACGACCACGACGACATAGCGTATGCTGACATACCAGAATTTAGCAGTGCTGACGAGACAATAGAAGATACAATAAATCAATTGCTGGTAGTTGATAAATTGGAAAATTGCAATGACCAATTGCTGAACAAAACAACAGATTTCGACACAGGTGCATTAAAATCCGCCATTGCTATAAATCAATTGCAAAATCAAAGCTTTCAATATTGCCAATTGCTCGATTAATTTAAATTTTCATTAAAACATAAGGCTGCGAATTAAAATAAAAGAGGGAAAAATGTGATCTTTGCTAATTGTTTGTTTTTTGTTGAATAAAGGAGACTGCTCTTATTTGTTTTTTTTATTTCGCTTATATGTACGGTCTTTAGATATGTTACTGTTAAAATTTTTTAATGTGTATGTGATCAATATGTTGTATTTAGTACCTAGAATTTAGGTCACTAAAAGGTATATTATATGCGTCAATACACATGCATCAATACATAAGGGATAATGTAATTATTTAGTCGCTTATGTACAGAATATATATTGAATAATGTAATTGTTTAGTCGCTTATGAACAGAATACATATTGAATAATGAAATCATTCTGCCGCGTATGTACAAAATTTATTCACTCGCGATGTACACAAACAAAGTAGCATATCTAAAGACCGTACAAATAAGCGAAATGAAAAATGCAAACCTCTCACATACACGTTAAAGCAGTATATAAGATATGTTAACTAAATATAACAACTCGTTGTGTATTTACATAAGCACATTTGCACACTTGCCAGTATATTGACGCGTGTGCTTGTGTGCTTATGTAAATACACAACTCGTATGTAATAACAACTTTAGTTAACATATATTATTATCTACTATTAATAATTTTATTTATACAAATTATTGTGTTTAATTCGTTCACAGACAGTTTTCAAAAATTATATCTATTTTATTTCAATAATCAGAAGAAAAAAATATTTTTATTTATATCATATGAATATTATACCCTAGATCTGTAATACTGTAATTAATTAAGACTAGAGATTAGGAATCTGGGGCTTTAGAGACTTGTTGTGAATTGTTTTTAATTATAAAATTAAATTGAATAATGTAGTACTTAGTTTTTGAGGACACAATTCTTATTAACTCGTATAGGAATTTGTATGTTTATATATTTTTTTACTATTTTCGACACTCTCGTAGACCCACTTTTCGTGATCACAGCGTGCTGAAATTTGGCACACAGGTTCATGTCGCGTGACAATTGAATCTATCAAAATTTGAACCGAAAATTTCCATGGGAAACCCGGAAAATCGGGAAAAATCATTTGAAAATTTGTACAAATTTGTTTAGTGTTAATTCCGTTTCAGGGAAAAAAATTTTCCGGAATTTTCCGACTTCCGGAAAATTTTCCGTTAAAAAAGTTTTCTAAATTATGCAGGATTAAGTTCATTATAAACTGGCATCATTACTTTCTCTCCGACAATGGTGCAAACTTGCAGAAAAAATCGAGGAAAATTCATGTAAAACGCTTTTCCGGAGTTTTTCCGACCAAAGAAGCGTTTGAGCGTTTTGGAAACTGAGACAAAGTTGTAGAGCGAAATGAAGTGCATAAAGTTGCTTTTGTGGAAACTCGATGGAAAACTCGGAAAAGCGGGAAAATCATCGTAAAAATTTTCATCGATATGATTAGTGATAAATCTTCAACAATCATAAAAACTTGCATGAAAAATCGAAAAAAATTTGTAATAACAATTTAGTTAACATGAAAAAAGCAGAAAATAAAAAATTAGTAAAAAACCAGTTTTCAAAAAAACTGAGGACAAGCCGCATGAAAAAGTAGAAAATAACTTTTTCTTCACACACAGAGGTGGACTCAGATTTTTTGATTGGGACATTTCTCTTTAATATTCTTTAACTTCATGAATCAAATCACTTACGTCCTAATCAAAAAATCTGAGTCCACCTCTGTGTGTGAAGAAAAAGTTATTTTCTACTTTTTCATGCGGCTTGTCCTCAGTTTTTTTGAAAACTCGTTTTTTACTTATTTTTGTAGTACTTACTTTAAAAATTCATTAACCTCCTCCCCTATAAAGAACACTTACTATCGAAGTTTTCAATAAACATTCATCGAAATTTAAAACATAATTGTTTTTTTTTCTTTAAGGATTTAAGCTTCATTTTGATGATGATATTGGCGATGATGAGAGACGTTTCTATTTAAAGTTATTTCCTTTAGTGAATTTGGTTGGTGAAAAGAAAACTCATTGCACGTCATGTAACGCTCACTTGGGTTGTGCGCCAAATGCAGTTAATTCAATTCGAATGCATCCGATTTTAAGAGTTACTCAGTGCAAGAAATGTAATGAATTTTATAATAGTGGTGAGTTTAGCAAAGGTGAAGATGGCAGTGAGCTATATTGTAGATGGTGTGGTCAAGGTGGTGAACTATATTGTTGTGCAAAGTGTCCATTTGTTTTTTGTAAAAGCTGCATTTCAATGAATTTTGCTAAAAGCTTAGTTGCTGATATTCGTGATAATGAAACTTGGAATTGCTTTGTATGCTCGCCAAAAATTACATGGCCAATTCGTGCCACTCATTGGGCCCTCACTAACTACATACAGAAGCAAAAGCTGTGCGTACATTTTTTTTTTTTTTTTTACAATTTTTGACCGACAATAAATTTTTGTTTTTCAGATCTATACAAAGTGGGCAATATACTGAAACACAAATACGTGCTTTAATGGAAAAAGATACAAGTCAATGCTGCCCAAATCGTACGCAGTTGCCTACTCGATTAGATAGTGATGATGATGATGACTTACCATTAGCTATAGCTGCTAAAATTTCATCAAAAAAGAGGAAAAGTACTTCATCGACACGTGAATTAGAACCTAAAGCAAAGCAATCTTCAGTACCGGCGTTAAAAAGTCCTGTATTGGCTTCTGCTGCAAGTTCTTTATCTATAATTTCCAAATCTCCTCCAATTTTACTTCAAAAACCTCAACAGCAGCAACAACAGCAGTTTGTGATGAACAATCAATTAGTAATAAAACCTGTTGCGAATCAGACACAAACTTACCTAATGTCTAGTCAACCAGGAGGCGGAGGAGTAAAAATAGTTCAAGTGCCTCAACAACAGGTAAGACCAACAATAGGACTAACCGTTCAACAAAGTCAACCTCCACCTCTTTTGATTCAAAATGGGGGAATACAAATTCGCCAGCATTCTCAAAATGCAACAACAACTACTCCTTTAACAACTTCCGGGACGACAACTGTTTTAGGTGGCAGAACATCTGAACAACAACCGGTTTACCATACTATTGATGGTTTTCGTATTGATTTGAATTCAGCTGCTCAACATGATTCTATTCGATTGCCAAATGGTAAATTAATTCAAGTAAAGAAATCTTTAACTGCAAACTCAGCTGCAACAAATAATTTACGAAATCAACATCAACATCATTTTACAATTACTCAACCAACGGTATCAATATATCCTCAACAACAGGTGCAATCTATACCATCTGCTACTTTACATCCGAATAGTACGAGTTTGCAAATTGTTAACGGTAATCAAGTTCAGTTACCAAATCAATTGTCTGTTCAACAAATAACTCATACAATTCAGCAGCAGGCAGCAGCTGTTGTTGCACAACAACAACAAACACTGCAACAAAAGCAAACACAACAACAGCAAGCACAACAACAGCAAGCACAACAACAGCAAGCACAACAACGGCCAGCACAACAACAGCAAGTACAACAACAGCAAGCACAACAACAGCAAGCACAACAACAGCAAGCACAACAACAGCAAGCACAACAACAGCAAGCACAACAACAACAAGCACAACAACAACAACCACAACAACAGCAAGCACAACAACAGCAAGCACAACAACAACACCAACAACAACAACAGTCTCGTGTACTCGTTTTAGTTCGCCACACATTCAACCAGACACCCGGTAAATATAGTACATATTTATATAATTTTTTTCAAACGTATTAGAGAGAATACTAAACAGCATAATGTATGCATAGGAAAAAAAACTAAATAAGACCTTATGGCGTTATTTTAAATGACATAAAAAATGTATATGTATATATGTATATACATTATTTCGTATACTTACAATATTTTCTTTTATTTTTTATTTAGAGGACTAAACAAAATTCGGAAATATATTTTAGATACGAATCTATTGGTATTCTTTATCATTAGATGACGTTTCGGAATTGTAGTCTGACTTTCTCTACAACTAGTTTGAAATATGAATAGAATTTTTTGTTTAATTTTATTTTTTATTTTCAGTTGGAAAAGCAAGAAATCAATTACAAAATCAAATTTTCACTGCTATGGAAATATGTCAACATCTGAGTGGAAAAATTCAAAGTTTGACCAATTCAAATCCGTATAAAAATGCTAATAGTTTGGGTGATGTTAAGGAACTTTACATTCATTTAACGTATTTATTTACTTACGCCATTGAACGTTTCAAAACTGTGCAGGAAAAATGTAACGATGATATGAAAAATTTTGGATACAAAGCAGACCACACCAAGTTAGTCAAAGGTCACATGACTGCAGGTAAACGCTAAAAAAGATCTTTTTTAATTTTTGTTTGGAATTTATATTTAATTTTTTTTTAGAAAAAGAACAAACAAGTGATACGGAAGAAGGTGAACTTGAATTGATTGAGCCTCAAACCGCAACAATTAATTTGGATGATTCTGATGATGAAGGGCCACCAGCAATCACCGTTATGAAACCAATAAATAAAGGTCCAACTAATATTGGTATAAACAATCAAAATGTGCTAAGAGCTCAACAACAACAAGAAGAATTGATAAGGCAACAGCGAAATCAGCTTGCAGTGACACAGGCCGTAAAAAACGCATCTGTATCATCAGTACCTGTCCGCACAACAACAACACAACAGTTAACACCACAAGCACAAAAAAAAGGTGCTCAAACCAGCTCTGTTGCGACTGAGAATTCGGGTTTGAATGATAATGATGTATCTTTCAATTTCTTAGCTGGTATACTTGAGGTTGAATTAGATGCTGATGGTCTACAAAAAAATCCATCAAAACCAAAACAGCCACGAAAAAGTACGACAAACAAACCAAATCCAATTTTAATTCGACAACAGCAGGAAAGATATGCCCAAATTAAGTATAATGATTTAAAGTTAAATCAACAGCAATGTAAAATCCTTATCAATAATTTGGACTTAAGTAAGCCCCACGTTAAAAGTGCTATGAAACGCTATGCATCACCTGAAGATGAAAGCGGAAGCGAAATTATTTCTAGAATAGATCTCGATGATGATGAGGATGAAGGTATTGATCCAAATGACATTTTAAAAATGCTTAAAATAGAAGTGACTACGGATAATGATGAGGTTGCTAACAATGTTCCAGAAATGGATAAGGCTACTGATTCCAATGTTGAACCCCTTGATTTTGAGGTAGTTGATTCTGCTTTGAAATCAAAATTTGATGAAGAAAAAATTTACAGAAGTGATGAAGAGAGAGAGGAAGAAGAAAAGAAAAACACTGTAGAAACGAAAGAACCTGATTTAGAGAGAGCGGAAGAAGAAAAAGAAAACACTTCAAAAACGAAGGAAGCTGATTTAGAGATCGATGAAGAGATTGATGACGAAATCGATAATGAAAAAGAAATCCTGAAATTGGAATTAATTGAACACGAAATTAATATGAAAGAAAAGCAAATTGAAGAAAATAACAAAAAGGGTATTGAGGATAAGAACAGAGATAGTATTGATATCGAGAATGAAAAGCAGAGTAGAATCGAATCTGCATGTAACAAAAATGAGAATGAACAGTCAATTCAAGATAAAACTGAATCGACAAAAAATGAAGAAACAACAGATATCAAGAATGCAACAGTTATGTCGCAAAAATCGGTTAAAAATTATTTAAGTGATGATAATGATGTCGAGATGATATTGATTGAACAAGACAGTGTACAAAATTTCGGTGAAAAGCATGTCAGTGATAAAGAAGTACATGACCTTGATACTCATAATGATATACTAGTTAAGAATAATAATCCGAAGAGAACTGATCAGGAAAAAGATAATATTCAAGATAAAAAAGTTACAAATGATTCGAATCATAATAAAAATAACCACAACAATTAAAATACTGATGATAGCAGTATAAGTACGAAAGAAAAGCCGGCTGATAAAATTGTTCATGACGTTTCACATCAAGAAGTTTGTGACGCAATACCAGGGCAAGAAGACTAAAAATATTTCAAAAATAAACAAAGTAAAAAAAAATACTTTTTGCGGATATTTTATCAGCTTCATATAAAATGCTATGTTTGATGCTTTTGTTTTAAGACTCAATAAAATATGTAAAAAAAAGTACACAAAAATTTGAGAAAATTTTTACTTTATTAGTAATTCACACAAAACTACGAAAAAGGAGAAAATTGTACATATTTTTTGTTGTATTTTTTGGATAAAAAAAAGAGTGAGCTATCACATATTAACACTTATTCTACTAGATGATTAAAAGAATTTTTGTTATAAAACTTAAATATCAAATAATAAATAATGTCAAATAATTATGTAGTAATTTGACACTTTTTACTTTTTAATATTATTCATTATTTTTAATTTTTTCCCCACTTCAGAGAATTTAAAATTAAAAACAAAATTGAACCGTCATGAAATGTGATTTTCAAATTATAAATATATTTTAGATCCGGACATTATATTGAGAAAAACGTATAATGTTTATTATTGAGAAAATTAAGTTTCAGTCGAAATCTAGTAGTAGTAAGTAGTATTTGATAAAAATTATATTATCAACATCGAATTTTGTTTTGAGTTTTTATTTTGATTAGGATTTAAGAATTTGACTTCAAAGTTAGATTAAAAAATCTGTTTTTATATTCAATAGACATAATATAGAATTAAAAAAAATTATAGAATACTTCATTATTTAATATTATTTTATAAAACTGTTGAGAAGTTTGTTTCTATGATTTGAATTACTATAATTTAAATAATTTGATTTCATTTATTCCTAGAGTTTGGTTAAATGCCGTTTTAACGAGCAGCGCTTGATTTTTTATAATCTCAATAATGTTTTCAGTTCCGACCGACCGTTTAAAAAAGGATTGATCTGCTTTCAGCCACGAAATTACAGGCAATAATTTTATGAAGTTTTTCGATGAAAAGATAACTATTTTGTTTCTTTTTTTTATTTTTTCTTGGTCACAAATAGGTTTTCTTATAAACTTTATAGGTATAGATTTATAGAAAGATTTATATAAGATTTAAAAAATTATTAAAAAACCTTGTATAATTAAATTATAAATTTCTTTATTATATCATATAATTGCAAGCCCCTACACTCTCTACAAAAAATGGGGCAAATCGAGCAAAAAAAAAAAAGAGCTGTCATGGGACACCAGTTTGGAACGTAGTTCCTTAGCGTACATATAAGTAATTTTCATTTTTTATCAATTCAAAATTTTATTAATTTAAAAAGAAACTTTTTTCTACTTTTCCCAGTTTTCTCTAATTTTGCATTTTTTTCATTTAAAGGAACCTTTTTTAAGGAGCAATTTTAGACTGTTTTTTCGAATTTCGAAGATCTTTTTTGACATCGAAAATTCAAAAAGCTAAAACTAAGAGTCTGTTCACTTATTAGTGATTATTGAAAAAATTGAAATCGGATTTAATATTCCAGATTTTTTAATTTGTAAACGGCACGATTTTACTGCTGTTATTTTAAAAAATGAAATAATTTTGTCCTAAAGCCGTTCACAAATTCAATTTTACTTCTTAAAATTCTGCAAATGGAAATTTTAAATTTTCCATAACAAACTAAATTTGTAGGTGAATTCAAAAACTAAAATTGTATAGAAAAGAAAAAAGCGGCAAAAATGGTTAAGAAAATTCGGTCGGTCACGTATTATAAGTTTTTGATTTCAGTCAGCCAAATATTATTTTATAAGTAGTTGATTTTAGCAGATTATACAGAATGCAGAAAATTACGTCCTCAATTTAGAAATTGTGACTCTAAGTTTATCAATTTTCATACAACGTTCAATAAAAAACTATTACTATTTGCCGCGAGAGGGACTGTTTATTTGCCGCGAAAGGGACTGTTTACATTTTATCAAATCATATAAAATGCGACGGCGTCGACTCATTATTTAAACTTTCAAAAAAATTAACAGGTATCGTTAATATTGACTGTTTTGACAACCCATTTATTTAACGCCTTTATATTGGCAAAATAATACTGACAAAATTATACAAGATTTTTATTAACATTGAAATTAGTATGAAAATCTAAACTTTATTTGAACTATAAAATATTAATTAGTTAATAATAAAAAATTAATATTTACTAAATATTTAATTTTATAAATATTTTATAAATTGAAATAAAATTTAAGTTTATCAATTTTCATACAAAGTTCAATAAAAAATACAAGAGCCGGCGGGACGTTTGATAGATGTGAAACATCGGAATTATTTTTGTTTTTGTTGTTTACAACACAAAAAAAAACAAATATCATAGCCAAAATGGCAAAGTATCGAAATATCTAACGCCGGCAGATGACTTGACTTGCCTTGGTACCGAATAGCGCCTTTACATTGGCAAAATAATACTGACAAAATTATACAAGATTTTTATTAACATTGAAATTAGTATGAAAATCTAAATTTTATTTGAACTATAAAATATTAATTAGTTAATAATAAAAAATTAATATTTACTAAATATTTTATTTCATAAATATTTTATAAATTGAAATAAATTTCGGTTTATCAATTTTCATACAAAGTTCAATAAAAATACAAGAGCCGGCGGGACGTTTGATAGATGTGAAACATCGGAATTATTTTGTACAGATAATATTGATAGATAACTTTGATAGAATTTTGGATTTTAATTTTATAAATTTCATTGGATGTTTACTATTCTTTTTGTTTTATTTCTATTAATTATTAATGCAAACCAAAGAACACAATATTTATTAAAATACCTAAAAAAATATAATAAAAATATAATAATTTTTTTTAACTTTTTTTTTTGTTTATCATGTACCGACAGACGCCGACGCGATCATATTTTTGGTCGCTGCGGCCTAGCAGCGATATTTTCAAAATTTTTTGGAACTGCTGCTAAAAAAAAAATCATTGCTCGCTCAAAATCTATGATCGCGTCGGACTGTGTACCGACACTTTGTACTGACACTAAAGTGTTCAAATTTTTAATAAATTTTTCCATAAGAGCGTAGAATAAGGAACTACGTTCCAAAAATTGCCCATACAAAATGTATGAAAACTTTGAGGGGCCATATCTCCGAAACGGGGCCCGAGCCCCAAGAACTGATTTCAGTTTTGGAAGTTTGGGCACCGCCTCTACCCCCCCTCCAAGTTTCAGCCGTTTCTGAGAGGTTCACATAAACTGCACTTTAGCCAAATAATTTAATAAAATAATAATATTGATAATTTTTTTAATTTAATTTAATTCCGATAAAAAAACAATTTTCCACTTTTTAATTCAATTAATCCATGTTTTTAATTTTATTTAATTTAATTCCAATAAAAAACAATCTCCTACAATCCACGTTGGATTTTTTTTTATGAGTGATTCATTAGTACTGTAATTTTAAACTTTTAAAACTACTTTTAAACTACTTTTAAACTACTTCCTATAAGTAGAAATCAAAACGATATAGCCGAATAAAAAAAATTTTTTTTTTGTTATCTGTCTTTTAGGAAGTAGTTTTTTGTCATTATAAACTACTTCGTAATGCGTTATAGTAAATAGTAAAATCTACGAATAAATACTAAAGGAAGAGTGAGACCAATACATTAACAGTACGGGGTGTTTTATATAATATCACAATATTTTTTTTCACTATTTTAGATTTTTTGTTTCCACACACCTTTGAGGTAAAGAAAAAGTTCCGCTTTGCCCTTTTTTTCGCGAATCGGAACAACATCCTTGACTTTAACTAATAAAAACAAAAAAAAAAAGATCTAAATTTGCCACATCGATCAAACTTTATTTGATACCCCAGCTATAGAAAGGCATATGTAATATGTATTCTACTTTAAAAATCAATTATTGTTTTTTAATTAAAATTTCTATTAATTGCTTTATTTCTGATTTTTTTGTAAATTTATAGCCCTTCAAAGTTTTCATACATTCCAACCATATTATTTTTTGGAAAAGGGCAAAATATTTCGGAAAAGGAAGACTCCCCCGAAAAAACCGTCTTGGATTTCACATCGCGGGGTACGCCTCTACCCCCTCTCCAAAATTAGGCCAAATCGGAGTTAAAAAATGCCTTCCCCATATCCAAATTTTTGAAAACTTTAAAGGGCCAAAACTCGGAAACTGGACCTTTCCCCCAAAAAAAAAATACATGGGGGGTGATTTTGGCACCGCCTCTACCACCCCACCAAGTTTGAGAGAAATCTGAGGGGTGCACGCGTTCTGCACTTTAGCCAATATTTATTTAAAAAGAGACCGATTATAAGCCCAACACTCTATGAGTTTATATTTTTTATTTTTTGACATTTGTGTGCAAAAAAAATTTTCCCTCACCCATGTACGAGAAGTTATACACTTTTTTCAAGGAATCTTGTACACTTTATCGCATGCGAGAAAATTAAAAATGAAATTATTATTTTTTATCGCATGCGACAAGATTTAAAAATAATTATTTTTTTTAATTATAAACGCGTTTTAAGGCTTTAAATCAATAAAATTAATTAAAATAATTAATTTTTGATTATTCAGCATAAACCCTCGGTGGATGGACATTTCCAGGCGAGAACAATCCACGCCACTTGGCGCAAAGTTAGGCCAGGGTATCCCCCAAAATTCCCCCTTACTGGTGTCCGCCTAAAGGTCTACACTTTTCCAGAATGACCCATTTAAAAAAAAAACTTTGCACCAAGTAGCGTGGATGGTTCTCGCCTGGAAATACCCATCCACCGAGGGTTTATGTACATAAACCCTCGGTGGATGGTCACTTCCAGAAGAGAACCATCCACGCTACTTAGTGTGAAGTTGGGGCAGGGTATCCACCAAAGTTCCCCCTTACTGGTGTCCGCCTAAAGGTCTTCACTTTTGCAGAATGACCCATTTAAATTTTTTTTTTTTTTACATAAACCCTCGGTGGATGGACATTTCCAGGCGAGAACCATCCACGCCACTTGGTGCAAAGTTAGGCCAGGGTATCCCCCAAAATTCCCCCTTACTGGTGTCCTCCTAAAGGTCTACACTTTTCCAGAATGACCCATTTAAAAAATTTTTTTTTTTACATAAACCCTCGGTGGATGGGCATTTCCAGCAGAGAACCATCCACGCCATTTGGTGCAAAGTTAGGCCAAGGTATCCCCCAAAATTCCCCCTTACTGGTGTCCGCCTAAAGGCCTACACTTTTCCAGAATGACCCATTTAAAAATTTTTTTTTTTACATAAACCCTCGGTGGATGGGCATTTCCAGCAGAGAACCATCCACGCCACTTGGTGCAAAGTTAGGCCAGGGTATCCCCCAAAATTCCCCCTTACTGGTGTCCGCCTAAAGGCCTACACTTTTCCAGAATGACCCATTTAAAAAATTTTTATTTTTACATAAACCTTCGGTGGATGGGTATTTCCAGGCGAGAACCATCCACGACACTTGGTGCAAAGTTAGGCCAGGGTATCCCCCAAAATTCCCCCTTACTGGTGTCCGCCTAAAGGTCTACACTTTTCCAGAATGACCCATTTAAACATTTTTTTTTTTTACATAAACCTTCGGTGGATGGGCATTTCCAGGCGAGAACCATCCACGCCACTTGATGCAAAGTTAGGGCAGGGTATCCCCCAAAATTCCCCCTTACTGGTGTCCGCCTAAAGGTCTACACTTTTCCAGAATGACCCATTTAAAATTTTTTTTTTTTATATAAACCCTCGGTGGAAGGGCTTTTCCAGGCGAGAACCATCCACGCCACTTGGTGCAAAGTTAGGCCAGGGTATCCCCCAAAATTCGCCCTTACTGGTGTCCGCCTAAAGGTCTACACTTTTCCAGAATGACCCATTTAAAAATTTTTATTTTTACATAAACCTTCGGTAGATGGGTACTTCCAGAAGAGAACCATCCACGCCGCTTGGTGTGAAGTTGGGGTGGGGTATCCACCAAAGTTCCCCCATACCGGTGTCCACCTAAAGTCCGACACTTCTTCAGAATGACCCATTTAAAAAATTTTTATTTTTACATAAACCTTCGGTGGATGGGTATTTCCAGGCGAGAACCATCCACGACACTTGGTGCAAAGTTAGGCCAGGGTATCCCCCAAAATTCCCCCTTACTGGTGTCCGCCTAAAGGTCTAAAGGTTAAAAGAGTTTACAGAGATTTTAAAAATAAATAATTTAAGTCAATTTGTAAATACAGTGCAAATGAAAAGTTAAAATCTGTCTTTATAATTAATCTTTAATAGATCTTCATATGCACCTAAAATCTACCTTTCGAATCAATCTTTAATAGATCTCCGTATGTATCTAAAATCTATCTTATATTTACTTAGTACTGTGCAAGTAAAAGTAAAAAGGATTTTATATTCATTCATTTATTTATATGGTTAAAATAAAAACCAATTAATTTTATGTATTTGTATATATATATAGATATATATATTTAACAATTTATTTATCACATATTTTTATTATTATTGTTATATGTACATAAAAAATAATAATATATTAATTTTTCCTTATTATCTATTACTTATTATTAATTAGAATTATTTTTATTTTTCCAATCTTTATTGTTTTTATTTTGTTTGGCTCGGTGGAATAAATATTTAAGTTCTTTTATGAACTCTACCTCTCCGTAGCCTGAACGATGTACTGAATCTATAAATTTATAAAACTTACACATTTGAATGATTTGTTCAATATTATGCATACTTACGGAATAAACTTTGTTTTATGTTGCTTAACTCTTCAAAACTCTTTTTTCCGATGGATTTGAACAATTAGAAAATGAAGGTGTATACGTAGTTGCAAGTTCAGGGCAGCAATCTCTATCCCATTTTTTTTTTTTTTTTGATGCCAAATACTTCAGTTGCCTCTTAGACAGCCCCATTACTTTTTTATCGTCCATTATCTTTGATAAATAAGAATTAAGAATATATTAAAATTAATACAAGATTAAAATATTGATGGGAGATTGAAAAAAGATCAATAGATTGGTCGGAGATTATTAAAGGGTTAAAAGATTGATAGGAGATTAATAAAAGATTAAAAAATTTATCGGAGATTAATGAAAGATTAATAGATGCATCGAAGATTAATAAAAGATCAATAGATTGATCGGAGATTAAAAAAAGATTAATAGATTGATGGGAGATTACGAAAAAATATTTCTTACCGACAATAGGATAATAGATTGACGGGAGATTGATAAAGGATTAATAGATTGATGCGAGATTACAAAAATATAAATAAGTATAGAAGATCGAAAAAAAAAAAAAAAAAAAAAATCCTACCGACAATATGATAATAGATTGACGGGAGATTGTTAAAAGATTAACGGATTTGTCATTTATTAAAATTAGAAAATTAACAGAAATTAAAGTAAAAAAGATGGCGGCAGGTGGTAGAGCATAATATGGAACTACCAAACAACCAGTACTTACCTATTTCTTTTTAATTTAATTTTAAATTTAATTTTTTTTTTATTTATTTTTTTTTTTAACTGTTTAAAAAATTAATAAACTTCAAACTCTTTGTAAATTGTGTTAACTCTGTTAAATTTCAATTAGAATTAAAACAAAAACATTTTATGTTTTGTTTTGATTGTTCGGAAATCGAAATCGAAAATCAAATTCGAATGCGAAACGAAAAAAATTATGGTCTATCGCTCTCTCTATTTTCAAAAAGATTAATCAAAAATTTAATCTTTTTGCTATCTCTCTATTATGGTTTGAGCATCGATCTTTTGATCTCTTTATTTTAAAAAAGATTAATCTAAAGATTAATCTTTTTGCTATCTACTCCCTTTTGGTTTGTTGGGAGATTCCTTGAAAAAAGTGTATAACTTCTCGTACATTAAAAATTTGTTGCTACTGCTAGGTCAAAAAACGTAGCTGCGTACCTTGCGGTCGCTTAAAATCTATGATCGCTTCAGCGTCTGGTTGTAACTGATGAAACTGGTGAACAAAAGCTAGCAGGGATTTTTTTATGTCAAATATTTAAAAATATTGGAAGTAATTAGAAATCTGAAACGAGCTAGCCGACGCGAAGATCTGAAGAAATTTATTTTGAATAAAAATTCAACTCGCCGATTCAAAAATTTTCAAATCAGAAAATTTAATTCGAAAATAAAAAATTAGGTATATTTTTAATTATTTTTTTACTTTGAACGGATTTTTAAATTTATGAAATATTATTTTTCGTCTAAACTAGAAGCAATTTGTGAATTCCTATTTTAAAATTGAGTTCATTTTAGCCGGTTGTTTAAGTCGCTATTGCACAGATTGCTCGAATAAACTAATTTGCTCGCCAACTCAACGGCATTGCAAAAGTTTTTTTTTTGATCTAATATTTTGGTATCAAAAAAACATATGTGAAGTACCTCAACGTTTATAGTATAAAGAAAGGAATTTCTTCATCCGTATATACAACATCCTTGCACAGCACTGTTAGAAGCAGTGATGCCATTTGGTTTTTTTGAAAAGTGCCAATTTAGCACCTTAAGCACTTTTTTTCCCCCTTTAAAAGTGCTAGAAAAGTGCTAAGCATTTTTTTTTATTTTTGGTGCTAAAAAAAGTGCTAAATGAAAAAAAACGTCAATAGAGCAATAAATGTCAATAAAAAACAGCGGGTAAAAAAATAAAACCCATCACAAATCTAACCCACGCAAAAAATACCGAAGCATTAGACAGATGACTAACTATCATCAGTCTAAAAAGGCATTCAAATCAGATATTTGATATGACGTGACCTATCAGTATCACTAAAAAATAAAAGAAACTCGAATTCTTAAAATGTGCTAAAAAAGGTGCTATTTAAGAGAAAAGTGCTAAACTAGCACCTACTTAGCACTTTTTTGAAAAAAAGAAAGTGCTAGGGCGAAAAAAAAGTACTAAATCTAGCACTAAAAGTGCTAAAATGGCAACTATGGTTAGAAGTTTACGTTGCTTTGACAAATCAGATTTTTTTTTTTAACTTCATGTAAATTGTAAATATTATTTTTTTCATTAATAAATAATTTGTTTACATACAATTTTATTTTTTTAATAATAAATTCCAATAATTTTTTTTGGAAAATTTTAAAATCCAAAAAAAAATTATTAAAATCATTGAAAAAAAAAAGAACAGTGTTTCGAAATTGTTTAGCACTACAATTCAAAACAAAAACATTTTTTTTGGTGGCAGTGTTTAAGATGGATTGGTACCAATCCTTTATATTTTAATACCTATCTCAAAGTTCCAAAGTTCTATACCATTCTATAGTATTCATTCAGAAATTATTGCATTGAAAAATTTCCAAAAAAAATTGTTTCATAAAAATTCCTGGTAGGTAGGTAGGTAGTATTTCCATTTAATTCCATAATAATTATTGAGTTTACACGGAACGACGAAGACACGAAGCAAATGTAGAAGTATTGAGAAAGGGACGGCTCATGAATATAATAATTATGCTCATAATCTTTTATTATGCATGCTTCAATTTTTGTAAATTTTCCGTTATTTAATTAGATATTCATAAATTAAGTTTCACAAAAACTCAACAATTATCTGGCTTAGAAGTTTGGGTACGTAGTATTAAAGTTGTATAACTGAACTAAATAATGAGATGAAGTGCGTCATTGGCGAGTGTTCATCTACATTCACAAATGGAATACGATCTCATTTCCTTCCTAAAGAAAAATTATTCACAAATAGAATACGATCTCATTGCCTTCCTAAAGAAAAATTATTAAGACCAGGGTTGCCGAATTGAGGGTAATTACCCAAAATGTAGGTATTTCAGACCATTCTTGGGTATTTTTTGGGTAATTATTTTTTTTGGGTATTTCATCCATTCCACTATACATGCACTCGGGATATGAAAGAACATACATTTTTTATTGTCGAGCTTTATAACTTTATAATATTTTTCTTTCCTCCTTTCTTCGAATTTTACAGGTCTTGTAACTGATACCCTTCGGAAAGATAAATAAAAATAACATATGGCTGTTCCGTTCTATTTCTCCCGCATTCTACGTTAACAGTTCTTCCGTTTTCTGTTCTGCTTATTCAAGAAATATTAAATTTCGTTGAAAATCGAGTTTTTGGGTATTTTACCCCAAATTTGGGAATTTTCAGATTTTTTTTTTTGGGAATTTAATAACTTCCATTCCGCAACCCTGATTAAGACAAAAATGGTATGATATTTTAATGTGCATGAGATCGGTGAGTAAATGGTATTTTAAATGCCTCAATACACATGCACTTATTTACTTAAGAAAATTTTATCTACACACTTCCATATTAATTAAATTTTATTTACTTTCTTCATTTTGAACTTTTGTTTATTTTTTGCATTGCAAATGTATTGATTGCAACTACCTCTCACATGCACATTAAAGCAGTATATAAAACATATGTTAATTAAATTTGTTAAATCGGGAAAAATCATTTGAAAATTTGTACAAATTTGTTTAGTGTTAATTCCGTTTCAGGGAAAAAAATTTTCCGGAATTTTCCGACTTCCGGAAAATTTTCCGTTAAAAAAGTTTTCTAAATTATGCAGGATTAAGTTCATTATAAACTGGCATCATTACTTTCTCTCCGACAATGGTGCAAACTTGCAGAAAAAATCGAGGAAAATTCATGTAAAACGCTTTTCCGGAGTTTTTCCGACCAAAGAAGCGTTTGAGCGTTTTGGAAACTGAGACAAAGTTGTAGAGCGAAATGAAGTGCATAAAGTTGCTTTTGTGGAAACTCGATGGAAAACTCGGAAAAGCGGGAAAATCATCGTAAAAATTTTCATCGATATGATTAGTGATAAATCTTCAACAATCATAAAAACTTGCATGAAAAATCGAAAAAAATTTGTAATAACAATTTAGTTAACATGAAAAAAGCAGAAAATAAAAAATTAGTAAAAAACCAGTTTTCAAAAAAACTGAGGACAAGCCGCATGAAAAAGTAGAAAATAACTTTTTCTTCACACACAGAGGTGGACTCAGATTTTTTGATTGGGACATTTCTCTTTAATATTCTTTAACTTCATGAATCAAATCACTTACGTCCTAATCAAAAAATCTGAGTCCACCTCTGTGTGTGAAGAAAAAGTTATTTTCTACTTTTTCATGCGGCTTGTCCTCAGTTTTTTTGAAAACTCGTTTTTTACTTATTTTTGTAGTACTTACTTTAAAAATTCATTAACCTCCTCCCCTATAAAGAACACTTACTATCGAAGTTTTCAATAAACATTCATCGAAATTTAAAACATAATTGTTTTTTTTTCTTTAAGGATTTAAGCTTCATTTTGATGATGATATTGGCGATGATGAGAGACGTTTCTATTTAAAGTTATTTCCTTTAGTGAATTTGGTTGGTGAAAAGAAAACTCATTGCACGTCATGTAACGCTCACTTGGGTTGTGCGCCAAATGCAGTTAATTCAATTCGAATGCATCCGATTTTAAGAGTTACTCAGTGCAAGAAATGTAATGAATTTTATAATAGTGGTGAGTTTAGCAAAGGTGAAGATGGCAGTGAGCTATATTGTAGATGGTGTGGTCAAGGTGGTGAACTATATTGTTGTGCAAAGTGTCCATTTGTTTTTTGTAAAAGCTGCATTTCAATGAATTTTGCTAAAAGCTTAGTTGCTGATATTCGTGATAATGAAACTTGGAATTGCTTTGTATGCTCGCCAAAAATTACATGGCCAATTCGTGCCACTCATTGGGCCCTCACTAACTACATACAGAAGCAAAAGCTGTGCGTACATTTTTTTTTTTTTATTACAATTTTTGACCGACAGTAAATTTTTGTTTTTCAGATCTATACAAAGTGGGCAATATACTGAAACACAAATACGTGCTTTAATGGAAAAAGATACAAGTCAATGCTGCCCAAATCGTACGCAGTTGCCTACTCGATTAGATAGTGATGATGATGATGACTTACCATTAGCTATAGCTGCTAAAATTTCATCAAAAAAGAGGAAAAGTACTTCATCGACACGTGAATTAGAACCTAAAGCAAAGCAATCTTCAGTACCGGCGTTAAAAAGTCCTGTATTGGCTTCTGCTGCAAGTTCTTTATCTATAATTTCCAAATCTCCTCCAATTTTACTTCAAAAACCTCAACAGCAGCAACAACAGCAGTTTGTGATGAACAATCAATTAGTAATAAAACCTGTTGCGAATCAGACACAAACTTACCTAATGTCTAGTCAACCAGGAGGCGGAGGAGTAAAAATAGTTCAAGTGCCTCAACAACAGGTAAGACCAACAATAGGACTAACCGTTCAACAAAGTCAACCTCCACCTCTTTTGATTCAAAATGGGGGAATACAAATTCGCCAGCATTCTCAAAATGCAACAACAACTACTCCTTTAACAACTTCCGGGACGACAACTGTTTTAGGTGGCAGAACATCTGAACAACAACCGGTTTACCATACTATTGATGGTTTTCGTATTGATTTGAATTCAGCTGCTCAACATGATTCTATTCGATTGCCAAATGGTAAATTAATTCAAGTAAAGAAATCTTTAACTGCAAACTCAGCTGCAATAAATAATTTACGAAATCAACATCAACATCATTTTACAATTACTCAACCAACGGTATCAATATATCCTCAACAACAGGTGCAATCTATACCATCTGCTACTTTACATCCGAATAGTACGAGTTTGCAAATTGTTAACGGTAATCAAGTTCAGTTACCAAATCAATTGTCTGTTCAACAAATAACTCATACAATTCAGCAGCAGGCAGCAGCTGTTGTTGCACAACAACAACAAACACTGCAACAAAAGCAAACACAACAACAGCAAGCACAACAACAGCAAGCACAACAACAGCAAGCACAACAACGGCCAGCACAACAACAGCAAGTACAACAACAGCAAGCACAACAACAGCAAGCACAACAACAGCAAGCACAACAACAGCAAGCACAACAACAGCAAGCACAACAACAACAAGCACAACAACAACAAGCACAACAACAGCAAGCACAACAACAGCAAGCACAACAACAGCAAGCACAACAACAACACCAACAACAACAACAGTCTCGTGTACTCGTTTTAGTTCGCCACACATTCAACCAGACACCCGGTAAATATAGTACATATTTATATAATTTTTTTCAAACGTATTAGAGAGAATACTAAACAGCATAATGTATGCATAGGAAAAAAAACTAAATAATGACTTCAGACCTTATGGCGTTATTTTAAATGACATAAAAAATGTATATGTATATATGTATATACATTATTTCGTATACTTACAATATTTTCTTTTATTTTTTATTTAGAGGACTAAACAAAATTCGGAAATATATTTTAGATACGAATCTATTGGTATTCTTTATCATTAGATGACGTTTCGGAATTGTAGTCTGACTTTCTCTACAACTAGTTTGAAATATGAATAGAATTTTTAGTTTAATTTTATTTTTTATTTTCAGTTGGAAAAGCAAGAAATCAATTACAAAATCAATTACAAAATCACTGCTATGGAAATATGTCAACATCTGAGTGGAAAAATTCAAAGTTTGACCAATTCAAATCCGTATAAAAATGCTAATAGTTTGGGTGATGTTAAGGAACTTTACATTCATTTAACGTATTTATTTACTTACGCCATTGAACGTTTCAAAACTGTGCAGGAAAAATGTAACGATGATATGAAAAATTTTGGATACAAAGCAGACCACACCAAGTTAGTCAAAGGTCACATGACTGCAGGTAAACGCTAAAAAAGATCTTTTTTAATTTTTGTTTGGAATTTATATTTAATTTTTTTTTAGAAAAAGAACAAACAAGTGATACGGAAGAAGGTGAACTTGAATTGATTGAGCCTCAAACCGCAACAATTAATTTGGATGATTCTGATGATGAAGGGCCACCAGCAATCACCGTTATGAAACCAATAAATAAAGGTCCAACTAATATTGGTATAAACAATCAAAATGTGCTAAGAGCTCAACAACAACAAGAAGAATTGATAAGGCAACAGCGAAATCAGCTTGCAGTGACACAGGCCGTAAAAAACGCATCTGTATCATCAGTACCTGTCCGCACAACAACAACACAACAGTTAACACCACAAGCACAAAAAAAAGGTGCTCAAACCAGCTCTGTTGCGACTGAGAATTCGGGTTTGAATGATAATGATGTATCTTTCAATTTCTTAGCTGGTATACTTGAGGTTGAATTAGATGCTGATGGTCTACAAAAAAATCCATCAAAACCAAAACAGCCACGAAAAAGTACGACAAACAAACCAAATCCAATTTTAATTCGACAACAGCAGGAAAGATATGCCCAAATTAAGTATAATGATTTAAAGTTAAATCAACAGCAATGTAAAATCCTTATCAATAATTTGGACTTAAGTAAGCCCCACGTTAAAAGTGCTATGAAACGCTATGCATCACCTGAAGATGAAAGCGGAAGCGAAATTATTTCTAGAATAGATCTCGATGATGATGAGGATGAAGGTATTGATCCAAATGACATTTTAAAAATGCTTAAAATAGAAGTGACTACGGATAATGATGAGGTTGCTAACAATGTTCCAGAAATGGATAAGGCTACTGATTCCAATGTTGAACCCCTTGATTTTGAGGTAGTTGATTCTGCTTTGAAATCAAAATTTGATGAAGAAAAAATTTACAGAAGTGATGAAGAGAGAGAGGAAGAAGAAAAGAAAAACACTGTAGAAACGAAAGAACCTGATTTAGAGAGAGCGGAAGAAGAAAAAGAAAACACTTCAAAAACGAAGGAAGCTGATTTAGAGATCGATGAAGAGATTGAGGACGAAATCGATAATGAAAAAGAAATCCTGAAATTGGAATTAATTGAACACGAAATTAATATGAAAGAAAAGCAAATTGAAGAAAATAACAAAAAGGGTATTGAGGATAAGAACAGAGATAGTATTGATATCGAGAATGAAAAGCAGAGTAGAATCGAATCTGCATGTAACAAAAATGAGAATGAACAGTCAATTCAAGATAAAACTGAATCGACAAAAAATGAAGAAACAACAGATATCAAGAATGCAACAGTTATGTCGCAAAAATCGGTTAAAAATTATTTAAGTGATGATAATGATGTCGAGATGATATTGATTGAACAAGACAGTGTACAAAATTTCGGTGAAAAGCATGTCAGTAATAAAGAAGTACATGACCTTGATACTCATAATTATATACTAGTTAAGAATAATAATCCGAAGAGAACTGATCAGGAAAAAGATAATATTCAAGATAAAAAAGTTACAAATGATTCGAATCATAATAAAAATAACCACAACAATTAAAATACTGATGATAGCAGTATAAGTACGAAAGAAAAGCCGGCTGATAAAATTGTTCATGACGTTTCACATCAAGAAGTTTGTGACGCAATACCAGGGCAAGAAGACTAAAAATATTTCAAAAATAAACAAAGTAAAAAAAAATACTTTTTGCGGATATTTTATCAGCTTCATATAAAATGCTATGTTTGATGCTTTTGTTTTAAGACTCAATAAAATATGTAAAAAAAAGTACACAAAAATTTGAGAAAATTTTTACTTTATTAGTAATTCACACAAAACTACGAAAAAGGAGAAAATTGTACATATTTTTTGTTGTATTTTTTGGATAAAAAAAAGAGTGAGCTATCACATATTAACACTTATTCTACTAGATGATTAAAAGAATTTTTGTTATAAAACTTAAATATCAAATAATAAATAATGTCAAATAATTATGTAGTAATTTGACACTTTTTACTTTTTAATATTATTCATTATTTTTAATTTTTTCCCCACTTCAGAGAATTTAAAATTAAAAACAAAATTGAACCGTCATGAAATGTGATTTTCAAATTATAAATATATTTTAGATCCGGACATTATATTGAGAAAAACGTATAATGTTTATTATTGAGAAAATTAAGTTTCAGTCGAAATCTAGTAGTAGTAAGTAGTATTTGATAAAAATTATATTATCAACATCGAATTTTGTTTTGAGTTTTTATTTTGATTAGGATTTAAGAATTTGACTTCAAAGTTAGATTAAAAAATCTGTTTTTATATTCAATAGACATAATATAGAATTAAAAAAATTATAGAATACTTCATTATTTAATATTATTTTATAAAACTGTTGAGAAGTTTGTTTCTATGATTTGAATTACTATAATTTAAATAATTTGATTTCATTTATTCCTAGAGTTTGGTTAAATGCCGTTTTAACGAGCAGCGCTTGATTTTTTATAATCTCAATAATGTTTTCAGTTCCGACCGACCGTTTAAAAAAGGATTGATCTGCTTTCAGCCACGAAATTACAGGCAATAATTTTATGAAGTTTTTCGATGAAAAGATAACTATTTTGTTTCTTTTTTTTATTTTTTCTTGGTCACAAATAGGTTTTCTTATAAACTTTATAGGTATAGATTTATAGAAAGATTTATATAAGATTTAAAAAATTATTAAAAAACCTTGTATAATTAAATTATAAATTTCTTTATTATATCATATAATTGCAAGCCCCTACACTCTCTACAAAAAATGCGGCAAATCGAGCAAAAAAAAAAAAGAGCTGTCATGGGACACCAGTTTGGAACGTAGTTCCTTAGCGTACATATAAGTAATTTTCATTTTTTATCAATTCAAAATTTTATTAATTTAAAAAGAAACTTTTTTCTACTTTTCCCAGTTTTCTCTAATTTTGCATTTTTTTCATTTAAAGGAACCTTTTTTAAGGAGCAATTTTAGACTGTTTTTTCGAATTTCGAAGATCTTTTTTGACATCGAAAATTCAAAAAGCTAAAACTAAGAGTCTGTTCACTTATTAGTGATTATTGAAAAAATTGAAATCGGATTTAATATTCCAGATTTTTTAATTTGTAAACGGCACGATTTTACTGCTGTTATTTTAAAAAATGAAATAATTTTGTCCTAAAGCCGTTCACAAATTCAATTTTACTTCTTAAAATTCTGCAAATGGAAATTTTAAATTTTCCATAACAAACTAAATTTGTAGGTGAATTCAAAAACTAAAATTGTATAGAAAAGAAAAAAGCGGCAAAAATGGTTAAGAAAATTCGGTCGGTCACGTATTATAAGTTTTTGATTTCAGTCAGCCAAATATTATTTTATAAGTAGTTGATTTTAGCAGATTATACAGAATGCAGAAAATTACGTCCTCAATTTAGAAATTGTGACTCTAAGTTTATCAATTTTCATACAACGTTCAATAAAAAACTATTACTATTTGCCGCGAGAGGGACTGTTTATTTGCCGCGAAAGGGACTGTTTACATTTTATCAAATCATATAAAATGCGACGGCGTCGACTCATTATTTAAACTTTCAAAAAAATTAACAGGTATCGTTAATATTGACTGTTTTGACAACCCATTTATTTAACGCCTTTATATTGGCAAAATAATACTGACAAAATTATACAAGATTTTTATTAACATTGAAATTAGTATGAAAATCTAAACTTTATTTGAACTATAAAATATTAATTAGTTAATAATAAAAAATTAATATTTACTAAATATTTAATTTTATAAATATTTTATAAATTGAAATAAAATTTAAGTTTATCAATTTTCATACAAAGTTCAATAAAAAATACAAGAGCCGGCGGGACGTTTGATAGATGTGAAACATCGGAATTATTTTTGTTTTTGTTGTTTACAACACAAAAAAAAACAAATATCATAGCCAAAATGGCAAAGTATCGAAATATCTAACGCCGGCAGATGACTTGACTTGCCTTGGTACCGAATAGCGCCTTTACATTGGCAAAATAATACTGACAAAATTATACAAGATTTTTATTAACATTGAAATTAGTATGAAAATCTAAATTTTATTTGAACTATAAAATATTAATTAGTTAATAATAAAAAATTAATATTTACTAAATATTTTATTTCATAAATATTTTATAAATTGAAATAAAATTTAAGTTTATCAATTTTCATACAAAGTTCAATAAAAATACAAGAGCCGGCGGGACGTTTGATAGATGTGAAACATCGGAATTATTTTGTACAGATAATATTGATAGATAACTTTGATAGAATTTTGGATTTTAATTTTATAAATTTCATTGGATGTTTACTATTCTTTTTGTTTTATTTCTATTAATTATTAATGCAAACCAAAGAACACAATATTTATTAAAATACCTAAAAAAATATAATAAAAATATAATAATTTTTTTTAACTTTTTTTTTTGTTTATCATGTACCGACAGACGCCGACGCGATCATATTTTTGGTCGCTGCGGCCTAGCAGCGATATTTTCAAAATTTTTTGGAACTGCTGCTAAAAAAAAAATCATTGCTCGCTCAAAATCTATGATCGCGTCGGACTGTGTACCGACACTTTGTACTGACACTAAAGTGTTCAAATTTTTAATAAATTTTTCCATAAGAGCGTAGAATAAGGAACTACGTTCCAAAAATTGCCCATACAAAATGTATGAAAACTTTGAGGGGCCATATCTCCGAAACGGGGCCCGAGCCCCAAGAACTGATTTCAGTTTTGGAAGTTTGGGCACCGCCTCTACCCCCCCTCCAAGTTTCAGCCGTTTCTGAGAGGTTCACATAAACTGCACTTTAGCCAAATAATTTAATAAAATAATAATATTGATAATTTTTTTAATTTAATTTAATTCCGATAAAAAAACAATTTTCCACTTTTTAATTCAATTAATCCATGTTTTTAATTTTATTTAATTTAATTCCAATAAAAAACAATCTCCTACAATCCACGTTGGATTTTTTTTTATGAGTGATTCATTAGTACTGTAATTTTAAACTTTTAAAACTACTTTTAAACTACTTTTAAACTACTTCCTATAAGTAGAAATCAAAACGATATAGCCGAATAAAAAAAATTTTTTTTTTGTTATCTGTCTTTTAGGAAGTAGTTTTTTGTCATTATAAACTACTTCGTAATGCGTTATAGTAAATAGTAAAATCTACGAATAAATACTAAAGGAAGAGTGAGACCAATACATTAACAGTACGGGGTGTTTTATATAATATCACAATATTTTTTTTCACTATTTTAGATTTTTTGTTTCCACACACCTTTGAGGTAAAGAAAAAGTTCCGCTTTGCCCTTTTTTTCGCGAATCGGAACAACATCCTTGACTTTAACTAATAAAAACAAAAAAAAAAAGATCTAAATTTGCCACATCGATCAAACTTTATTTGATACCCCAGCTATAGAAAGGCATATGTAATATGTATTCTACTTTAAAAATCAATTATTGTTTTTTAATTAAAATTTCTATTAATTGCTTTATTTCTGATTTTTTTGTAAATTTATAGCCCTTCAAAGTTTTCATACATTCCAACCATATTATTTTTTGGAAAAGGGCAAAATATTTCGGAAAAGGAAGACTCCCCCGAAAAAACCGTCTTGGATTTCACATCGCGGGGTACGCCTCTACCCCCTCTCCAAAATTAGGCCAAATCGGAGTTAAAAAATGCCTTCCCCATATCCAAATTTTTGAAAACTTTAAAGGGCCAAAACTCGGAAACTGGACCTTTCCCCCAAAAAAAAAATACATGAAGGGTGATTTTGGCACCGCCTCTACCACCCCACCAAGTTTGAGAGAAATCTGAGGGGTGCACGCGTTCTGCACTTTAGCCAATATTTATTTAAAAAGAGACCGATTATAAGCCCAACACTCTATGAGTTTATATTTTTTATTTTTTGACATTTGTGTGCAAAAAAAATTTTCCCTCACCCATGTACGAGAAGTTATACACTTTTTTCAAGGAATCTTGTACACTTTATCGCATGCGAGAAAATTAAAAATGAAATTATTATTTTTTATCGCATGCGACAAGATTTAAAAATAATTATTTTTTTTAATTATAAACGCGTTTTAAGGCTTTAAATCAATAAAATTAATTAAAATAATTAATTTTTGATTATTCAGCATAAACCCTCGGTGGATGGACATTTCCAGGCGAGAACAATCCACGCCACTTGGCGCAAAGTTAGGCCAGGGTATCCCCCAAAATTCCCCCTTACTGGTGTCCGCCTAAAGGTCTACACTTTTCCAGAATGACCCATTTAAAAAAAAAACTTTGCACCAAGTAGCGTGGATGGTTCTCGGCTGGAAATACCCATCCACCGAGGGTTTATGTACATAAACCCTCGGTGGATGGTCACTTCCAGAAGAGAACCATCCACGCTACTTAGTGTGAAGTTGGGGCAGGGTATCCACCAAAGTTCCCCCTTACTGGTGTCCGCCTAAAGGTCTTCACTTTTGCAGAATGACCCATTTAAATTTTTTTTTTTTTTACATAAACCCTCGGTGGATGGACATTTCCAGGCGAGAACCATCCACGCCACTTGGTGCAAAGTTAGGCCAGGGTATCCCCCAAAATTCCCCCTTACTGGTGTCCTCCTAAAGGTCTACACTTTTCCAGAATGACCCATTTAAAAAATTTTTTTTTTACATAAACCCTCGGTGGATGGGCATTTCCAGCAGAGAACCATCCACGCCATTTGGTGCAAAGTTAGGCCAAGGTATCCCCCAAAATTCCCCCTTACTGGTGTCCGCCTAAAGGCCTACACTTTTCCAGAATGACCCATTTAAAAATTTTTTTTTTTACATAAACCCTCGGTGGATGGGCATTTCCAGCAGAGAACCATCCACGCCACTTGGTGCAAAGTTAGGCCAGGGTATCCCCCAAAATTCCCCCTTACTGGTGTCCGCCTAAAGGCCTACACTTTTCCAGAATGACCCATTTAAAAAATTTTTATTTTTACATAAACCTTCGGTGGATGGGCATTTCCAGGCGAGAACCATCCACGCCACTTGATGCAAAGTTAGGGCAGGGTATCCCCCAAAATTCCCCCTTACTGGTGTCCGCCTAAAGGTCTACACTTTTCCAGAATGACCCATTTAAAATTTTTTTTTTTTATATAAACCCTCGGTAGAAGGGCTTTTCCAGGCGAGAACCATCCACGCCACTTGGTGCAAAGTTAGGCCAGGGTATCCCCCAAAATTCGCCCTTACTGGTGTCCGCCTAAAGGTCTACACTTTTCCAGAATGACCCATTTAAAAATTTTTATTTTTACATAAACCTTCGGTAGATGGGTACTTCCAGAAGAGAACCATCCACGCCGCTTGGTGTGAAGTTGGGGTGGGGTATCCACCAAAGTTCCCCCATACCGGTGTCCACCTAAAGTCCGACACTTCTTCAGAATGACCCATTTAAAAAATTTTTATTTTTACATAAACCTTCGGTGGATGGGTATTTCCAGGCGAGAACCATCCACGACACTTGGTGCAAAGTTAGGCCAGGGTATCCCCCAAAATTCCCCCTTACTGGTGTCCGCCTAAAGGTCTAAAGGTTAAAAGAGTTTACAGAGATTTTAAAAATAAATAATTTAAGTCAATTTGTAAATACAGTGCAAATGAAAAGTTAAAATCTGTCTTTATAATTAATCTTTAATAGATCTTCATATGCACCTAAAATCTACCTTTCGAATCAATCTTTAATAGATCTCCGTATGTATCTAAAATCTATCTTATATTTACTTAGTACTGTGCAAGTAAAAGTAAAAAGGATTTTATATTCATTCATTTATTTATATGGTTAAAATAAAAACCAATTAATTTTATGTATTTGTATATATATATAGATATATATATTTAACAATTTATTTATCACATATTTTTATTATTATTGTTATATGTACATAAAAAATAATAATATATTAATTTTTCCTTATTATCTATTACTTATTATTAATTAGAATTATTTTTATTTTTCCAAACTTTATTGTTTTTATTTTGTTTGGCTCGGTGGAATAAATATTTAAGTTCTTTTATGAACTCTACCTCTCCGTAGCCTGAACGATGTACTGAATCTATAAATTTATAAAACTTACACATTTGAATGATTTGTTCAATATTATGCATACTTACGGAATAAACTTTGTTTTATGTTGCTTAACTCTTCAAAACTCTTTTTTCCGATGGATTTGAACAATTAGAAAATGAAGGTGTATACGTAGTTGCAAGTTCAGGGCAGCAATCTCTATCCCATTTTTTTTTTTTTTTTGATGCCAAATACTTCAGTTGCCTCTTAGACAGCCCCATTACTTTTTTATCGTCCATTATCTTTGATAAATAAGAATTAAGAATATATTAAAATTAATACAAGATTCAAATATTGATGGGAGATTGAAAAAAGATCAATAGATTGGTCGGAGATTATTAAAGGGTTAAAAGATTGATAGGAGATTAATAAAAGATTAAAAAATTTATCGGAGATTAATGAAAGATTAATAGATGCATCGAAGATTAATAAAAGATCAATAGATTGATCGGAGATTAAAAAAAGATTAATAGATTGATGGGAGATTACGAAAAAATATTTCTTACCGACAATAGGATAATAGATTGACGGGAGATTGATAAAGGATTAATAGATTGATGCGAGATTACAAAAATATAAATAAGTATAGAAGATCGAAAAAAAAAAAAAAAAAAAAATTCCTACCGACAATATGATAATAGATTGACGGGAGATTGTTAAAAGATTAACGGATTTGTCATTTATTAAAATTAGAAAATTAACAGAAATTAAAGTAAAAAAGATGGCGGCAGGTGGTAGAGCATAATATGGAACTACCAAACAACCAGTACTTACCTATTTCTTTTTAATTTAATTTTAAATTTAATTTTTTTTTTATTTATTTTTTTTTTTAACTGTTTAAAAAATTAATAAACTTCAAACTCTTTGTAAATTGTGTTAACTCTGTTAAATTTCAATTAGAATTAAAACAAAAACATTTTATGTTTTGTTTTGATTGTTCGGAAATCGAAATCGAAAATCAAATTCGAATGCGAAACGAAAAAAATTATGGTCTATCGCTCTCTCTATTTTCAAAAAGATTAATCAAAAATTTAATCTTTTTGCTATCTCTCTATTATGGTTTGAGCATCGATCTTTTGATCTCTTTATTTTAAAAAAGATTAATCTAAAGATTAATCTTTTTGCTATCTACTCCCTTTTGGTTTGTTGGGAGATTCCTTGAAAAAAGTGTATAACTTCTCGTACATTAAAAATTTGTTGCTACTGCTAGGTCAAAAAACGTAGCTGCGTACCTTGCGGTCGCTTAAAATCTATGATCGCTTCAGCGTCTGGTTGTAACTGATGAAACTGGTGAACAAAAGCTAGCAGGGATTTTTTTATGTCAAATATTTAAAAATATTGGAAGTAATTAGAAATCTGAAACGAGCTAGCCGACGCGAAGATCTGAAGAAATTTATTTTGAATAAAAATTCAACTCGCCGATTCAAAAATTTTCAAATCAGAAAATTTAATTCGAAAATAAAAAATTAGGTATATTTTTAATTATTTTTTTACTTTGAACGGATTTTTAAATTTATGAAATATTATTTTTCGTCTAAACTAGAAGCAATTTGTGAATTCCTATTTTAAAATTGAGTTCATTTTAGCCGGTTGTTTAAGTCGCTATTGCACAGATTGCTCGAATAAACTAATTTGCTCGCCAACTCAACGGCATTGCAAAAGTTTTTTTTTTGATCTAATATTTTGGTATCAAAAAAACATATGTGAAGTACCTCAACGTTTATAGTATAAAGAAAGGAATTTCTTCATCCGTATATACAACATCCTTGCACAGCACTGTTAGAAGCAGTGATGCCATTTGGTTTTTTTGAAAAGTGCCAATTTAGCACCTTAAGCACTTTTTTTCCCCCTTTAAAAGTGCTAGAAAAGTGCTAAGCATTTTTTTTTATTTTTGGTGCTAAAAAAAGTGCTAAATGAAAAAAAACGTCAATAGAGCAATAAATGTCAATAAAAAACAGCGGGTAAAAAAATAAAACCCATCACAAATCTAACCCACGCAAAAAATACCGAAGCATTAGACAGATGACTAACTATCATCAGTCTAAAAAGGCATTCAAATCAGATATTTGATATGACGTGACCTATCAGTATCACTAAAAAATAAAAGAAACTCGAATTCTTAAAATGTGCTAAAAAAGGTGCTATTTAAGAGAAAAGTGCTAAACTAGCACCTACTTAGCACTTTTTTGAAAAAAAGAAAGTGCTAGGGCGAAAAAAAAGTACTAAATCTAGCACTAAAAGTGCTAAAATGGCAACTATGGTTAGAAGTTTACGTTGCTTTGACAAATCAGATTTTTTTTTTTAACTTCATGTAAATTGTAAATATTATTTTTTTCATTAATAAATAATTTGTTTACATACAATTTTATTTTTTTAATAATAAATTCCAATAATTTTTTTTGGAAAATTTTAAAATCCAAAAAAAAATTATTAAAATCATTGAAAAAAAAAAGAACAGTGTTTCGAAATTGTTTAGCACTACAATTCAAAACAAAAACATTTTTTTTGGTGGCAGTGTCTAAGATGGATTGGTACCAATCCTTTATATTTTAATACCTATCTCAAAGTTCCAAAGTTCTATACCATTCTATAGTATTCATTCAGAAATTATTGCATTGAAAAATTTCCAAAAAAAATTGTTTCATAAAAATTCCTGGTAGGTAGGTAGGTAGTATTTCCATTTAATTCCATAATAATTATTGAGTTTACACGGAACGACGAAGACACGAAGCAAATGTAGAAGTATTGAGAAAGGGACGGCTCATGAATATAATAATTATGCTCATAATCTTTTATTATGCATGCTTCAATTTTTGTAAATTTTCCGTTATTTAATTAGATATTCATAAATTAAGTTTCACAAAAACTCAACAATTATCTGGCTTAGAAGTTTGGGTACGTAGTATTAAAGTTGTATAACTGAACTAAATAATGAGATGAAGTGCGTCATTGGCGAGTGTTCATCTACATTCACAAATGGAATACGATCTCATTTCCTTCCTAAAGAAAAATTATTCACAAATAGAATACGATCTCATTGCCTTCCTAAAGAAAAATTATTAAGACCAGGGTTGCCGAATTGAGGGTAATTACCCAAAATGTAGGTATTTCAGACCATTCTTGGGTATTTTTTGGGTAATTATTTTTTTTGGGTATTTCATCCATTCCACTATACATGCACTCGGGATATGAAAGAACATACATTTTTTATTGTCGAGCTTTATAACTTTATAATATTTTTCTTTCCTCCTTTCTTCGAATTTTACAGGTCTTGTAACTGATACCCTTCGGAAAGATAAATAAAAATAACATATGGCTGTTCCGTTCTATTTCTCCCGCATTCTACGTTAACAGTTCTTCCGTTTTCTGTTCTGCTTATTCAAGAAATATTAAATTTCGTTGAAAATCGAGTTTTTGGGTATTTTACCCCAAATTTGGGAATTTTCAGATTTTTTTTTTTGGGAATTTAATAACTTCCATTCCGCAACCCTGATTAAGACAAAAATGGTATGATATTTTAATGTGCATGAGATCGGTGAGTAAATGGTATTTTAAATGCCTCAATACACATGCACTTATTTACTTAAGAAAATTTTATCTACACACTTCCATATTAATTAAATTTTATTTACTTTCTTCATTTTGAACTTTTGTTTATTTTTTGCATTGCAAATGTATTGATTGCAACTACCTCTCACATGCACATTAAAGCAGTATATAAAACATATGTTAATTAATTTTGTTAAATCGGGAAAAATCATTTGAAAATTTGTACAAATTTGTTTAGTGTTAATTCCGTTTCAGGGAAAAAAATTTTCCGGAATTTTCCGACTTCCGGAAAATTTTCCGTTAAAAAAGTTTTCTAAATTATGCAGGATTAAGTTCATTATAAACTGGCATCATTACTTTCTCTCCGACAATGGTGCAAACTTGCAGAAAAAATCGAGGAAAATTCATGTAAAACGCTTTTCCGGAGTTTTTCCGACCAAAGAAGCGTTTGAGCGTTTTGGAAACTGAGACAAAGTTGTAGAGCGAAATGAAGTGCATAAAGTTGCTTTTGTGGAAACTCGATGGAAAACTCGGAAAAGCGGGAAAATCATCGTAAAAATTTTCATCGATATGATTAGTGATAAATCTTCAACAATCATAAAAACTTGCATGAAAAATCGAAAAAAATTTGTAATAACAATTTAGTTAACATGAAAAAAGCAGAAAATAAAAAATTAGTAAAAAACCAGTTTTCAAAAAAACTGAGGACAAGCCGCATGAAAAAGTAGAAAATAACTTTTTCTTCACACACAGAGGTGGACTCAGATTTTTTGATTGGGACATTTCTCTTTAATATTCTTTAACTTCATGAATCAAATCACTTACGTCCTAATCAAAAAATCTGAGTCCACCTCTGTGTGTGAAGAAAAAGTTATTTTCTACTTTTTCATGCGGCTTGTCCTCAGTTTTTTTGAAAACTCGTTTTTTACTTATTTTTGTAGTACTTACTTTAAAAATTCATTAACCTCCTCCCCTATAAAGAACACTTACTATCGAAGTTTTCAATAAACATTCATCGAAATTTAAAACATAATTGTTTTTTTTTCTTTAAGGATTTAAGCTTCATTTTGATGATGATATTGGCGATGATGAGAGACGTTTCTATTTAAAGTTATTTCCTTTAGTGAATTTGGTTGGTGAAAAGAAAACTCATTGCACGTCATGTAACGCTCACTTGGGTTGTGCGCCAAATGCAGTTAATTCAATTCGAATGCATCCGATTTTAAGAGTTACTCAGTGCAAGAAATGTAATGAATTTTATAATAGTGGTGAGTTTAGCAAAGGTGAAGATGGCAGTGAGCTATATTGTAGATGGTGTGGTCAAGGTGGTGAACTATATTGTTGTGCAAAGTGTCCATTTGTTTTTTGTAAAAGCTGCATTTCAATGAATTTTGCTAAAAGCTTAGTTGCTGATATTCGTGATAATGAAACTTGGAATTGCTTTGTATGCTCGCCAAAAATTACATGGCCAATTCGTGCCACTCATTGGGCCCTCACTAACTACATACAGAAGCAAAAGCTGTGCGTACATTTTTTTTTTTTTATTACAATTTTTGACCGACAGTAAATTTTTGTTTTTCAGATCTATACAAAGTGGGCAATATACTGAAACACAAATACGTGCTTTAATGGAAAAAGATACAAGTCAATGCTGCCCAAATCGTACGCAGTTGCCTACTCGATTAGATAGTGATGATGATGATGACTTACCATTAGCTATAGCTGCTAAAATTTCATCAAAAAAGAGGAAAAGTACTTCATCGACACGTGAATTAGAACCTAAAGCAAAGCAATCTTCAGTACCGGCGTTAAAAAGTCCTGTATTGGCTTCTGCTGCAAGTTCTTTATCTATAATTTCCAAATCTCCTCCAATTTTACTTCAAAAACCTCAACAGCAGCAACAACAGCAGTTTGTGATGAACAATCAATTAGTAATAAAACCTGTTGCGAATCAGACACAAACTTACCTAATGTCTAGTCAACCAGGAGGCGGAGGAGTAAAAATAGTTCAAGTGCCTCAACAACAGGTAAGACCAACAATAGGACTAACCGTTCAACAAAGTCAACCTCCACCTCTTTTGATTCAAAATGGGGGAATACAAATTCGCCAGCATTCTCAAAATGCAACAACAACTACTCCTTTAACAACTTCCGGGACGACAACTGTTTTAGGTGGCAGAACATCTGAACAACAACCGGTTTACCATACTATTGATGGTTTTCGTATTGATTTGAATTCAGCTGCTCAACATGATTCTATTCGATTGCCAAATGGTAAATTAATTCAAGTAAAGAAATCTTTAACTGCAAACTCAGCTGCAACAAATAATTTACGAAATCAACATCAACATCATTTTACAATTACTCAACCAACGGTATCAATATATCCTCAACAACAGGTGCAATCTATACCATCTGCTACTTTACATCCGAATAGTACGAGTTTGCAAATTGTTAACGGTAATCAAGTTCAGTTACCAAATCAATTGTCTGTTCAACAAATAACTCATACAATTCAGCAGCAGGCAGCAGCTGTTGTTGCACAACAACAACAAACACTGCAACAAAAGCAAACACAACAACAGCAAGCACAACAACAGCAAGCACAACAACAGCAAGCACAACAACGGCCAGCACAACAACAGCAAGTACAACAACAGCAAGCACAACAACAGCAACCACAACAACAGCAAGCACAACAACAGCAAGCACAACAACAGCAAGCACAACAACAACAAGCACAACAACAACAAGCACAACAACAGCAAGCACAACAACAGCAAGCACAACAACAGCAAGCACAACAACAACACCAACAACAACAACAGTCTCGTGTACTCGTTTTAGTTCGCCACACATTCAACCAGACACCCGGTAAATATAGTACATATTTATATAATTTTTTTCAAACGTATTAGAGAGAATACTAAACAGCATAATGTATGCATAGGAAAAAAAACTAAATAATGACTTCAGACCTTATGGCGTTATTTTAAATGACATAAAAAATGTATATGTATATATGTATATACATTATTTCGTATACTTACAATATTTTCTTTTATTTTTTATTTAGAGGACTAAACAAAATTCGGAAATATATTTTAGATACGAATCTATTGGTATTCTTTATCATTAGATGACGTTTCGGAATTGTAGTCTGACTTTCTCTACAACTAGTTTGAAATATGAATAGAATTTTTAGTTTAATTTTATTTTTTATTTTCAGTTGGAAAAGCAAGAAATCAATTACAAAATCAATTACAAAATCACTGCTATGGAAATATGTCAACATCTGAGTGGAAAAATTCAAAGTTTGACCAATTCAAATCCGTATAAAAATGCTAATAGTTTGGGTGATGTTAAGGAACTTTACATTCATTTAACGTATTTATTTACTTACGCCATTGAACGTTTCAAAACTGTGCAGGAAAAATGTAACGATGATATGAAAAATTTTGGATACAAAGCAGACCACACCAAGTTAGTCAAAGGTCACATGACTGCAGGTAAACGCTAAAAAAGATCTTTTTTAATTTTTGTTTGGAATTTATATTTAATTTTTTTTTAGAAAAAGAACAAACAAGTGATACGGAAGAAGGTGAACTTGAATTGATTGAGCCTCAAACCGCAACAATTAATTTGGATGATTCTGATGATGAAGGGCCACCAGCAATCACCGTTATGAAACCAATAAATAAAGGTCCAACTAATATTGGTATAAACAATCAAAATGTGCTAAGAGCTCAACAACAACAAGAAGAATTGATAAGGCAACAGCGAAATCAGCTTGCAGTGACACAGGCCGTAAAAAACGCATCTGTATCATCAGTACCTGTCCGCACAACAACAACACAACAGTTAACACCACAAGCACAAAAAAAAGGTGCTCAAACCAGCTCTGTTGCGACTGAGAATTCGGGTTTGAATGATAATGATGTATCTTTCAATTTCTTAGCTGGTATACTTGAGGTTGAATTAGATGCTGATGGTCTACAAAAAAATCCATCAAAACCAAAACAGCCACGAAAAAGTACGACAAACAAACCAAATCCAATTTTAATTCGACAACAGCAGGAAAGATATGCCCAAATTAAGTATAATGATTTAAAGTTAAATCAACAGCAATGTAAAATCCTTATCAATAATTTGGACTTAAGTAAGCCCCACGTTAAAAGTGCTATGAAACGCTATGCATCACCTGAAGATGAAAGCGGAAGCGAAATTATTTCTAGAATAGATCTCGATGATGATGAGGATGAAGGTATTGATCCAAATGACATTTTAAAAATGCTTAAAATAGAAGTGACTACGGATAATGATGAGGTTGCTAACAATGTTCCAGAAATGGATAAGGCTACTGATTCCAATGTTGAACCCCTTGATTTTGAGGTAGTTGATTCTGCTTTGAAATCAAAATTTGATGAAGAAAAAATTTACAGAAGTGATGAAGAGAGAGAGGAAGAAGAAAAGAAAAACACTGTAGAAACGAAAGAACCTGATTTAGAGAGAGCGGAAGAAGAAAAAGAAAACACTTCAAAAACGAAGGAAGCTGATTTAGAGATCGATGAAGAGATTGAGGACGAAATCGATAATGAAAAAGAAATCCTGAAATTGGAATTAATTGAACACGAAATTAATATGAAAGAAAAGCAAATTGAAGAAAATAACAAAAAGGGTATTGAGGATAAGAACAGAGATAGTATTGATATCGAGAATGAAAAGCAGAGTAGAATCGAATCTGCATGTAACAAAAATGAGAATGAACAGTCAATTCAAGATAAAACTGAATCGACAAAAAATGAAGAAACAACAGATATCAAGAATGCAACAGTTATGTCGCAAAAATCGGTTAAAAATTATTTAAGTGATGATAATGATGTCGAGATGATATTGATTGAACAAGACAGTGTACAAAATTTCGGTGAAAAGCATGTCAGTAATAAAGAAGTACATGACCTTGATACTCATAATTATATACTAGTTAAGAATAATAATCCGAAGAGAACTGATCAGGAAAAAGATAATATTCAAGATAAAAAAGTTACAAATGATTCGAATCATAATAAAAATAACCACAACAATTAAAATACTGATGATAGCAGTATAAGTACGAAAGAAAAGCCGGCTGATAAAATTGTTCATGACGTTTCACATCAAGAAGTTTGTGACGCAATACCAGGGCAAGAAGACTAAAAATATTTCAAAAATAAACAAAGTAAAAAAAAATACTTTTTGCGGATATTTTATCAGCTTCATATAAAATGCTATGTTTGATGCTTTTGTTTTAAGACTCAATAAAATATGTAAAAAAAAGTACACAAAAATTTGAGAAAATTTTTACTTTATTAGTAATTCACACAAAACTACGAAAAAGGAGAAAATTGTACATATTTTTTGTTGTATTTTTTGGATAAAAAAAAGAGTGAGCTATCACATATTAACACTTATTCTACTAGATGATTAAAAGAATTTTTGTTATAAAACTTAAATATCAAATAATAAATAATGTCAAATAATTATGTAGTAATTTGACACTTTTTACTTTTTAATATTATTCATTATTTTTAATTTTTTCCCCACTTCAGAGAATTTAAAATTAAAAACAAAATTGAACCGTCATGAAATGTGATTTTCAAATTATAAATATATTTTAGATCCGGACATTATATTGAGAAAAACGTATAATGTTTATTATTGAGAAAATTAAGTTTCAGTCGAAATCTAGTAGTAGTAAGTAGTATTTGATAAAAATTATATTATCAACATCGAATTTTGTTTTGAGTTTTTATTTTGATTAGGATTTAAGAATTTGACTTCAAAGTTAGATTAAAAAATCTGTTTTTATATTCAATAGACATAATATAGAATTAAAAAAATTATAGAATACTTCATTATTTAATATTATTTTATAAAACTGTTGAGAAGTTTGTTTCTATGATTTGAATTACTATAATTTAAATAATTTGATTTCATTTATTCCTAGAGTTTGGTTAAATGCCGTTTTAACGAGCAGCGCTTGATTTTTTATAATCTCAATAATGTTTTCAGTTCCGACCGACCGTTTAAAAAAGGATTGATCTGCTTTCAGCCACGAAATTACAGGCAATAATTTTATGAAGTTTTTCGATGAAAAGATAACTATTTTGTTTCTTTTTTTTATTTTTTCTTGGTCACAAATAGGTTTTCTTATAAACTTTATAGGTATAGATTTATAGAAAGATTTATATAAGATTTAAAAAATTATTAAAAAACCTTGTATAATTAAATTATAAATTTCTTTATTATATCATATAATTGCAAGCCCCTACACTCTCTACAAAAAATGCGGCAAATCGAGCAAAAAAAAAAAAGAGCTGTCATGGGACACCAGTTTGGAACGTAGTTCCTTAGCGTATATATAAGTAATTTTCATTTTTTATCAATTCAAAATTTTATTAATTTAAAAAGAAACTTTTTTCTACTTTTCCCAGTTTTCTCTAATTTTGCATTTTTTTCATTTAAAGGAACCTTTTTTAAGGAGCAATTTTAGACTGTTTTTTCGAATTTCGAAGATCTTTTTTGACATCGAAAATTCAAAAAGCTAAAACTAAGAGTCTGTTCACTTATAACCTATTTCCATTAGTGGAATATTTGTGGGATATTCAGTTTTCCGGAATATTTCAGGTAAATTCCCATATAATAATAAATTCCGGTATTTCTATTTCCTTTTTTCATATTCCACTTAAATTAGGGTTCGGATTCCAAATTTATCAAAAAAAGTACATAATTTATGAAAAAAAGTACATTTTTAGGTGCTTTTTTAAATTATTTTTTGGTTGGTCAGAAATTTTTTTGTCAAAGTGACAAAAAAATAAATAAAAAAACCTAATTAAATTTTTTTTTATATCAAAAGATAATAAAAAAAAATTATTCAATTTTTTTATTTTGTAAAAGTCAATATATTCCACTTCGTATTCCACTTAATGTAATGGAAACGGCAACTCAAATATCGGAATTTTTGTGGGATTTATTAGGTAAATAGAAATAGCTTATTATTAGTGATTATTGAAAAAATTGAAATCGGATTTAATATTCCAGATTTTTTAATTTGTAAACGGCACGATTTTACTGCTGTTATTTTAAAAAATGAAATAATTTTGTCCTAAAGCCGTTCACAAATTCAATTTTACTTCTTAAAATTCTGCAAATGGAAATTTTAAATTTTCCATAACAAACTAAATTTGTAGGTGAATTCAAAAACTAAAATTGTATAGAAAAGAAAAAAGCGGCAAAAATGGTTAAGAAAATTCGGTCGGTCACGTATTATAAGTTTTTGATTTCAGTCAGCCAAATATTATTTTATAAGTAGTTGATTTTAGCAGATTATACAGAATGCAGAAAATTACGTCCTCAATTTAGAAATTGTGACTCTAAGTTTATCAATTTTCATACAACGTTCAATAAAAAACTATTACTATTTGCCGCGAGAGGGACTGTTTATTTGCCGCGAAAGGGACTGTTTACATTTTATCAAATCATATAAAATGCGACGGCGTCGACTCATTATTTAAACTTTCAAAAAAATTAACAGGTATCGTTAATATTGACTGTTTTGACAACCCATTTATTTAACGCCTTTATATTGGCAAAATAATACTGACAAAATTATACAAGATTTTTATTAACATTGAAATTAGTATGAAAATCTAAACTTTATTTGAACTATAAAATATTAATTAGTTAATAATAAAAAATTAATATTTACTAAATATTTAATTTTATAAATATTTTATAAATTGAAATAAAATTTAAGTTTATCAATTTTCATACAAAGTTCAATAAAAAATACAAGAGCCGGCGGGACGTTTGATAGATGTGAAACATCGGAATTATTTTTGTTTTTGTTGTTTACAACACAAAAAAAAACAAATATCATAGCCAAAATGGCAAAGTATCGAAATATCTAACGCCGGCAGATGACTTGACTTGCCTTGGTACCGAATAGCGCCTTTACATTGGCAAAATAATACTGACAAAATTATACAAGATTTTTATTAACATTGAAATTAGTATGAAAATCTAAATTTTATTTGAACTATAAAATATTAATTAGTTAATAATAAAAAATTAATATTTACTAAATATTTTATTTCATAAATATTTTATAAATTGAAATAAAATTTAAGTTTATCAATTTTCATACAAAGTTCAATAAAAATACAAGAGCCGGCGGGACGTTTGATAGATGTGAAACATCGGAATTATTTTGTACAGATAATATTGATAGATAACTTTGATAGAATTTTGGATTTTAATTTTATAAATTTCATTGGATGTTTACTATTCTTTTTGTTTTATTTCTATTAATTATTAATGCAAACCAAAGAACACAATATTTATTAAAATACCTAAAAAAATATAATAAAAATATAATAATTTTTTTTAACTTTTTTTTTTGTTTATCATGTACCGACAGACGCCGACGCGATCATATTTTTGGTCGCTGCGGCCTAGCAGCGATATTTTCAAAATTTTTTGGAACTGCTGCTAAAAAAAAAATCATTGCTCGCTCAAAATCTATGATCGCGTCGGACTGTGTACCGACACTTTGTACTGACACTAAAGTGTTCAAATTTTTAATAAATTTTTCCATAAGAGCGTAGAATAAGGAACTACGTTCCAAAAATTGCCCATACAAAATGTATGAAAACTTTGAGGGGCCATATCTCCGAAACGGGGCCCGAGCCCCAAGAACTGATTTCAGTTTTGGAAGTTTGGGCACCGCCTCTACCCCCCCTCCAAGTTTCAGCCGTTTCTGAGAGGTTCACATAAACTGCACTTTAGCCAAATAATTTAATAAAATAATAATATTGATAATTTTTTTAATTTAATTTAATTCCGATAAAAAAACAATTTTCCACTTTTTAATTCAATTAATCCATGTTTTTAATTTTATTTAATTTAATTCCAATAAAAAACAATCTCCTACAATCCACGTTGGATTTTTTTTTATGAGTGATTCATTAGTACTGTAATTTTAAACTTTTAAAACTACTTTTAAACTACTTTTAAACTACTTCCTATAAGTAGAAATCAAAACGATATAGCCGAATAAAAAAAATTTTTTTTTTGTTATCTGTCTTTTAGGAAGTAGTTTTTTGTCATTATAAACTACTTCGTAATGCGTTATAGTAAATAGTAAAATCTACGAATAAATACTAAAGGAAGAGTGAGACCAATACATTAACAGTACGGGGTGTTTTATATAATATCACAATATTTTTTTTCACTATTTTAGATTTTTTGTTTCCACACACCTTTGAGGTAAAGAAAAAGTTCCGCTTTGCCCTTTTTTTCGCGAATCGGAACAACATCCTTGACTTTAACTAATAAAAACAAAAAAAAAAAGATCTAAATTTGCCACATCGATCAAACTTTATTTGATACCCCAGCTATAGAAAGGCATATGTAATATGTATTCTACTTTAAAAATCAATTATTGTTTTTTAATTAAAATTTCTATTAATTGCTTTATTTCTGATTTTTTTGTAAATTTATAGTCCTTCAAAGTTTTCATACATTCCAACCATATTATTTTTTGGAAAAGGGCAAAATATTTCGGAAAAGGAAGACTCCCCCGAAAAAACCGTCTTGGATTTCACATCGCGGGGTACGCCTCTACCCCCTCTCCAAAATTAGGCCAAATCGGAGTTAAAAAATGCCTTCCCCATATCCAAATTTTTGAAAACTTTAAAGGGCCAAAACTCGGAAACTGGACCTTTCCCCCAAAAAAAAAATACATGAAGGGTGATTTTGGCACCGCCTCTACCACCCCACCAAGTTTGAGAGAAATCTGAGGGGTGCACGCGTTCTGCACTTTAGCCAATATTTATTTAAAAAGAGACCGATTATAAGCCCAACACTCTATGAGTTTATATTTTTTATTTTTTGACATTTGTGTGCAAAAAAAATTTTCCCTCACCCATGTACGAGAAGTTATACACTTTTTTCAAGGAATCTTGTACACTTTATCGCATGCGAGAAAATTAAAAATGAAATTATTATTTTTTATCGCATGCGACAAGATTTAAAAATAATTATTTTTTTTAATTATAAACGCGTTTTAAGGCTTTAAATCAATAAAATTAATTAAAATAATTAATTTTTGATTATTCAGCATAAACCCTCGGTGGATGGACATTTCCAGGCGAGAACAATCCACGCCACTTGGCGCAAAGTTAGGCCAGGGTATCCCCCAAAATTCCCCCTTACTGGTGTCCGCCTAAAGGTCTACACTTTTCCAGAATGACCCATTTAAAAAAAAAACTTTGCACCAAGTAGCGTGGATGGTTCTCGGCTGGAAATACCCATCCACCGAGGGTTTATGTACATAAACCCTCGGTGGATGGTCACTTCCAGAAGAGAACCATCCACGCTACTTAGTGTGAAGTTGGGGCAGGGTATCCACCAAAGTTCCCCCTTACTGGTGTCCGCCTAAAGGTCTTCACTTTTGCAGAATGACCCATTTAAATTTTTTTTTTTTTTACATAAACCCTCGGTGGATGGACATTTCCAGGCGAGAACCATCCACGCCACTTGGTGCAAAGTTAGGCCAGGGTATCCCCCAAAATTCCCCCTTACTGGTGTCCTCCTAAAGGTCTACACTTTTCCAGAATGACCCATTTAAAAAATTTTTTTTTTACATAAACCCTCGGTGGATGGGCATTTCCAGCAGAGAACCATCCACGCCATTTGGTGCAAAGTTAGGCCAAGGTATCCCCCAAAATTCCCCCTTACTGGTGTCCGCCTAAAGGCCTACACTTTTCCAGAATGACCCATTTAAAAATTTTTTTTTTTACATAAACCCTCGGTGGATGGGCATTTCCAGCAGAGAACCATCCACGCCACTTGGTGCAAAGTTAGGCCAGGGTATCCCCCAAAATTCCCCCTTACTGGTGTCCGCCTAAAGGCCTACACTTTTCCAGAATGACCCATTTAAAAAATTTTTATTTTTACATAAACCTTCGGTGGATGGGCATTTCCAGGCGAGAACCATCCACGCCACTTGATGCAAAGTTAGGGCAGGGTATCCCCCAAAATTCCCCCTTACTGGTGTCCGCCTAAAGGTCTACACTTTTCCAGAATGACCCATTTAAAATTTTTTTTTTTTATATAAACCCTCGGTAGAAGGGCTTTTCCAGGCGAGAACCATCCACGCCACTTGGTGCAAAGTTAGGCCAGGGTATCCCCCAAAATTCGCCCTTACTGGTGTCCGCCTAAAGGTCTACACTTTTCCAGAATGACCCATTTAAAAATTTTTATTTTTACATAAACCTTCGGTAGATGGGTACTTCCAGAAGAGAACCATCCACGCCGCTTGGTGTGAAGTTGGGGTGGGGTATCCACCAAAGTTCCCCCATACCGGTGTCCACCTAAAGTCCGACACTTCTTCAGAATGACCCATTTAAAAAATTTTTATTTTTACATAAACCTTCGGTGGATGGGTATTTCCAGGCGAGAACCATCCACGACACTTGGTGCAAAGTTAGGCCAGGGTATCCCCCAAAATTCCCCCTTACTGGTGTCCGCCTAAAGGTCTAAAGGTTAAAAGAGTTTACAGAGATTTTAAAAATAAATAATTTAAGTCAATTTGTAAATACAGTGCAAATGAAAAGTTAAAATCTGTCTTTATAATTAATCTTTAATAGATCTTCATATGCACCTAAAATCTACCTTTCGAATCAATCTTTAATAGATCTCCGTATGTATCTAAAATCTATCTTATATTTACTTAGTACTGTGCAAGTAAAAGTAAAAAGGATTTTATATTCATTCATTTATTTATATGGTTAAAATAAAAACCAATTAATTTTATGTATTTGTATATATATATAGATATATATATTTAACAATTTATTTATCACATATTTTTATTATTATTGTTATATGTACATAAAAAATAATAATATATTAATTTTTCCTTATTATCTATTACTTATTATTAATTAGAATTATTTTTATTTTTCCAAACTTTATTGTTTTTATTTTGTTTGGCTCGGTGGAATAAATATTTAAGTTCTTTTATGAACTCTACCTCTCCGTAGCCTGAACGATGTACTGAATCTATAAATTTATAAAACTTACACATTTGAATGATTTGTTCAATATTATGCATACTTACGGAATAAACTTTGTTTTATGTTGCTTAACTCTTCAAAACTCTTTTTTCCGATGGATTTGAACAATTAGAAAATGAAGGTGTATACGTAGTTGCAAGTTCAGGGCAGCAATCTCTATCCCATTTTTTTTTTTTTTTTGATGCCAAATACTTCAGTTGCCTCTTAGACAGCCCCATTACTTTTTTATCGTCCATTATCTTTGATAAATAAGAATTAAGAATATATTAAAATTAATACAAGATTCAAATATTGATGGGAGATTGAAAAAAGATCAATAGATTGGTCGGAGATTATTAAAGGGTTAAAAGATTGATAGGAGATTAATAAAAGATTAAAAAATTTATCGGAGATTAATGAAAGATTAATAGATGCATCGAAGATTAATAAAAGATCAATAGATTGATCGGAGATTAAAAAAAGATTAATAGATTGATGGGAGATTACGAAAAAATATTTCTTACCGACAATAGGATAATAGATTGACGGGAGATTGATAAAGGATTAATAGATTGATGCGAGATTACAAAAATATAAATAAGTATAGAAGATCGAAAAAAAAAAAAAAAAAAAAATTCCTACCGACAATATGATAATAGATTGACGGGAGATTGTTAAAAGATTAACGGATTTGTCATTTATTAAAATTAGAAAATTAACAGAAATTAAAGTAAAAAAGATGGCGGCAGGTGGTAGAGCATAATATGGAACTACCAAACAACCAGTACTTACCTATTTCTTTTTAATTTAATTTTAAATTTAATTTTTTTTTTATTTATTTTTTTTTTTAACTGTTTAAAAAATTAATAAACTTCAAACTCTTTGTAAATTGTGTTAACTCTGTTAAATTTCAATTAGAATTAAAACAAAAACATTTTATGTTTTGTTTTGATTGTTCGGAAATCGAAATCGAAAATCAAATTCGAATGCGAATCGAAAAAAATTATGGTCTATCGCTCTCTCTATTTTCAAAAAGATTAATCAAAAATTTAATCTTTTTGCTATCTCTCTATTATGGTTTGAGCATCGATCTTTTGATCTCTTTATTTTAAAAAAGATTAATCTAAAGATTAATCTTTTTGCTATCTACTCCCTTTTGGTTTGTTGGGAGATTCCTTGAAAAAAGTGTATAACTTCTCGTACATTAAAAATTTGTTGCTACTGCTAGGTCAAAAAACGTAGCTGCGTACCTTGCGGTCGCTTAAAATCTATGATCGCTTCAGCGTCTGGTTGTAACTGATGAAACTGGTGAACAAAAGCTAGCAGGGATTTTTTTATGTCAAATATTTAAAAATATTGGAAGTAATTAGAAATCTGAAACGAGCTAGCCGACGCGAAGATCTGAAGAAATTTATTTTGAATAAAAATTCAACTCGCCGATTCAAAAATTTTCAAATCAGAAAATTTAATTCGAAAATAAAAAATTAGGTATATTTTTAATTATTTTTTTACTTTGAACGGATTTTTAAATTTATGAAATATTATTTTTCGTCTAAACTAGAAGCAATTTGTGAATTCCTATTTTAAAATTGAGTTCATTTTAGCCGGTTGTTTAAGTCGCTATTGCACAGATTGCTCGAATAAACTAATTTGCTCGCCAACTCAACGGCATTGCAAAAGTTTTTTTTTTGATCTAATATTTTGGTATCAAAAAAACATATGTGAAGTACCTCAACGTTTATAGTATAAAGAAAGGAATTTCTTCATCCGTATATACAACATCCTTGCACAGCACTGTTAGAAGCAGTGATGCCATTTGGTTTTTTTGAAAAGTGCCAATTTAGCACCTTAAGCACTTTTTTTCCCCCTTTAAAAGTGCTAGAAAAGTGCTAAGCATTTTTTTTTATTTTTGGTGCTAAAAAAAGTGCTAAATGAAAAAAAACGTCAATAGAGCAATAAATGTCAATAAAAAACAGCGGGTAAAAAAATAAAACCCATCACAAATCTAACCCACGCAAAAAATACCGAAGCATTAGACAGATGACTAACTATCATCAGTCTAAAAAGGCATTCAAATCAGATATTTGATATGACGTGACCTATCAGTATCACTAAAAAATAAAAGAAACTCGAATTCTTAAAATGTGCTAAAAAAGGTGCTATTTAAGAGAAAAGTGCTAAACTAGCACCTACTTAGCACTTTTTTGAAAAAAAGAAAGTGCTAGGGCGAAAAAAAAGTACTAAATCTAGCACTAAAAGTGCTAAAATGGCAACTATGGTTAGAAGTTTACGTTGCTTTGACAAATCAGATTTTTTTTTTTAACTTCATGTAAATTGTAAATATTATTTTTTTCATTAATAAATAATTTGTTTACATACAATTTTATTTTTTTAATAATAAATTCCAATAATTTTTTTTGGAAAATTTTAAAATCCAAAAAAAAATTATTAAAATCATTGAAAAAAAAAAGAACAGTGTTTCGAAATTGTTTAGCACTACAATTCAAAACAAAAACATTTTTTTTGGTGGCAGTGTCTAAGATGGATTGGTACCAATCCTTTATATTTTAATACCTATCTCAAAGTTCCAAAGTTCTATACCATTCTATAGTATTCATTCAGAAATTATTGCATTGAAAAATTTCCAAAAAAAATTGTTTCATAAAAATTCCTGGTAGGTAGGTATGTAGTATTTCAATTTAATTCCATAATAATTATTGAGTTTACACGGAACGACGAAGACACGAAGCAAATGTAGAAGTATTGAGAAAGGGACGGCTCATGAATATAATAATTATGCTCATAATCTTTTATTATGCATGCTTCAATTTTTGTAAATTTTCCGTTATTTAATTAGATATTCATAAATTAAGTTTCACAAAAACTCAACAATTATCTGGCTTAGAAGTTTGGGTACGTAGTATTAAAGTTGTATAACTGAACTAAATAATGAGATGAAGTGCGTCATTGGCGAGTGTTCATCTACATTCACAAATGGAATACGATCTCATTTCCTTCCTAAAGAAAAATTATTCACAAATAGAATACGATCTCATTGCCTTCCTAAAGAAAAATTATTAAGACCAGGGTTGCCGAATTGAGGGTAATTACCCAAAATGTAGGTATTTCAGACCATTCTTGGGTATTTTTTGGGTAATTATTTTTTTTGGGTATTTCATCCATTCCACTATACATGCACTCGGGATATGAAAGAACATACATTTTTTATTGTCGAGCTTTATAACTTTATAATATTTTTCTTTCCTCCTTTCTTCGAATTTTACAGGTCTTGTAACTGATACCCTTCGGAAAGATAAATAAAAATAACATATGGCTGTTCCGTTCTATTTCTCCCGCATTCTACGTTAACAGTTCTTCCGTTTTCTGTTCTGCTTATTCAAGAAATATTAAATTTCGTTGAAAATCGAGTTTTTGGGTATTTTACCCCAAATTTGGGAATTTTCAGATTTTTTTTTTTGGGAATTTAATAACTTCCATTCCGCAACCCTGATTAAGACAAAAATGGTATGATATTTTAATGTGCATGAGATCGGTGAGTAAATGGTATTTTAAATGCCTCAATACACATGCACTTATTTACTTAAGAAAATTTTATCTACACACTTCCATATTAATTAAATTTTATTTACTTTCTTCATTTTGAACTTTTGTTTATTTTTTGCATTGCAAATGTATTGATTGCAACTACCTTTCACCTGCACATTAAAGCAGTATATAAAACATATGTTAATTAAATTTGTTATACAGCTCGTTGTGTATTTATTTACACATGGACACTTGTCAATTTTATATCACTCGACCTGCGGTCTCGTGATTGACGCGTGCCCATGTGTTTTTGTGTATATGTACACAACTCGTTGTAATAACAAATTTTCTTAACATGTGTTACAATCTACTACTATTAAAAATTATTAAGCCAATGTATTTGTGCAAAAATATTAATAAATCATCGGATAACCGTAAAATAGAACGACACGTTGCTTTCTATTCTTAATTACATATGTATTCGCTTGAATGTATATCAAATTTAATTACGAGATTTTAGTTGTTCATTAGCTTGGTGCAGTAAGTTTTGTGTGTGAATTTTATATTACGCTATACTACAATGGAATCGGACGGTGATTTGGAACCAGAAAGCATTCAAGCTGAAAAATCTGCAGAAAATAATATTCCAGAAACATCTAATAGAAGATACCAAAAGGCTTATGACGATTTCTTAAAATGGAAAACATTGAATTGTGCTAAATCGAATTCAGAAGACGTTTTACTGGCGTTTTTTTTTGAGATATCTAAAAAGTGGAAACCGACGAGCGTATGGGCGTATTATTCCATGGTAAAATCGATGATGAAATTGCACGACAAAATTGATATTAGCAGCTATCATAAATTGACTGCTTTCTTGAAAAACAACTCTGTTGGATACAAGCCTGTTAAGTCAAAAGTTTTTTCTGAAGCAGAACTTGATAAATTCATTTCGGACGCGGCAGATATTGAATGGTTAGATGTGAAGGTGAGTACAAAGTCAAATTTTAATGTACAAATGTAAATGTAGTTATTTCAGCATGGCATATTTAGGTTTGTTATCTTAATTTTTTTTTTTCATTACAGGTTGCTTGCATTTTCGGCATCTGTGGGTCATTGGGAACGGACAAAATGTATAGAATTAATGTTGCAGACGTTAAAAACCATGGTAACTTGTTGCTGGTGAATATTCCACAAACAAATACAAAAGTGTCACGATCATTCACGATTACTGGAAAATTCTTTGATGTGGTCCAAAAATATGCTGGTTTACGAAATCCAAGTACGCTTGATCGAAGTTTTTTTGTTAACTACAGAGCTGGAGAATGCACAATTCAGCCAATCGGGAAAAATAAGTTGAGCAAAATGCCACAGAGAATTGCTACATACTTAAAGTTAGCGGATCCGCAGAAATACACAGGTGAGTTTCAATTATGCTAGCAACTTGGGTATGTTAGCAATTACATGTTTTTGATTTGTAGGTCACTCGTTAAGACTAACGTCTGCGTCAACGTTGGTTAATTCAGGTGCCAGTATCGAAAGAATAAAGAAACACTGTGGGTGGCGCTCAAGTAAGGATGCCGAGGGATACATTGAAGACTCTCTTCACTACAAAAAAACAACCGGCGATTTAATAACAACTAGTATAACATCGACCACGGATTATATGCATCACGTTGCAGACGACCACGACGACATAGCGTATGCTGACATACCAGACTTTAGCAGTGCTGACGAGACAATAGAAGATAATATAAATCAATTGCGAGCAATGGATCCACTGGTAGTTGATAAATTGGAAAATTGCAATGACCAATTGCAGAACAAAAAAACAGATTTCGACACAGGTGCATTAAAATCCGCCATTGCTATGAATCAATTGCAAAATCAAAGCTTTCAATATTGCCATTTGCTTGATTAATTTTAATTTTCATTAAATACATAAGGCAGCGAATTAAAATAAAAGAGGGAAAAATGTGATCTTTGCTAATTGTTTGTTTTTTGTTGAATAAAAGAGACTGTTCTTATTTGTTTTTTTTATTTCGCTTATATGTACGGTCTTTAAATATGTTACTGTTAAAATTAAATAATGTGCATGTGATCAGTATGTTGTATTTAGTACCTTAGAATTTAGGTCACTAAATAGTATATTATAAGCGTCAATACACGTGCATCAATACATAAGGGATAATGTAATTATTTAGTCGCTTGTGTACAGAATATATATTGAATAATATAATTGTTTAGTCGCTTATGTACAGAATACATATTGAATAATGAAATCATTCAGTCGCGTATGTAAAAAACAAACAAAGTAACATATCTAAAGACCGTACATATAAGCGAAATAAAAAATGCAAACCTCTCACATACACATTAAAGCAGTATATAAGATATGTTAACTAAAGTTGTTATAACAACTCGTTGTGTATTTACACAAGCACACATGCACACTTGTCAATATTATATCACTCGGTCTCGTGATATAAGTATTGATGAGAGTGCATGTGTGCTTATGTAAATACACAACTCGTATGTAATAACTTTATGATGATGACTTACCATTAGCTAATGCTGCTAAAATTTCATCAAAAAAGAGGAAAAGTGCTTCATCGACACGTGAATTAGAACTTAAAGCAAAGCAATCTTCAGTACCTGCGTTAAAAAGTCCTGTATTGGCTTCTGCTGCAAGTTCTTCATTTATAATTTCCAAATCTCCTCTAATTTTAGTTGAAAAACCTCAACAGAAGTTTGTGATGAACAATCAATCAGTAATAAATCCTGTTACGAATCAGACACAAACTTACCTAAGGTCTAGTCAACCAGGAGGCGGAGGAGTAAAAATAGTTCAAGTGCCTCAACAGCAGGTAAGACCAACAATAGGACTAACCGTTCAACAAAGTCAACCACCACCTCTTTTGATTCAAAATGGGGGAATACAAATTCGCCAGCATTCTCAAATTGCAACAACAACTACTGCTTCAACAACTTCCGGGACGACAACTGTTTTAGGTGGCAGAACATCTGAACAAAAACCGGTTTACCATACTATTGATGGTTTTTGTATTGATTTGACTTCAGCTGCTCAACATGATTCTATTCGATTGCCAAATGGTAAATTAATTCAAGTAAAGAAATCTATAACTGCCAACTCAGCTGCAACAAATAATTTACGAAATCAACATCAACATCATTTTACAATTACTCAACCAACGGTGCCAATATATCCTCAACAACAGGTGCAATCTATACCATCTGCTACTTTACATCCGAATAGTACGAGTTTGCAAATTGTTAACGGTAATCAAGTTCAGTTACCAAATCAATTGTCTGTTCAACAAATAACTCATACAATTCAGCAGCAGACAGCAGCTGTTGTTGCACAACAACAACAAACACTGCAACAAAATCAAACACAACAACAGCAAGCACAACAACGGCCAGCACAACAACAGCAAGCACAACAACAGCAAGCACAACAACAGCAAGCACAACAACAGCAAGCACAACAACAACACCAACAACAACAACAGTCTCGTGTACTCGTGTTAGTTCGCCACACATTCAACCAGACACCCGGTATAGTACATATTTATATAATTTTTTTCAAACGTATTAGAGAAAATACTATACGGCATAATGTATGCATCGGAAAAAAAACTAAATAATGACTTCAGACCTTATGGCGTTATTTTAAATGACATAAAAAATGTATATGTATATAAATATATGTATATACATTGTTTCGTATACTTACAATATTTTCTTTTATTTTTCATTTAGAGGACTAAACAAAATTCGGAAATATATTTTAGATACGAATCTATTGGTATTCTTTATCATTAGATGACGTTTCGGAATTGTAGTCTGACTTTCTCTACAACTATTTTGAAATATGAATAGAATTTTTAGTTTAATTTTATTTTTTATTTTCAGTTGGAAAAGCAAGAAATCAATTACAAAATCAAATGTTCACTGCTATGGAAATATGTCAACATCTGAGTGCAAAAATTCAAAGTTTGACTAATTCAAATCCGTATAAAAATGCTAATAGTTTGGGTGATGTTAAGGAACTTTACATTCATTTAACGTATTTATTTACTTACACCATTGAACGTTTCAAAACTGTGCAGGAAAAATGTAACGATAATATGAAAAATTTTGGATACAAAGCAGACCACACCAAGTTAGTCAAAGGTCACATGACTGCAGGTAAACGCTAAAAAAGATCTTTTTTAATTTTTGTTTGGAATTTATATTTAATTTTTTTTTTTTTTAAAGAACAAACAAGTGATACGGAAGAAGGTGAACTTGAATTGATTGAGCCTCAAACCGCAACAATTAATTTGGATGATTCTGATGATGAAGGTCCACCAGCAATTACCGTTATGAAACCAATAAATAAAGGTCCTAATACTGGTATAAACAATCAAAATGTGCTAAGAGCTAAAAAACAACAACAAGAATTGATAAGGCAACAGCAAAAGCAGCTTGCAGTGACACAGGCCGTAAAAACCGCATCTGTATCATCAGTATCTGTCCGCACAACAACAACACAACAGTTAACACCACAAGCACAAAAAAAAGGTGCTCAAACCAGCTCTGTTGCGACTGAGAATTCGGGTTTGAACGATAATGGTATGCTTGAGGTTGAATTAGATGCTGATGGTCTACAAAAAAATCCATCAAAACCAAAACAGCCACGAAAAAATACGACAAACAAACCAAATCCAACTTTAATTCGACAACATAAGGGAAGATATGCCCAAATTAAGTATAATGATTTCAAGTTAAATCAACAGCAATGTAAAATCCTTATCAATAATTTGGACTTAAGTAAGCCCCACGTTAAAAATGCTATGAAACGCTATGCATCACTTGAAGATGAAAACAGAAGCGAAATTATTTCTAGAATAGATCTCGATGATGATGAGGATGAAGATATTGATCCAAATGACATTTTAAAAATGCTTAAAATAGAAGTGACTACGGATAATGATGAGGTTGCTAACAATGTTCCAGAAATGGATACGGCTATTGATTCCGATGTTAAACCCCTTGATTTTGATTCTGCTTTAAAATTAATATTTGATGAAGAAAAAATTTACAGAAGTGATGAAGAAAGAGAGGAAGAAGATAAGAAAAACACTGTAGAAACGAAAGAAGCTGATTTAGATAGAGAGGAAGAAGAGAAGGAAAACACTTCAAAAACGAAGGAAGCTGATTTAGAGATCGATATGAAATTGGAATTAATTGAACACGAAATTAATATGAAAGAAAAGCAAATTGAAGCAAATAACAAAAAGGGTATTGAGGATAAGAACAGAGATAGTATTGATATCGAGAATGAAAAGCAGAGTAGAATCGAATCTGCATGTAACCAAAATGAGAATGAACAGCCAATTCAAGATAAAACTGAATCCACAAAAAATGAAGAAACAACAGATATCAAGAAAGGGAATGCAACAGTTATGTCGCAAAAATCGGTTAAAAATAATTTAAATGATGAGAATGATGTCGAGATGATATTGATTGAACAAGACAGTGTACAAAAAATGGATGAAGAGCATGTCAGTGATAAAGATTTGCTTGAAGTTGATAAAGATGTCCATGACCTTGATACTCATAATGATATACTAGTTGAGAATCATAATCCGAAGAGAACTGATCAGGAAAAAGATAATATTCAAGATAAAAAAGTTACAAATGATTCGAATCATAATCAAAATAACCACAAAAATGAAAATACTGATGATAGCAGTATAAGTACGAAAGAAAAGCCGACTGATAAAATTGTTCATGACGTTTCTCATCAAGAAGTTTGTGACGCAATACCTGCAAAATCTGCAGAAAATAATATCCCAGAAACATCCAATAGAAGATACCAAAAGGCTTATGACGATTTCTTAAAATGGAAAACATTGAATTGTGCTAAATCTAATTCAGAAGACGTTTTACTGGCGTATTTTTTTGAATTATCTAAAAAGTGGAAACCGACGAGCGTATGGGCGTATTATTCCATGGTAAAATCGATGATGAAATTGCATGAAAAAATTGATATTAGCAGCTATCATAAATTAACTGCTTTCTTGAAAAACAACTCTGTTGGATACAAGCCTGTTAAGTCAAAAGTTTTTTCTGAAGCAGAACTTGATAAATTCATTTCGGGCGCGGCAGATATTGAATGGTTAGATGTGAAGGTGAGTACAAAGTCAAATTTTAATGTACGAATGTAAATGTTGTTATTTCAACATGGCATATTTAGGTTTGTTATCTTAATTTTTTTTTTTTCATTACAGGTTGCTTGCATTTTCGGCATCTGTGGATCATTGGGAACGGACAAAATGTATAGAATTAATGTTGCAGACGTTAAAAACCATGGTAACTTGTTGCTGGTGAATATTCCACAAACAAATACAAAAGTGTCACGATCATTCACGATTACTGGAAAATTCTTCGATGTGGTCCAAAAATATGCTGCTTTACGAAATCCAAGTACGATTGATCAAAGTTTTTTTGTTAACTACAGAGCTGGAGAATGCACAATTCAGCCAATCGGGAAAAATAAGTTCAGCAAAATGCCACAGAGAATTGCTACATACTTAAAGTTAGAGGATCCGCAGAAATACACAGGTGAGTTTCAATTATGCTAGCAACTTGGATATGTTAGCAATTACATGTTTTTGATTTGTAGGTCACTCGTTAAGACTAACGTCTGCGTCAACGTTGGTTAATTCAGGGGCCAGTATCGAAAGAATAAAATACAGTGTACAAAACGTGGATGAAGAGCATGTCAGTGATAAAGATTTGCTTGAAGTTGATAAAGATGTCCATGACCTTGATACTCATAATGATATACTAGTTGAGAATCATAATCCGAAGAGAACTGATCAGGAAAAAGATAATATTCAAGATAAAAAAGTTACAAATGATTCGAATCATAATAAAAATAACCACAACAATGAAAATACTGATGATAGCAGTATAAGTACGAAAGAAAAGCCGGCTGATAGAATTGTTCATGACGTTTCACATCAAGAAGTTTGTGACGCAATACCAGGGCAAGAAGACTAAAAATATTTCAAAAATAAACAAAGTAAAAAAAAATACTTTTTGCGGATATTTTATCAGCTTCATATAAAATGCTATGTTTGATGCTTTTGTTTTAAGACTCAATAAAATATGTAAAAAAAAGTACACAAAAATTTGAGAAAATTTTTACTTTATTAGTAATTCACACAAAACTACGAAAAAGGAGAAAATTGTACATATTTTTTGTTGTATTTTTTGGATAAAAAAAAGAGTGAGCTATCACGTATTAACACTTATTCTACTAGATGATTAAAAGAATTTTTGTTATAAAACTTAAATATCAAATAATAAATAATGTCAAATAATTATGTAGTAATTTGACACTTTTTACTTTTTAATATTATTCATTATTTTTAATTTTTTCCCCACTTCAGAGAATTTAAAATTAAAAACAAAATTGAACCGTCATGAAATGTGATTTTCAAATTATAAATATATTTTAGATCCGGACATTATATTGAGAAAAACGTATAATGTTTATTATTGAGAAAATTAAGTTTCAGTCGAAATCTAGTAGTAGTAAGTAGTATTCGATAAAAATTATATTATCAACATCGAATTTTGTTTTGAGTTTTTATTTTGATTAGGATTTAAGAATTTGACTTCAAAGTTAGATTAAAAAATCTGTTTTTATATTCAATAGACATAATATAGAATTAAAAAAATAATAGAATACTTCATTATTTAATATTATTTTATAAAACTGTTGAGAAGTTTGTTTCTATGATTTGAATTACTATAATTTAAATAATTTGATTTCATTTATTCCTAGAGTTTGGTTAAATGGCGTTTTAACGAGCAGCGCTTGATTTTTTATAATCTCAGTTCCGACCGACCGTTTAAAAAAGGATTGATCTGCTTTCAGCCACGAAATTACAGGCAATAATTTTATGAAGTTTTTCGATGAAAAGATAACTATTTTGTTTCTTTTTTTTTATGTTTTCTTGGTCACAAATAGGTTTTCTTATGAACTTTATATAGATTTATAGAAAGCTTTATATAAGATTTAAAAAATTATTAAAAAACCTTGTATAATTAACTTATAAATTTTTTTATTATATCATATAATTGCAAAAAATATTAAAAATAATTTAATAAAATAATAATAGAAAAAAATAAAGTTATTAATTTTTTTTAATTTCAATATTTATTCTAAAATCGTACATTCTTTCTTTCCAATGTTTCATTTGTGTTCAATGCTAATATATTTCACAATGAACCAGTGGTATTTTTGGTATTGTCTTCTTAATTTTCCAAATCATTTAAATTTTAATGCTTTTTTAACATTATGTAATGTGTTCTTTCGTTGATTTAGTTATTCGATATTCAATTCTTTTGAGATCGTCGTTCAATATCTTCATACAATCACCTTTATCATTTTTATTACTCTGTTGTAATATAATTTTGCTGCATATTCCGGTTTCGGTACTCATTCCTAAATGTTGATTATTATTTAGCTATAAAATTATTTTCCAATTTAAGCCATATTGGCATGATTTAAGAATTGTCTCAGTTTTACAAAATATATACATAATTCTGCGTTGTATGTCATGCTATACAGAAAAAAATATGTTTAATACATTCGAGTGAGTGCAACATAGTTTTATGACCAGAAAAAAAAATTACAAAATAATGTATAGTACAAAAAAAAAACTACTGCAGTTAACTAGTTCAATATAATATAAGGATATTATTTATATAAATTATACCTTACTTTCAAGTTTTTTGTTGATAAATGACTTCAGACTTCATTTGACTATTTAGGTGTTTTATAATTTTTTTTGAATACATTTTAATTTAATTCATTTCATATCCAATTTATATTGGTACAACAGAAAATATAATAAAATAGAAACACAAACTAGTAGACAGACCTTTTTCCCAATTTTTCTAAGTTCTTAATGAAAACAATTTTTAAATTGTACACATTGTATAAATAAAAAGAAGTTAGTTTTGTTCAAAATGGAATATGTTATACATACATACATATATCAAAGTTTCAAGATAAAAGAAAATCTTGTTTACGTAAAATCGTAGAACTTTATAATGTTCTAGTTTCGATCGACCTCAAGAACACAATTTTTGATTTATTAAAAGAAAATTTAATTTAAATTTCTAGAAATCAAATTTTGGACAATGTTTTTTTTTTTTTATTTGAACAAGGTTTTTTTTAATGTGAACATTAAATTAATAAAATAAACTTTTAATGTATTTATAAATTCTTTTTTATTAGGTAATTTCTTTTTATCACTAATTAAAGTAAAATTTTTTTCTCATTTTTTAAATATAATTTTCGATTTTGTTTAAAAAAATATTTTTTTTTTAAATATAGAACTTTTACCATTTTTTTTTTGCTTAAAAAATGGCAAAAAAAATTATATTTTGTAATTTTTATTCTTCAAAAATAATTTTTATAATAATACTATTTTTTTTTTTTTCATTTTTAAAATAGAAAATTTGTTTGTTTCTTAAATTTTATATAATTTCTTAAGTAAAAAAATATTTAATTCTAAATTCTTATTCGATTTTTATTATGTATATTCTAAATATGCTATGTCTATCTAAATCTACAAACATTAATTTTACACAGCAGCCAATTTTACTAAAAACCATTTTCAATTTAAAAAAAAAGAAAAAAAAAATATTAATATTTTTATATGAAAATGATTTGGAAAATTGGCATTTTTATGAAACTTAAGGCTACTAGTACTAAAAGTCTAATAAAATAATTCTTAAAACTAATTGTAAGAAAAGAAAAATGATGATAAAATTCAGAATTCCAATTTTCAATACCAAATATTTATCATTTTAAAAGAAATAGTGATATTATACACATATTTATTCTATATTTTATTTTCTGACAATGAATGCTAAAGTTTCGGCATTAAGTGAAACAACTGGAAAAAATATATGAAATAATATATATTGTTGACAAAATATAGCCTTAGGGTGAAAGACACAAAAATTTAATTTATTTCTTAGAAAAATTCGGAAGTTCGATTTAACATAGAACCAAAATTTACAATATTCGAACTCAACTTTTGCATTTTTTTTTCAAATAATTTTCAACATTATATAACTAACCCTCAGTGTCCAGACTTAAGAGTATTATCGAAAATTATAGAATTCTCTTCTTTCAGTATTTATAAGAAATATCCCCCCCCCGCATAATCTTATAATTTAGTTGGAAAAAGAACCACGCGTTTAATTTAATCTTTCTGTTACTACTGACTCCATATTCACGTATTGAATTTATTTGCAGGACAAACAATAAAAATAACATAAATGGTATTTTCGTGGAAATAAGCATGAGTGACAAATTTATTTAAAAAAAGAAAATAAATGTAATTTCTTGTATAATTAAATCATAAAAATATTAAAATCTTATTATTCTCCTTCAAATATGCTATACAATTTCATCATTTCCAATTAAATGATAATTATGATTTTGCATTATCATTTCACTTAATGATATGTTATTCCTACTTATATTACTTAAATTATTTAAATTATTTGTTGAATTATTATTTGAATTATTTTTAGTATTACTGGGATTAATAATTGAATTACAATTAGCTTTTGCATGAGTTAATATGTGAGATTTTAAATTTGTGGACTGAGCAAATTTCTTATTACAACTATCAAATGGACATACATAGGGTCGATCGCCAGTGTGAATCCGTACATGAGTCCTAAAATAAAAAGGTAGTTTTAAATTTTAAAATTTACTAAAACTAATTAGAAGAGTAATCTTCAAAAATGTTTTGACTACTTATAAAGATTTATAATTTAAAATAAAAAAAAACAAACAAAAATATTAGAAACTCATGAAACAATTTGCTATTAAAAAATATTATATAAAATAGGTTGGTATTTAAGAAAAAACAAACAAATTACCGTAAATTGAAATCCAATGAGAATCGTTTACCACATCCTTCAAATCTACATTGAAAAGGTTTTTCACCAGTATGGACTAATTGATGTCTTTTCAGCTTAGAACTTTCAACAAAAGCTTTTCCACATTCTGCACAAACGTGAACTCGAGGTCCATGAGTGTGTAAATGCTTTCTCATAGCTGAATTATCACGGAACATTTTCATACAATCTTTATGGGGGCATGCAACAGTTCTTTCAAATCCATCAGAATTGCTTGAATTTTGAGTGTTTCTAATTTTCAACATTTGCTTGTCTAATTTAACTAACTCAGCCAATTGCTTAGGATCTAGTAAATCTAAATTAGTGACTTGTTGTTGCTGCTGTTGCATCAACTGTTGATTTTGTATGGCAGGATGTATACTGGTGCTAGCTTGATTTTGTATCGAACCACCACCATCCGTTAATATTACTGAATTTGGCTCTATCGAGGACGAATCGGTGGTACCTGAAACAGATAACAATTGTTGCTGCAATTGTTGTTGTAGCTCTAGTTGTTGTTGCTCATCTTCTTCATCAGGTTGTTGCATCATATATTCAGTATAATCGGGATCTTCGCCATTTGAATTTTCATCATCATCGTTATCAGACGAAGTCGATGACGCCCACTAAAAATTGTTACAAAAATTTAATATTAAATATTATTTTTATTATAGTTACATTATGTAAAATTTAAATATCGGGCATAATTTATTTGATTGTACGGTCAAATATTTCGTTGGTGACGGGACGTTTAATAACTATTATTACTTATATACATATGGATTATGTACCAATACTTTCTTTTGAGAGCTCTTGAAAAGCACGACACTACATTCACAAAATACTTATAGTTAATGGATGTTGATAATGAGACTTGTTTTTAGTGTTAATTTAATCCATTATTATTAAGATTGTGTGCATTTGCAGACGATTTTTAAAAATAAAAAAATATGTAAAGACCTTCTTAGAAACTTTTTTTTAAAGAATTAAAAATGTTTTCAAATTTTAGTCTTACAACGCGATTTTACTTTGTTGATGATGTGACACATTAAAAAATTTTCAATTTAAATAAATTTACTGATCTGAAATATGCATCTTTAATAACAAAATACTTATTTGATATGAAGTAGGTAAATTTTTAAACTAACCATTGTAACACTAAATTCACCATCCATAGTCTAAATTTGTACTTGTTTTTGCTCCCAGCGTTTTGGTTTCAACATTATTTGTTGTTGCTGTTGCTGCCGGGCCAGTTCAGCTTCTTGTTCCTTTTTAATTGCATTTTGAATGGTCGAATTTAAAACCAAATTTTGTTGTTGCTGCAATAAAATTTGCTGTTGTTGCTGTTGAATTTGTTGTTGCGGAAAAGCCAATTGAGTTTGTTGTAAAGCTGAAGCCGAAGCAATACCAGGTTCAGATTTAACAAATATTTCATTTCCCGTCAATTATGAAGGTAATAAGTCTCCACTGTAAACATACAGAGGATGATCACCAGTTATATTTGCCAGGATTTTCTGTTGCGCCTGAGCTTCTGACTTTGCTGCTGCGGCTAAAGGCTGTTGTTGTTGAAGCTGGGCAAATTGTTGAGGATTTAAGCCTGTTGGAAATAAAATTGTGTCTTCATTTTGCAATATTAACTGCTGCTGCTGTTGTTGTTGATGTAATGTTTGTGGTGTATTATCTCTTGTTTCTGTTTCGCAAACAACTTCTTCATACTGATCCTGGTCCTCGTATTGATCTTCATCGACCTCAATTTTATATTGATCATATTGTTGATCGGAAATTTCTGTATTATCAATTACTTGAATAATATGACGTGCATTTGATAAATCAACATCATTCAAAGCGGCAATAGACTGCGACATTATGTTCTAAATTAATATTATTTTATGATATATTGGAAGTTTTTTCAACCACAAAATTGATATTTTCAATTTTAGGCGCAATTTTAGCTTAAATTCACTTGATCAATTCTATATTTGGAAGCAAATATTTTTAAAAAAAACATATATTTGACATATTAGATATTAATAATAATTATAAAAGAAAAACCCAAAAAGCGATATATTTGACTAGGCTAGGCTAGGACATTGCTTTTGTTTATGGATACAAACTATTTCTGGAGAGACAAGAGAGACATTTCCTCACACCTTTCATTTTAAGGGGTTTTATGCATTTTTTATGATTATGACCTGAGTCGAGTGGGGGGGTTGGACATTTGTCCGCGGACCGCGGGACATTTGTCCGTGATTTGTTTTTGTATCGCGGACATAAAAATGACATTTGTCCGCGATTCGAAATGTCTATGTGTTTTTGTGTAAATACAGAACGAGTTGTATAAGAAATTTTGTTAACATAATCCAATATACTGTTTTAATGTGCATGTGTAAGGTAGTTTTTGTTGGTATTTGTCTGTATTGAAATATTGTGAGAACATCTATATGATTTCATTATTTACGCTGATGCATCTAAATGATTTCATTATTAACTCTGATGTATCTTAATGATTGCATGTATATTGACGCATATAATATTCCATTTAGCGATCTAAATTCTATACTACTAAATACAACATACCGACCACATCTCCATTAAAATTATTAAAAAATCTATAAAATTTTGTTAATAATCAACTTTATTACCTAGAACTAATTTTTGTATTTTTTCTAAAATTTGTTCTTTTTTGCCTACAGCAAATAGAGATAATTGTTGAACGTGTCGTTCTAATGTTAAAATTAATTATGAAATAAGAAACAGAGACAAAAATAAAAAATCAAATTTTATTTACTCAGGAAAATTAATAATGATTAAAAAAAAATATATAACAAAATTTTATAATTTACACCCAGATGATATTTGATAAATTATTAAAATTGAAAAATGGATTTGATTATTCAAAATAAGAAGAAAAAAAAATTATACCATTGGGGTGTACGTTGTGTGGTGTCAGATTGTAACTTAGGAAAAACCAAAAACACACAGTTTTTTTCATATCCCAAAAAGGATGACAAAATTTATAATGAATGGATTAAAGCTGTTCCAATTTCGCCAGAATGCAAAGCAAAACGATTATATATTTGCAATAGGCATTTTCTACCAGAATGTTTTGCAAAGAAAAAACTTAAGAAGGGATCGGTTCCGACTCTTGAATTGGGTATGTATTAAAAAATTTCATTTAATATTTATGTAGGTACATACATTGTTTATAAATATTTGAGGCTTGGTATTGTTTTTAAATCGCTGCAATAAAAGAAAGTGTTCATCAATCAATATCTAATAATATATAATTAAGGTACAACCTATAATGTTAAATCAGCTTAATATAAATTAATCCTTATAATATAGCCTTATAGGTATATATGTAAATGCTCTAATAAAAATTTATAATTGCATCCAAAAAAAAAATAGTAACAGTATAATACATACATGTAAAATACGCCTAATTCTGTTTTAACTTTAACACGGTAGATACGTTCCAGGAAAAACCGTGAAATTTTTTTTTTCTAAAACAATACGGTTAATAAAAATAATTTTCTTTAAAATTTCAATCAAATAACTTTTTTTAATCGCGCTAAATCGAATAAAATCGTGTAAAAACTTACTTACTTACTGAATAGCAAAAAAAAAAATATGTAAAGTACACTGCATAATAACAATCAATATTCAGAATATTCCAACTTCAAAAAAATTCAAATCAATTTTATAATATTTAACTAAATTGCTTGTAAATTTATTAATTTTATAATAAGTCTCAGTTTCACTATGTTCAAACTGCATTTCACTTCAATCGAGAACTTAAACAACACCAACGTAAATATAAAGCCATTTACTGAGAAAAAAAACATTGCATTCAAATCATCTTGAGCGCATAAATGTATGAAAATTGGGATTAAAACAAAAACAAAAACATTTATTAAATCATCAATTTTATTATATAATTTATATAGTTTTAGAAAAAAAATCGGATTAAATTGAATAAAAATTTACATTAATCGAACTAATTTAGCTTTATATAGGTATAATTTTTATTCACATTGAACTATTTACTATTTCGATGATAATAAGATACCTAATGCTTATCATTCAAAAATGTTTATTGAAAAAAACTTCGTTATAGATCAGACAATCTTTTAATCCATCTTCTAACGACAAAATTCAAAATATTCCAATTCCATTTTTAAATCCTGATTTCTCTATACAAAGGGTTCTCAAAGGTTTATGTACGAGGAGCCATGCTCGAAAATAGTTAAATACCGTAGAGCCGCAAAATTATCAATGCAAACTTAAATTTAAATTTTATTATCATAATTAATTAATAACTAAAGGTATTTTTTAAAACTCTTATCTTTCAATAAATTTATTAAATGAAATATTACATTTAATACATTTAAAAATAACTTGAAAAATATGTGCTCGAAAATCTGAAAAATTATATTAAAATTGTATAATAAAATACAAAATTTCAGTTACACTTAATAATTTATTGAGCCACAAAAAAATGTCAAAGAGCCGCAGTTTGAGCTTGCTGCTCTATACTATATAAATAGTATACAGACACTATACAAGGTATGATTTTATTATTCAATTTGTATATACGAGTTTAGTTTCATTAATAAATTTATATTGTATCTGCTTGGAATATATATGGGAATATTATTAATTAAATATCTGTGTATAGTTTCTATTGACTGTTAAGGATTCTTTAATAAAAAGATTAGATTTAAGTGTACTGGATAGTAAACTGTCCGGATAGTAAGTAGATCATTGTATGTGTTTATTATCTGTTTGTAAGAAGATAGTTCATTGGGTGTCTTTTTACTATCCTGATTATTATCAAGATTTTTTAATAATTTATTTTAGCAAATTTTAATTTTAATATTTTTTTCAATTTTTGATTTAACGGAAAAAAGCTCGTATTTTACCATTAGGTCTTGAGTACCTACCCCTCTTTCATTTCAGCATGAAAGTAAAAAAAATGAAAATGTTTTAACATCGCATCAGATGTTCAACTCAGTTGTCAAATTTCACATCAATTTTTGTTTAGTTTTACACCATCCGTACTCATTTTTCATGTGTGTGCATAAATAAAGAGTATATTTTTATCTATTCATGCGGCAGATAAAACTATATCTACTGCAAAAACAGAGCTACCAATCTGCAATATTTGTATGTATGCTTTCTAAATATGTTTAATTATTTATATGCACACTGTGTGTTTATTTACATTTGATAATTATTATAATTATGTGTATATATTTATGTATATAGTTCAACGTGTACATTTTTATTTATTTTCCATTAAAAAAGAAAATTCTTATGCAGAAAATATTATGTATGCTTAAAAAATTGTCTGCAAAACTTTTTTTCTGCCGACGTATAGATATTATAGACATAATCTATTTCTCTTTTTTGATAACACTACTGTAACAAACTATCCATGATGACAGATTGAAATTTTTTGTGTCAACTTTTGAAGAATAATTTAAAATCGTATTCGAGATACCTGGTACATACATACATACGTACACAAACACTTTTAGGTAATATTTTTTTTTTGTTGGTATTGACAACAATTCCAGTATGTAAAGATAATTGAGTTATTTTTAAATGTTTCGAAATTTTTGTCATTTCCTTAAAGTTAATAATGACACAAAAATTGATCAACATAATATAAATTTACTCAACATGTCATTCATATTTCAAGGTATAGATATAGAATACATACATATGTATTAAGTACATTGTACTTACACAAAAAATATTTGATTGTAGATTAAAAATTAGGATTTATTAGGTAGGTACCTATACAAAATTATAATAGAGTTTTTAATAATTAAAAAAACACATCAGCAGTTATAAAATAAAAAGAAGTTTTGCTTTCTACAATATTATAATGTACCAATATAAAAAATTAAACAAAATTATATGAAAAAAAAAAAATAATAAATACAAAAAAAAAAAAAAAATAAATACAAAAAAAAAAAAGTCTCAAATTTGAAAAGAAATATTATAAATAACGAAAATTCTAAAAGCGATTTATATCGTGAGTTTCATCAAATTGCACCATCAGAATTTAAAATATTCTACTAAAATACCTACATGTTACAATATAAAAAACATTTGTTTTTGTTTTGATCATTTTAGTCAAATTATTGAATATTATTTAGTACCTACCTAGGTAGAGGTAAATATTTTCAAGAATGAAATAAATTAAAAACTATCAACTAACGAACTAACTAGTTAAATTTCAATTGCTTGTTTTTATATAAATCAAAAAAACAAATTTTTGCCTCGCTAGCTATCAATGTATTAGCAAATTTCTCTTGAAGGTTAGACTACATTTTTTTACTATCTTGACGAAGATACTAAGTAGTTCAATGTATTGGTGAAATTTTATTATTTTATTTATTGTCAATTTTTACTATCTTCTCTACAGGCAGGATTTAAATCAAGATAGTTGACTGCATAGTATAAATAAAATAATTATAAAATTATAAAAAATAATTATAAAAAACATTTTTATTACAGGAAAAAAAAAATAAAAGATAGTTTTTTTTACCGCTGTGTACTTAAAAAAATTATTGAAATTTCAAGCAAAAAAGTAAAACAAACCAAAAAATTAGTGTTGCAAAATAAAATTTTCTTTTAAATATTAAAAATTTAAAAAGAAATTATTTATATTCAAATTTTCTAAAATAAATTAAAAAAAAAAAATTAATTAAAAATAAATTAATAAGAAATCTTGATAGAAATCAGGTTAGTAAAAGGACCTACCTAGTCAACTATCTTCTTACAATACAGCAGTGATGCCAACTTGTCTTTGGAAAGATTCCCTAGATCTGTAAAAAAAAATCCCTAGAATTCCCTAGATTTAAAAGATTTCTAAAAAAAATTTTTTTTAATCAAAAACACTTTATTTGAGATCATTTGGTTAGAAAAAAATAAAATAAAAAATTATTAAAACAAAAATAATAAAATGAATTAAAAAATTTTACAAAACTTACATATCAATAGACAACTCCATCTTATTAATTTTTATTTTTTTCAGAATTAGAAAAAAAAAATTTTTTATTTCTTATTATTATATTTTTAATTAATATTATTTGACGATCAACCAAATCCAAATGACGAAGAAATCTCACAAATTGACAGACACCAGTCAGTCACACTATAAATTTTCAAAAACAAAATCAATCAATCATCAATTTTTAAAATAAAACGGAACAGGAAAAGGAAAAGCATTTAGCAGATACAGAACAGAATAGACGAATAGAAGAATGAAACGTATATACAAATTGACAAACAACAGAACAAAGGAAAAACAAAACAAATTGGCAAAATTTATTATCAACCTTGCCAGACATTGTATAAAAATTGAAAATAACGTTCCCAATATTCAGTAAATTAAACTAATATTTTTCAAGAAATACTTGACACTTTTGATTGCAAACAATGTTTTAAATTATTAAAAAGAATTCAAACAATATTGGACTGAAAATAAATCCCTAGATTTTGCCATTTTTCCCTAGATTGTTAGAAAAATTCCCTAGAATTCTTTAGATTCCTTAAAATTCCTAAAGTGCCAAAAAAATCCCTAGATCTAGAAAAAAATTCCCTAAGTTGGCATCATTGCAATACAGATATAAAACACATACAATGATCTACTATCCGGACAGTTTACTGTCCAGTCCTACGAATAAATACTAAAGGAAGAGTAAATCCGGCTCTAGAAGGAAGTATCTCTCTTACATAAGTTAGTGAGACCAATGCATTAACAGTACAGGGTGTTTTATATAATATCACAATATTTTTTTTCACTATTTTGGATTTCTTGTTTCCACAACACCTTTGAGGTAAAGAATTAGTTGTCAGATAATTTCCACTATGTATTTGTATGCCCAATTGAATTTTTGATCCCGATTTGCCCTTTTTTTGGCGAAGTCGGAAACAAAAAAACCCCTAGGGGTTTGAGGGAGGTGACAGCTCCCCATTCAGTATAACAGTTTTCTATTTTCTGAAATATCTCTGAAATATCTCAACAAGTTTCAGAATCCATTGACTTTATTTTGAAATAAAAATAATTTTACACCTTAACCTAATCCGAGTGTTGTGAATAAAATGTATGAAAAGCATTATTTGGTATTTAGGTTAAAGAATAAAAATGTATGAGAAGCATTATTTAGTATTTAAGTTAAAGAAATGTCAAGTTAAAGAAATGTCAAGTTAAAGAATATGCGTATCGAAGTATATTCCTAAATGCTTATTAAACAATAAGCATTTTGAATTATTATGTAACGAAATATTCAATGCTAAATAATAATGTAAATAATGTAAGTTAATGTTATAACAAAATTAAGAAATAAAGTTCAGTTAGTATTTTGAGTGATAATTAAAAAGTTGTTTTATTTTGTGAGTTATAAGTTAACACCGAGTCCTCTGACTAACATTTACTCTCTGTATATTTTCTTAACTGACTTTTTTATGCACATTTTTTTATGTCAAATATTTAAAAATTATGAAAGTAATTAGAAATCTGAAGCGAATTTTAGTTTGAATTCAAGTTCAACTCGCCGTTTAAAAATTTTCAAATCAGAAAATTTAATTCGAAAATAAAAAAATTAGGTAAATTTTTAATAATTTTTTTTACTTTGAATGGGTTTTTAAATTTATGAAATATTATTTTTCGTCTAAACTAGAAGCAATTTGTGAATTCCTATTTTAAAATTAAGTTGATTTTAGCCGGTTGTTTAAGTCGCTATTGCACAGATTGCTCGAATAATATTTGGTTATTCAACTTTAAAATGGAATTTCGTTTGAGATTTTCATATTAAACATTCTCAGCATTTTGGACGGACAAAATTTACGAATTTGTTTTTTTTTAATTCCTATTTTAAAATTAAGTTGATTTTAGCCGGTTGTTTAAGTCGCTATTGCACAGATTGCTCGAATAAACTAATTTGCTCGCTAACTCAACGGCATTGTCAGTTTTTTTTTGATCTGACATTTTGGTATCAAAAAAACATGTGAAGTACCTCAACGTTTATAGTATAAAGAAAGGAATTTCTTCATCCATATATACAACATCCTTGGTCCAGTCTAATCTCTGCGAAATACAAATTGTTTTTCGAAACGAAGTCACACGACTTTGAAATAAAAAAAATCGTATAAAAAAAACAAGATAAAAAAGAAAAAAACTCAAATAGAAAATTCACACATTCGTATGAGCACGGCAATGTTTTGTTGACAAATTTTGTGCTTAGTAAACTTAGTGTACACACGAACACGATTAATATGAAAATGGAGCCAATCTACATTTTTTTCTGGAACAAAAAATATTCACTTTTTTCAGTCTGCTATAGAGTTATATTAGTCTGTAATGCAACGGACTATCTTTTTAGTATGTTTAATCAATGATAAAAATAGAACGAAAAATAAATTATTTTGTGCAGATCCATTCAGTGAAACTCCATTAATTAAGTATTTATGTTTGTGAGTTATTTTTTACGGAGCTATTTTATATGTATTCATTTATACATACATTTCAAATAGAGTAAAAATTTTGTTAGAAACAAAAAAAAATCTCTTTTGCTTTTTTTTGTTCTCACGAAACTTCGTACTCTCAGAGTTAATAACTTTGTTCGCCATTTTGTTGATAAGTTTGTATTAAATTTTTAATGAAAAATTTTTTCAAAAAATTACAAAATTCCTTTGTTTTCTTTCAAATTAAAAAACAAAATTAATCGAATAAATAAATAAATAAAATTTGAAAATACTGTATTTACTTTTAATATAATTCCGATATTTAATAAAATAGGGCACGCGCAGGTGGGTGGGGATTTGTAAATTCGATTTGTTCACGCAAGAGGTCGAGAAGAGATTTTCTACTTAGAGTTGGCTGTAGCCGAGCTTTAGCTGAAGTCTAGAGATTTCGATCATACTTTTAATTTGGCACAAAAAAAATGGAGGCAACTTTGAGAAGAGATTATGAATAGAAAGTTATCTCTAGAACGGAAAATTAAAAAAAAAAAATTTTTAACGTTATTAATTTTTTTATTTACCTACATAAATAAAATTTTCTCTTTTTTGGGATCTGGGTCGTGCCAAAACCGGCTCAAAAAACAAAAATTACAAATAAAACAAAACAAATCGAATAATTATTGATTTATTATATTACAATTGTTTATTTTTTATATTAAAAAACGTTAAAAAATATTAAAAAACAATTAAAAATATAATTATTAGAAATAAGTTTTTTGTCAAAATTTTTTATCAAAATTTATAATAAAAAAAATGAAAAAATCGGAACATTATTTTCGAGGTCATTTTCTCATTTTTTTTTTAACTCTTCTCACAAAGAGAATTTGAGAACAGCGAAGAAAGCGAATGAGAAAAGACTTGAGATGTAATGATACTTCTGTCTTATTTTGGCACACAGGAAAAAACAGAAAAGCGTCATAGTCATACTCATACATATTGAAATTTTGAATTTTATTGTTTCTCAGACGGCATTTCTTTGCTAGAACTGATAGAAGTTAGACGAATTTTTGTTAACTTTTTGAAAATTAAAAAAAATTTTCTCAGTAAAAAAAATAAAAATTAATAATTTTTTTTTACATCTGATATGAAGGTTTTTTTATATCCCATCGTATGAAAAAAAAAAAAAAATTGCTGATGCGGATTTAATATTAACATTATTTTTTTTATAGAAAATTATTTGTGAATTGAAAAAGACATTTAGTTGGTTTTCTTTTTAATTGCTTTTTGTTTATTTTAAAAAGTGAATTTAATGAACTAAAAAAAAGGATTTTGAAAAAAAAAAAAAAAAAAGTAAGAAAACAGTACTGGCGGGAAGTCAGAATTTTATTAATAATTAAAAATTTAAATAAATTTGTGAAAGAAATTTATAATTAAAGAATGACTCAAAAACAACAAAATTATTATGTAAATCGTGGTAAAATGTATGTTATTGACACTGCCATGGATGCCGATGGTAAATATTAAAAGAAATTAAAAAAAAAAAAAAAAAAAAATTTTGATATTTGATGAAAATTTTTTTCCCTACAAAATTTTTTTCCACTAACACAATTTATAATATTTGGTTATTCAACTTTAAAATGGAATTTCGTTTGAGATTTTCATATTAAACATTCTCAGCATTTTGGACGGACAAAATTTACGAATTTGTTTTTTTTTTTTTTCAATTTCAATTCATACAAAACGTGAAACTCATACAAATCAGATGTTTTTTTTTTAACCCTTAAATTGTAAACATTATTTTTTTCATTAAGAAATAATTTGTTTACATAAAATTTTATTTTTTTTAATAATAAATTCCAATAATTTTTTTGGAAAATTTTAAAATCCAAAAAAAAAAAAATTATTGAAATCATTAGGAAAAAAGAAAAATCAGTGGTCTTGTTGTTAACGTCGTCGTTGCGTTAGCATGGTGAAAAAAAATGTACTATATTGCTTCATAATGAATAAAGTAGATGGCGTTGTTACTGTGTCTTTGCTAAATATATATTGAGTCTTTGATAAACGACATCTATCGTAAAAATAATTCGTTTAAATTGACGCCATTTTTCTTAGTAAAAAAGAAAAAATAAAATAGAGAACTGAAGAGAGAACTGAAAAGAGAAAGAGAAATTTAAGATTACGAAAATTCCGAGAAAAAAAAAATTGAGATAAAAAAAAGAAAATTAAGAGAAAAAAAAGAAAATTAAGAGAAAAAAAAGAAAATTAAGAGAAAAAAAAGAAAATTTAGAGAAAAAAAGAAAATTAAGAGAAAAAAAAGAAAATTAAGAGAAAAAAAAGAAAATTAAGAGAAAAAAAAGAAAATTAAGAGAAAAAAAATAAATTAAGAGAAAAATTTGGCAGGAGAGTGAGAAGATGGAGAGGGGGAATATATACATATATATATACATATCTACATATTTATATACATATCTACATATATATATATACATATCTACATATATATATATATACATATCTACATATATATATGTATACATATATATATAAAAATGAAAATTCTGTTTCTCTGTCCTCGATCACGCCTAAACCGCTTGACGGATTTGGCTGAAATTTTGAACTTAAGTATTATTGGGACCCGAAATGGTTATAGGGTACTAGAAATTTTGATCCGTGGCCCCGACGGGGGAGTTACCTTAGAAGCCGATTTTGCAATTTAGGTATATTCCCATAAAATGTTGTAGCGTTGGACCCGAAAAGCCTATTTAAAAAACTGAATGTTGAAAGGGCTCCTACCGTTGTCCCAGGGCTCAATTCGGGGCTATACAACAAATTTTTTAAAAATTGAAGAAACTCAAAATTACACAGCAATAGCTCTGGAGCAGACGCCAACGGCGACAAGAAAATACGCCGTGCGCTGACCGCCGCAAACCATTTTTTTGTTCGCCGCCGCAAAACATTTTTTTCGAGATTTCAGTGCGTACGCCTTGCGCCGCATTTTTATATTTTGTATCGGCGTGCTAAAAATTTTTCTAATATTTTTTTGGTTAATTATCTTTTTTTCGTTTTTTTTTTTTTTTTTTTTTCGTTTTCTTTTTTTTTTCGTTTTTTTTTGCTCTTTCCTTTTTTTTTAGCACGCCGGTAACGCCGCACGCGCTGAGTTTTTTTTCTAAGCGCGTCGCCGCAGCCAAAAACTCGTCGGCGTCGGACTCTGCTCTGGAGAGTAGCTTAATTTTTGCGTTTTTTGTTTGTTTATTATTTGTTTCCTTTAATTAATAATCGCAACCAGACGTCGACGCGATCATATTTTTAGTCGCGGCGGCTAAGCAGCGAAATTTTCAATTTTTTGGGGCTGCTGCTAAAAAAAAAATTCTTGATCGCTGCTGCGCCGCTGATAATCGCTAACAAAAAAAAAACCGAAAAAAAAAAAAAAACAAAAAAAAAGAAAAAAAAAAAAAAAAACAAAAAAAAGACAAAAATTTTGGTCGCTGCTTGGTTTTTTTTTTTTTTTTTTTAAATTTATATGGCTGCTAGCGATCGCTTTCACCTAAAAATTTGGTCGTTGCTGCTAGGCCAAAAAACGTCGCTGCGTCGCTCGCGCTAGCTCGAAATCGATGATCGCGTCGGCGTCTGATCGCAACGCAACAAATATTTATACGTACATGTTTTTAAAGGTAAATTTGAGGTAAATTTAAAGGTAAATATGAGCCAGGTTTCCGTTCTCAATATCAACAAATTACTCCAATCGAGTTTGTTTTAGCACTACAATTCAAACAAAAACATATTTTTGATAGCAGTGTCTAAGATGGATTGGTACAAATCCTTTATATATATTTTAATACCTATCTCAAAGTTCCAAAGTTCTTATACCATTTTATACTATTCATTAAGAAATTATTGCATTGAAAAAATTCAAAAAAAAAATTTTTCATGCAAATTATTGGTAGGTAGGTATTCTCATTTAAATTTTATAATAATTATTGAGTTTTGACGGAACGACGACGACACGAAGAAAACGTAGAAAAGTCGTGCGAAAGGGGCGGTTCAAGAATTATGGTTATAATCTTTTATTATGCATGCTTCAATTTTTGTAAATTTTCAGTAATTTAATTAGGTATTCATAAATTAAGTTTCACAAGAACTAAAAAATTATCTGGCTTAGAAGTTTGGGTACGTAGTATTAAAGTTGTATAACTGAACTAAATAATGAGATGAAGTGCGTCATTGGCGAGTGTTCATCTAGATTCACAAATGGAATACGATCTCATTGCCTTCCTAAAAAAAAATTATTAAGACAAAAATGGTGTGATATTTTAAAAATTATTGAGCCTGGTCCAAATGATCGTGTTTGTTCGTTGCATTTCAGGTCAAATGATTACAAACAAGAACAACAACAAGAACAAGAGCAATTAGGTAAGAAATTTTGTTTAGAAAAAATGTATTATTAAAAAAAAAAAGAAACATTTTTAATATTTTGTTTCGATTTTAGGATATTCTTGTCAAATTCTAACAGATAATACTTTACCAACAAAAAATTTACCAAAATATCCAACAGTTCGAGGATATAATTCTCATCATAAGTATATTCAAAAATTAGAACAGAACAAATTATTATTGTCAAAAAAGTATAAAAAACAACGAAATCCCATGTTAAAAGTAAAGCAAAAAACTCCTACAAAAAACAAAAATCCAATTAAATCAAAAGATAGAAGAAGAAAATCTTTAAACACGCATTTGACATATACGACAGAGGACGATCATATTTTCGAACAAAATATAGAAAATCAATTATTTACCAATCATACCGATTCAGATGATGATAACGTAAATTTCGAAGAAGATTCTATAGTAAATTCAACATATCTAATCGGAAATAATAATTTAACTGAGTCAAGTTTAGAAAATAATATATTAGAATATTCAGATACTTCAAAAAACGAAACATATTTGAGCGATCCAATTGAGATTAATTCAGAAGATAAAAAAAAATATGTTGATACCAGTTCGATGCATATGACAAAGTCAATTCCAATAATGAATGAATCAACTACAACTTTTGCATCAAAAGAATCAACTTTAGCACCAGATCAAGAAGTAAGATCTTGTGTATGTATTTTAATAATAACATTTTTGCTTTCATGTAAGATCATAGTGATTAATGGAAATTAGAGTGTCAAAAATTCCAATTATTTTTTAACTTCATAATTTGTTGTCAATAGATTTTTTTTGTCTAAATTTTTTTTCCAACATATTTTAATTCTAAAAATAATTTCATTTAAATTTTAGCCCACATTTTCCACTAATCTAAAGCTACAAAAATTGATGTTTACTTCGGTTCGTGACAGATCAGGTAAAATGAAAATTGAAATATTGATGGATATTATTTTTGTTAATAAGTATTTATTATATTGTATTTTTTAATTCAAATTATGTATTGTTAAAAAAAATATATGAATAAAAATTTTAACAATTTTATTTAAACAAATTATTGTTTTTAATTCGTTCACAGATAGTTTTCAAAAATAATATCCATTTTATTTTAATAATGAGATGAAAAAAATATTTTTATTTAAATCATATGAATATTATACCCTATGATCTGTAATACTGTAATTAATTAAGATTATAGATTAGAAATCTGGGGCTTTAGCGACTTGTTGTGAATTATTTTTAATTATAAAATTAAATTGTTTTACTTTAAAAATTCATTAACCTCCTCCCCTATAAAGAACTCTTACTATCGAAGTTTTCAATAATAATTCATCGAAATTTAAAACATAATTCTTTTTTTCTTTAAGGATTTAAGCTTCATTTTGATGATGATGTTGGCGATGATGAGAGACGATTCTATTTAAAGTTATTTCCTTTAGTGAATTTGGTGGGTGAAAAGAAAACTCATTGTACGTCATGTAACGCTCACTTGGGTTGTGCGCCAAATGCAGTTAATTCAATTCGAATGCATCCGATTTTAAAGGTTACTCAGTGCAAGAAATGTAATGATTTTTATAATAGTGGTGAGTTTAGCAAAGGTGAAGATGGCAGTGAGCTATATTGTAGATGGTGTGGTCAAGGTGGTGAAGTATATTGTTGTGCAAAGTGTCCATTTGTTTTTTGTAAAAGCTGCATTTCAATGAATTTAGCTAAAAGCTTAGTTGCTGATATTCGTGATAATGAAACTTGGAATTGCTTTGTATGCTCGCCAAAAATTACATGGCCAATTCGTGCCACTCATTGGGCCCTCACTAACTACATACAGAAGCAAAAGCTGTGCGTACATTTTTTTATTTTTATTACAATTCTTGACCGACAGTAAATTTTTGTTTTTCAGATCTATACAAAGTGGACAATATACTGAAACACAAATACGTGCTTTAATGAAAAAAGATACAAGTCAATGCTGCCCAAATCGTACTCAGTTGTCTACTCGACTAGATAGTGATGATGATGATGATGACTTACCATTAGCTAAAGCTGCTAAAATTTCATCAAAAAAGAGGAAAAGTACTTCATCGACACGTGAATTAGAACCTAAAGCAAAGCAATCTTCAGTACCGGCGTTAAAAAGTCCTGTATTGGCTTCTGTTGCAAGTTCTTCATCTATAATTTCCAAATCTCCTCCAATTTTAGTTCAAAAACCTCAACAGCAGCAACAACAGCAGTTTGTGATGAACAATCAATTAGTAATAAATCCTGTTACGAATCAGACACAAACTTACCTAAGGTCTAGTCAACCAGGAGGTGGAGGAGTAAAAATAGTTCAAGTGCCTCAACAGCAGGTAAGACCAACAATAGGACTAACCGTTCAACAAAGTCAACCTCCACCTCTTTTGATTCGAAATCGGGGAATACAAATTCGCCAGCATTCTCAAATTGCAACAACAACAACTACTCCTTCAACAACTTCCAGGACGACAACTGTTTTAGGTGGCAGAACAACTGAACAACAACCGGTTTACCATACTATTGGTGGTTTTTGTATTGATTTGAATTCAGCGGCTCAACATGATTCTATTCGATTGCCAAATGGAAAATTAATTCAAGTAAAGAAATCTACAACTGCCAACTCAGCTGCAACAAATAATTTACGTAATCAAATACCAAGTGGAGTATTGCAACAGCAACCTCAACAACAACAACATCATTTTACAATTACTCAACCAACGGTACCAATATATCCTCAACAACAGGTGCAATCTATACCATCTGCTACTTTACATCCGAATAGTACGAGTTTGCAAATTGTTAACGGTAATCAAGTTCAGTTACCAAATCAATTGTCTGTTCAACAAATAACTCATTCAATTCAGCAGCAGGCAGCAGCTGTTGTTGCACAACAACAACAAACACAGCAACAGCAGCAATCACAACAACAGCAAGCACAACAACAGCAAGCACAACAACAACAGCAACAACAGCCTCGTGTACCTGTTTTAGTTCGCCACACATTCAACCAGGCACCCGGTAAATATAGAACATATTTATATACTTAATTTTTTTCAAACGTATTAGAGAGAATACTAAACAGCATAATGTATGCATACGAAAAAAAACTAAATAATGACTACAGACCTTATGGCGTTATTTTAAACGACATAAAAAATATGTATATACAATATTTCGTATACTTACAATATTTTCTTTTATTTTTCATTTAGAGCATTGCTTCTCAAACTTTTTCATTTCGGGGCTCCCTAAACTAAAAAAAAAAATTACGCGGCTCCCCAAAAATTATTCGAAATAAAACAACATTTAGTATTCATTTTAAATGGTGTTTTTATTAAAAATAAAATGGATTCAATTCAAAATTCAAATATAAAAATTTTTAAATAATAATCAAAAAGAATCTTAAAAAACAAAGTTTTAAAAATGTATCTATTTTTCCGAGATTTTGTTGTAAAATTTTTTTGAAAAGCAGTTTTAGATTATATTAAAGTTTAATTTAGAAAAATATTTCTTCACAACCTCCGAACTGTTTGATACTTTAAAAGGGTATACAACTTTTTAGAATCGGTTAAGGCTAAGTGCTCGGAATCTCTTCAAAACCTTTTTTTTGTGCCACAAACAGTTCGGAGGTTGTGAATGAAGTGTTTTATCTAAATTAAACTTTAAAGTAATTTAAAACGGCTTTTCAATCAAATTTTGGAAGAAAAAATCGAAACTGGTACCAAGTCCTCTTAAAAATATCTCTTCTCTTCATTTTGTTTGTTTTTTTTTTTTTTTTGACAAAAAAACTGCCAAGTTCCTAAAAAAATGCAGCAATTCTCCATAGGGTTTTATTTTTTTTAAATTAATTATAGTACATTCCCCGAGCTATTTTGTTAATAGAATGCATTGTCATCGACGACGAATCTACCTGCAAATTTTCAGCTCGATCCGATCACGGGAAATGGGTTAATTTGCCGTCACAAACAAACATCCTTTTGTCAATTTAAAATAGAGATAGTAAAAATAATAATTAAAACGAAAAATAATAATCATATTAATAAATTCAATACGACGACATCTTGAATTGAAATTAAATAAAAACTTATAAAAAAAATTTACAAACTTTGAAAATTAATTACAATTTACTTTTAAATAATAAAACTGCACTATGTTATATCCCGTTTTTAATGTTCAAGTTCCTACTAATAATACTAGAGTTTTGTTTTTATAAACTTAGCCTTTTGTGATTTGAATTTTAAAAACGGTTCAAAAAGTAAATAAATTTATATCATAACATAAAAATGTATTTATAGTTTAAGAAAGTAACTTAATTAGTAAATTGTTTATGTACCCTTGCCAGAACTTCGCGGCTCCCTTGGAAGTCTCCTAGTTTGAGAAATACTGATTTAGAGGACTAAACAAAATTCGGAAATATATTTTAGAAACGAATCTATTGGTATTCTTTATCATTAGATGACGTTTCGGAATTGTATTCTGACTTTCTCTACAACTATTTTGAAATATGAATAGAATTTTTAGTTTAATTTTATTTTTTATTTTCAGTTGGAAAAGCAAGAAATCAATTGCAAAATCAAATTTTCACTGCTATGGAAATATGTCAACATCTGAGTGGAAAAATTCAAAGTTTGACCAATTCAAACCCTTATAAAAATGCTAATAATTTGGGTGATGTTAAGGAACTTTACATTCATTTATCGTATTTATTTACTTACGCCATTGGACGTTTCAAAACTCTGCAGGAAAAATGTAACGATGATATGAAAAATTTTGGATACAAAGCAGACCACACCAAGTTAGTCAAAGGTCACATGACTGCAGGTAAACGATAAAAAAGTTATTTTTTAAATTTTGTTTGGAATTTATATTTAATTTTTTTTTTTTAGAAAAAGAACAAACAAGTGATACGGAAGAAGGTGAACTTGAATTGATTGAGCCTCAAACCACAACAATTAATTTGGATGATTCTGATGATGAAGGTCCACCAGCAATCACCGTTATGAAACCAATAAATAAAGGTCCAACTAATATTGGTATAAACAATCAAATTGTGCTAAGAGCTCAACAACAACAACAAGAATTGATAAGGCAACAGCGAAAGCAGCTTGCAGTGACACAGGCCGTAAAAAACGCATCTGTATCATCAGTACCTGTCCGCACAACAACAACACAACAGTTAACGCCACAAGCACAAAAAAAAGGTGCTCAAACCAGCTCTGTTGCGACTGAGAATTCGGGTTTGAATGATAATGATGTATCTTTTAATTTCTTAGCTGGTATGCTTGAGGTTGAATTAGATACTGATGGCCAACAAAAAAATCCATCAAAACCAAAACAGCCACGAAAAAAGACGACAAACAAACCAAATCCAACTTTAATTCGACAACAGCAGGAAAGATATGCCCAAATTAAGTATAATGATTTCAAGTTAAATCAACAGCGATGTAAAATCCTTATCAATAATTTGGACTTAAGTAAGCCCCACGTTAAAAGTGCTATGAAACGCTATGCATCACTTGAAGATGAAAACGGAAGCGAAATTATTTCTAGAATAGATCTCGATGACGATGATGATGAGGATGAAGGTAGTGATCCAAATGACCTTTTAAAAATGCTTGAAATAGAAGTGACTACGGATAATGATGAGGTTGCTAACAATGATCCAGAAATGGATAAGGCTACTGATTCCGATGTTGAACCCCTTGATTTTGAGGCAGTTGATTCTGCTTTGAAACTAAAACTTGATGAAGAAAAAATTTACAAAAGTGAGGAAGAGAGAGTCAAAGAAAAAAAGGAAAACACTGTAGAAACGAAAGAAGCTGATTTAGAAAGAGAGGAAGAAGAAAAGAAAAACACTGCAAAAACGAAGGAAGCTGATTTAGAGATCGATGAAGACATTGATGACGAAATCGATAATGAAAAAGAAATCATTATGAAATTGGAATTAATTGAACACGAAATTAATATGAAAGAAAAGCAAATTGAAGCAAATAACAAAAAGGGTATTGAGGATAAGAACAGAGATAGTATTGATATCGAGAATGAAAAGCGGAATGGAATCGAATCTCCATGTAACCAAAATGAGAATGAACAGTCAATTCAAGATAAAACTGAATCCACAAAAAATGAAGAAACAACAGATATCAAGAAAGGGAATGCAACAGTAATGTCGCAAAAATCGGTTAAAAATTATTTAAATGATGAGAATGATGTCGAGATGATAATGATTGAACAAGACAGTGTACAAAACATGGATGAAGAGCATGTCAGTGATAAAGATTTGCTTGAAGTTGATAAAGATGTCCATGACCTTGATACTCATAATGATATACTAGTTGAGAATAATAATCCGAAGAGAACTGATCCGGAAAAAGATAATATTCAAGATAAAAAAGTTACAAATGATTCGAATCATAATAAAAATAACCACAACAATGAAAATACTGATGATAGAAGTATAAGTACGAAAGAAAAGCCGACTGATAAAATTGTTCATGACGTTTCTCATCAAGAAGTTTGTGACGCAATACCAGGGCAAGAAGACTAAAAATATTTCAAAAATAAACAAAGTAAAAAAAAATACTTTTTGCGGATATTTTATCAGCTTCATATAAAATGCTATGTTTGATGCTTTTGTTTTAAGACTCAATAAAATATGTAAAAAAAAGTACACAAAAATTTGAGAAAATTTTTACTTTATTAGTAATTCACACAAAACTACGAAAAAGGAGAAAATTGTACATATTTTTTGTTGTATTTTTTGGATAAAAAAAAGAGTGAGCTATCACATATTAACACTTATTCTACTAGATGATTAAAAGAATATTTGTTATAAAACTTAAATATCAAATAATAAATAATGTCAAATAATTATGTAGTAATTTGACACTTTTTACTTTTTAATATTCAATATTTTTAATTTTTTTTCCCCTTCAGAGAAGTTAAAATTAAAATCAAAATTGAACCGTCATGAAATGTGATTTTCAAATTATAAATATTTTTTTGATCAATCATCTTTTTTTCATTGTTTGTCTCGTCTATTCCGGACATTATATTGAGAAAAACGTATATTGCTTATTATTGAGAAAATTAAGTTTTAAAAGTCGAAATCTAGTAGTAGTAAGTAGTATTCGATAAAAATTATATTATCAACATCGAATTTTGCTTTGAGTTTTTATTTTGATTAGGATTTAAGAATATGACTTCAAAGTTAGATTAAGAAATATGTTTTTATAATCAATATACATATATAGAATTAAAAAAATAATATACTTCATTATTTAATATTATTTTATAAAACTGTTGAGAAGTTTGATTCTATGATTTGAATTACTATAATTTAAAAAATTTGAAATAATTTATTTCCAGATTTTGTTTGAATGCCGTTTTAACGAGCAGCGCTTGAATTTTTATAATCTCAATAATGTTTTCAGTTCCGACCGACCATTTAAAAAGGATTGATCTGCTTTAAACCACGTAATTATATGCTTTTTTCAGTTTTTCTTGGTCACAAATAGGTTTTCTTATAAACGTATTTGCGATTCTATGTTAAATTTTATTTAGATTAATTTTCTTAATTAATACAGATCTATTTGATTTATATTGGAATATTATATTTGTACGGACCTATAGGTCAAGCTGATTTTTATATAAGATTTAAAAAAATATTAATATTAAAAAACCTTGTATAATTAAATTATAAGTTTTTTTTATTATATTATATAATTGCAAAAAATATTAAAAATAATTTAATAAAATAATAATAGAAAAAAGAAAAGTGATTAATTTTTTTAAATTTCAATATCGCATGAGCCGTTAAGCGTTTTATTCTAAAATCGTACATTCTTTCTTTCCAATGTTTCATTTGTGTTCAATGCTAATATATTTCACAATGAACCAGTGATATTTTTGGTATTGTCTTCTTAATTTTCCAAAACATTTAAATTTTAATGCTATTTTAACACGATTATGTACGATTATGCTATCGATTATGTAATGTGTTCTTTCGTTGATTTCAATATCATTTTTATTACTCTGTTGTAATATAATTTTGCTGTATATTCCAGTTTCGGTACTCATTCCTAAGTGTTGATTATTATTTAACTATAAAATTATTTTCCAATTGAAGCCATATTGGCATGATTTAAGAATTCTCTGTTTTACAAAATATATACATAATTCTGCGTTGTATGTCATGCTATACAGAAAAAAATATGTTTAATACATTCGAGTGAGTGCAACATAGTTTTATGACCAGAAAAAAAAATTACAAAATAATGTATAGTACAAAAAAAAAACTACTGCAGTTAACTAGTTCAATATAATATAAGGATATTATTTATATAAATTATACCTTACTTTCAAGTTTTTTGTTGATAAACGACTTCAGACTTCATTTGACTATTTAGGTGTTTTATAATTTTTTTTTATTCATTTTAATTTAATTCATTTCATATCCATCCAATTTATATTGGTTCAACAGAAAATTATAATAAAATAGAAACACAAACTAGTAGACAGGCCTTTTTCCCAATTTTTCTATGTTCCTAATGAAAACAATTTTTAAATTGTACACATTGTATAAATAAAGTCTTATCACCATTATCGAACTCACTGTCAAAAAGTTAGTTTTGTTCAAAATCCTATTCTCCATTTCAGTTGAATTAAAATATGAGTACATGATAGAAATAGAATATGTTATATTAAATATTAAAGTTTCAAGATAAAAAAAAATCTTATTTACGTAAAATCGTAGAACTTTATAATGTTCTAGTTTCGATTGACCTCAAGAACACAATTTTTGATTTATTAAAAGAAAATTTATTTTAAATTTCTAGAAATGAACATTAAATTAATAAAATAAACTTTTAATGTATTTATAAATTCTTTTTTATTAGGTAATTTCTTTTTATCACTAATTAAAGTAAAATTTTTTTCTCATTTTTTTAATATAATTTACGATTTTGTTTAAAAAAATATTTTTTTTTTAAATATAGAATTTTTACCATTTTTTTTTTTGCTTAAAAAATGGCAAAAAAAAATTATATTTGGTTATTTTTATTTTTCAAAAATAATTTTTATAATAATACTATTTTTTTTTTTTTCATTTTTAAAATAGAAAATTTGTTTGTTTCTTAAATTTTATATAATTTCTTAAGTAAAAAAATATTTAATTCTAAATTCTTATTCGATTTTTATTATGTATATTCTAAATATGCTATGTCTATCTAAATCTACAAACATTAATTTTACACAGCAGCCAATTTTACTAAAAACCATTTTCAATTTAAAAAAAAAGAAAAAAAAAATATTAATATTTTTATATGAAAATGATTTGGAAAATTGGCATTTTTATGAAACTTAAGGCTACTAGTACTAAAAGTCTAATAAAAAAAATTCTTAAAACTAATTGTAAGAAAAGAAAAATGATGATAAAATTCAGAATTCCAATTTTCAATACCAAATATTTATCATTTTAAAAGAAATAGTGATATTATACACATATTTATTCTATATTTTATTTTCTGACAATGAATGCTAAAGTTTCGGCATTAAGTGAAACAACTGGAAAAAATATATGAAATAATATATATTGTTGACAAAATATAGCCTTAGGGTGAAAGACACAAAAATTTAATTTATTTCAATAAACATGTCAATATTTTTCATCATTATATATGTATACGTACAAACTCTAAAATTTACAAATTTGGCAGTGTACCCTTTTTTAACTTTAGAAAAGTTTTTAAAATAAGTAGAATCTGTTTATTCGTTTTTTGCTTAAATGAATACTCTGATATATGCTCAAAACATTCTTTTTCATATTTTTTTTAACATTTTTACAATTCTTTTCAATTTATATTTCTTTCTCTCTTTTAAAGGGATTCTTGATACAGTTTTCGTGGGCTTTAAAAAAATATTTTTCAAAGGTTTAAAGCCGCGTTTCGAGAATAAATTTATCTCTAATAACTTAAAAAAAATTTATTTTAAGGAATTCTTTAAATGGAAAAAATTAAAAAAATATGCAAAAAGAGGGTTGCTAATGTTTTGGGCGTTTTCAGTTTATAAAAGTTTAAAGGAAACAATTTTCATACCGCATCTACATCGCTGTATTTTTGAATACTAAACACATTGTTTCATGGTACAGATTGCCAACAATATAATTTTGTTCACTATTTTCTTCTTTTTTTTCATAAAAATTAATTATTGTTAGTTCACATTTTTAATACATGTTGTTTATATTGTGATGCTTAAATGAAAAATTTATTGATTTATTTTTATCTACGAAATTATATTATTGCACTCCTCAGGATGCCAGGTGTGAATTTAAAAGACGAAATTAAATTAAAAAGTAATATGCACATTGGACGCAGAATTGTCCATAATTTCTAAAGCACTCGCCGTCCATAAAAATGTTTTTGTGGGTTCTGGATTTAGAAACTAAGTACAAATCTGCATCGAATGCGGGTATAACTTTTTAATTTAAATTCGTCGTAGAAATTTACTCATCAATAAATTTTTATTTTTTTATTTAATTAAAAAAAAAAAAATCAATTTTGTTTCATTTATGGTGATTTTTGTTAATAAATGCTAACGTATTTGAACCTCTCTATTTCTTTTCGAGAAAACTATTTGAAATATTTTTTTTTGGTCATTATCAATAATACAAGCCCTTCAAAAAAAAAAACAAAAAAAAAATGTCGATTCATAAGCAAGATGCTAACTTTATAAAATGCTTAGAAAAATTCGGAAGTTCGATTATTGTAAATTTAAAATGGAACCAAAATTTACAATATTAATAACTTTTGCATTTTTTTTTTAAATAACCCTCAGTGTCCAGACTTAAGAGTATTATCGAAAATTATAGAATTCTCTTCTTTCAGTATTTATAAGAAATATTTTCACCCCGCATAATCTTATAGTTCAGTTCGAAAAAGAACCAAGCGTTTAATTTAATCTTTCTGTTACTACTGACTCAATATTCACGTATTGAATTTATTTGCAGGACAAACAATAAAAATAACATAAATGGTATTTTCGTGGAAATAAGCATGAGTGACAAATTTATTTAAAAAAAGAAAATAAATGTAATTTCTTGTATAATTAAATCATAAAAATATTAAAATCTTATTATTCTCCTTCAAATATGCTATACAATTTCATCATTTCCAATTAAATGATAATTATGATTTTGCATTATCATTTCACTTAATGATATGTTATTCCTACTTATATTACTTAAATTATTTAAATTATTTGTTGAATTATTATTTGAATTATTTTTAGTATTACTGGGATTAATAATTGAATTACGCTTAGCTTTTGCATGAGTTAATATGTGAGATTTTAAATTTGTGGACTGAGCAAATTTCTTATTACAACTATCAAATGGACATACATAGGGTCGATCGCCAGTGTGAATCCGTACATGAGTCCTAAAATAAAAAGGTAGTTTTAAATTTTAAAATTTACTAAAACTAATTAGAAGAGTAATCTTCAAAAATGTTTTGACTACTTATAAAGATTTATAATTTAAAATAAAAAAAAAACAAACAAAAATATTAGAAACTCATGAAACAATTTGCTATTAAAAAATACTATATAACATAGGTTGGTATTTAAGAAAAAACAAACAAATTACCGTAAATTGAAATCCAATGAGAATCGTTTACCACATCCTTCAAATGTACATTGAAAAGGTTTTTCACCAGTATGGACTAATTGATGTCTTTTCAGCTTAGAACTTTCAACAAAAGCTTTTCCACATTCTGCACAAACGTGAACTCGAGGTCCATGAGTGTGTAAATGCTTTCTCATAGCTGAATTATCACGGAACATTTTCATACAATCTTTATGGGGGCATGCAACAGTTCTTTCAAATCCATCAGAATTGCTTGAATTTTGAGTGTTTTTAATTTTCAACATTTGCTTGTCTAATTTGACTAACTCAGCCAATTGCTTAGGATCTAGTAAATCTAAATTAGTGACTTGTTGTTGCTGCTGTTGCATCAACTGTTGATTTTGTATGGCAGGATGTATACTGGTGCTAGCTTGATTTTGTATCGAACCACCACCATCCGTTAATATTACTGAATTTGGCTCTATCGAGGACGAATCGGTGGTACCTGAAACAGATAACAATTGTTGCTGCAATTGTTGTTGTAGCTCTAGTTGTTGTTGCTCATCTTCTTCATCAGGTTGTTGCATCATATATTCAGTATAATCGGGATCTTCGCCATTTGAATTTTCATCATCATCGTTATCAGACGAAGTCGATGACGCCCACTAAAAATTGTTACAAAAATTTAATATTAAATATTATTTTTATTATAGTTACATTATGTAAAATTTAAATATCAGGCATAATTTATTTGATTGTACGGTCAAATATTTCGTTGGTGACGGGACGTTTAATAACTATTATTACTTATATACATATGGATTATGTACCAATACTTTCTTTTGAGAGGTCTTGAAAAGCACTACACTACATTCACAAAATAGTAATAGTTAATGGATGTTGATAATGAGACTTATTTTTAGTGTTAATTATTAAGATTGTGTGCATTTGCAGACGATTTTTAAAAATAAAAAAATATGTAAAAATCTGTAAGACCTTCTTAGAAACTTTTTTTTAAAGAATTAAAAATGGATCAAATTTTAGTCTTAAAACGCGATTTTACTTTGTTATGATGTGATACATTAAAAATTTTTCAATTTAATTAAATTTACTGATCTGAAATATGCATCTTTATATCTTTAATAACAAAATACTTATTTGATATGAAGTAGGTAAATTTTTAAACTAACCATTGTAACACTAAATTCACCATCCATAGTCTTAATTTGTACTTGTTTTTGCTCCCAGCGTTTTGGTTTCAACATCATTTGTTGTTGCTGTTGCTGCCGAGCCAGTTCAGCTTCTTGTTCCATTTTAATTGCATTTTGAATGGTCGAATTTAAAACCAAATTTTGTTGTTGCTGCAATAAGATTTGCTGTTGTTGTAATTGAGCCAGTTGTTGCTGTTGAATTTGTTGTTGCTGCAATGCCAATTGAGTTTGTTGTAAAGCTGAGGCCGAAGCAATACCAGGTTCAGATTTAATAAATATTTCGTTTCCCGTCAATTGTGCAGGTAGTAAGCCTCCACTTAAATCTCCACTGTAAACATACAGAGGATGATCACCAGTTATATTTGCCAGAATTTGCTGTTGTGCCTGAGCTTCGGACTTTGCTGCTGCAGCTAAAAGCTGTTGTTGTTGAAGCTGGGCAAATTGTTGAGGATTTAAGCCCGTTGGAAATAAAATTGTGTCTTCATTTTGCATTAATAACTGCTGCTGTTGTTGTTGTTGATGTAATGTTTGTGGTGTATTTTCTCCTGTTTCTGTTTCGCAAATAACTTCTTCATACTGATCCTGGTCCTCGTATTGATCTTCATCGACCTCAATTTCATATTGATCATATTGTTGATCGGAAATTTCTGTATTATCAATTACTTGAATAATATGACGTGCATTTGATAAATCAACATCATTCAAAGCAGCAATAGACTGCGACATTATGTTCTAAATTAATTTTATTTTATGATATATTGGAAGTTTTTCCAACCACAAAAGTGATATTTTCAATTTTAGGCGCAATTTTAGCTTAAATTCACTTAATCAATTCTATATTTGGAAGCAAATATTCTAAAAAAAAAAAGAAGAAAAAAAAAACATAAATTTGACATATTAATAATAATTATAAAAGAAAAAAACACAAAAACCGATATATTTGGCTAGGCTAGGACATAGCTTTTGTTTATGGATAAAAAACTATTTCTGGAGAGAGAAGAGGGACATTTTCTCACACCTTTCATTTTAAGGGGTTTTAGGCAACTCAATGATAATGACCTGAGCGGTTATATCTATGGATAAGAAATAAAGTATGGATTTTTCAGAAACTGGATGGGAACATTACCTATCTTAATTGAGGAGGAAAAAAATTATATTTTCTCTTACAGCTTAGCACATATAAATAATTAGCAAAAATTGGAAAAAATTTTAAATCTAGGTAGGTATACCTAAATTTAAATAAAGAAGAAATAATCTGACAAGGCTAATATGAAAATAATTTTATTGGCAGGTAGATATAGGTACCTTACCTACATACATACATACTACATACACAAATGATAAAAATTAATTATTAGATAATTATTTAGATTACAAAAGTATAAAGTCTACAAGCAATGAACAAAATGTAAACATCTAAAAAATAATTGTGTTCAAGGTAGAAAAAATAATACCTAAACTTTTTAACTACTTATTCAGACATCAAAAAAAATATTTAGTGAATGAAAATAATAAAATTTTGAAATTATTTACAAACGCCTATCGTAGATACCTACTTCGTATTTGACTAAATTAAATTTCTTAACTTTTAACTAGGTATGAAATTAATAAGTATTTAGTTTTTTACGTTACTCACTAAAGCTTAAAATCTCATATAAAAGAAGACTTCTTCTTAAAATAATTCACATAATAGGTTCCTCCCTAGTAGGTCTTTTTTTTTTTTTTTTAGAAATGAGAAGGTCGTAAGTATAATTAGACGCGTTTCGAATAAATAATGAAGGTAGGTATTCGAGGTAGGTAGATATTCTAAAAAATAAAACCCATTAGTTCACTGTTCCGTAGGTAGTACCTACCTATCTTCAACCTACTTATGTAACCACCATACGTTAAATATAATGATTACATATTCCTATCTATGACTATGATAGTGTAATAAAGTTTTCTCATCGCTTCGTTGTAGATATGTAAAATCGATAAAATTTTCACAATTTGGGATTTGTCAACCGAAATAGTGAATAATGAACACAATTAAGATATCTACTCATCTACCTAGTTAGATACAGGTTACCTGCCTAATCTTGGTAATCGACGCCAACCTATCTAATTTCGGAACAGAAATGTAGGTATGTAGATGGTATGACGTATATTGAATAAGGTAGCACCTACCACCTACCTACCTTCTAGTTCTACAGAATTAAAAAAATATCCTAAAATTATTTATTAAAACATTACCAAATAAAAACATTATAAAGATTAAATTCAGAAATTCAATGTCTAATTTTTTCTTCATCGATCATTGCTTTTTGAAAAGTTTTAATTTCCACTAGAATTTTTTTTTTTTTTAATTTTCAAATTCCCTTTCTTTATAAAATAAAGTTGATTTTGTATATATATTTTTCTTTTTCCAAAAATTGGAAAAGTATTGTAAGCACATATTTTCATCCCTCTGTCAAAGAACTGACAATTTGCGCAAACATAAAAATTAGAAAAATTTAGAGCCCGTTCCCAAACTGAGATTATTTTAAATCGTAAAATATACCTTTTCTGCTCAAGAAAATTCCTTTTTTTCAGAAATTGAAATAGGCTTGACATTTAATCTGTATCATCTGCAACGTCTGCTTAAATTTTCAATTTTTGAAGTTTATACTTCTTTAGCGGCGTTTGATGAAATTTGGTAGAGGGTAAAAATCCATTTTCATATAGAATTTTTCTCAGAATCGTCATCATTTTTCTCAGAAAAATTAGAATAAGAATACTTATTTTTTTATTTGTTTTTTTTTTTAAAATGAGGTGCACTAAAAAGTACACCTATAAACTGAGTTTGTTATGGAAAATTTAAAATTTCCCTTTGCAGATTTTTAAAATATAAAATATCATTTCGGAACGATTTTTACGTCAAAAAATCTTGATTTGTAAAATAATTGTAAAATAACAGCTGTAAAATCGTGTCGTTCCAAAACTAGAAATTCTAGAAACTAAAATAATTTCTCAGTTTCTAAAAAAGTTTCAGTTTGGGAACGAGCTCTTAGTTATCTTTGATTTTAGGAATAATTTTGAAATCATATGAATTATGTAATCCGAAAGGAGTTTTTGAAAATAATTGTTCACAGAAACGCATAAATTTTTATGAAAATTTTAAATAAAAACAATTTCAAAATCAAAATTAAAATTAATCAGATTAAATTTGTGTTAAACATTGAAATTTAACTGGGCAATAAAGAAGATTTTTTTTTTTTTTTGTGAAATGGCTATAAATTGATTTAACATCTTCATTGCACTTTTATTTCTTACTCTAATTTTTGTATTTAGTAAATAAATCTGGAATATCGACGTTTTAATATTTCAATGGTTTCTAAAATTTTTAATATTTTTATATACCTAGTAGATACTATTATTATTCTTACTTGAAGAAAATAACATTTTTTTCTATTTAATATTTAAAGTTAAAATTATAAATTTAAAGTTCGATGTAAACAAAAACTAATTAATCATGAATATTTTTTTTTTTAATACCTACCTAGTTTCGATCTTAAAATTCTTCAGAAAATAATAAAATAATTTATAATTACGAAATTAATAAATAATAAATAAATAGGTAGATATTTTTTTTATGGAAAATTTTTTTTTTTTTAACATATGAGACGGGCCAGCTTAAACTTGAATCATCTGTAGTGTTGTTGACAGTATCGTTCAACTTGGTTGATAAAAATTAAATAATTGTAATATTTTGAAAGATGCAACAAATTGAAAGACATCTAGTGGGTAGTACCTAATCTTGAAAGATTTTACAAGGCAAGTTTTTTTTTGTGCGTCTTTTTTGAACTGTCAACAAGTTGGAAGACAAGTTTTATTAACATTGAACACCTTTAAACAATTTTTCAGAACTTTAAGCATAATACAAACAAGTTGAATGTTGTCAACTTAGTTTATAGGTTTGCAGTGAAACTTTCAACATGTGTTGAAAGACCAGATGAACACATTCAACCCGTCTAAATCGTGCTTAAGTGTCTGTTTCCAGCTTCCAAAATTGTCATTTTGTATTGTATTTGGAGACTTGGAGTATATAGTCCAAATAAAATGTAAACAATGTAAATTTGTTTTTCTAACTTCTGTTTGTTAATGCGCAATGGCAATGCTCTAAGTTTTTTCTCACCTATAATTTTTTTCTTTCCCGGCACAAACACAAACAAAAACTTCCCGGTGTTCTTTTTTTTACAGAAATTTAGAAAAAAATCACCCTCTTTTTTCATTAATTTTTTTCTGTCGTTCCATAATTTCCAATAAATTTTAACCTAGAAAGTTCTCTAATCACATTTTTAAATTTTATTTTAAATTTTAATTAATTATTTATTGTTTACATGTTTTCCTGTTTTATTATTTATTTTGATTTTTTTTGTTTATATTTTTCCTTAAAAAATTTCCGAGTGAGAGAACAACAAAACAAAAAAATTCAAAATGGTGTGAACCTTTCGAATAATGGACGATTTTTCTGTCATTAAAATAATATTATTTTGCAATTTTAAATTTTACATTTATTTATCTTACCAAAGTTTCCTTCTTGATTTCATTTATCAATTTTAAATTATTTTTTTTTTACAATTTGGAATTTAATATTAAAAAAAATATTTAATTTATTTTTATTTCTACAAATTACAAAAATACAAATTTTTTTTTATTTAAAAATGTCTGCCAATATGGCTTCAATTTTGTATTTCTAAATTTATGATGGATTTACATTTAGAAGTTAACTTTATATTGGATGACTGAAACGCAAAAAATATTTCCAATTTATTTACAATACTTTTATTTGTATAATTATTTTGTAGAATTTTATTTTTAATAAATTTATCAATTAAAATAGAAAGAATATTATATTTGTTTATTTCATTTTGAAAATAATTAATTATTAGTAAAAAAATAATTTTTGGTATACATTTTAAATTGATTTACCAATGAATATAAACACTGCTTAAGTACGGTTTCCTGACTGAAGCCTCAAGTCATTGAAAAAGTTGAACAAATTATTATAGAATAGCGAACCGTACTGAAGTGAGTGAGCTGTTTATTATTTTCAAACACCAACCGCAGAAAGAATGAAGAAAAGAAACTGGTGAATAAGTAATATCCTTTTTTGTAATTATGGTGGAAAAATATATAGAGTGCAAAACATGAAATATCCTTTTTTGCTAAAGAAAATTCCTTGTTAGAAATTGAGATAGTCTTTACATTAATTTTAGTTTATATTGATATTGCAGGTTAAACGTAAACGTTAAGTTTCAGCTCACTTTTGGATGGTTAACTGTAGTTTGTTGTAAATAACATTGTACACCTATTTCATAAAGTAAAGTATCTGCCATAGAAAATTTATTTCGTCCCGCCAAAAAATCTATGTTTTTTTTTACTCAAAATCTATCATTGTGTTGAATAAAAATGATCAGGGATGAGATGGTTGCTTTTTTAAAAGTTACGAAATAAAACAAGACTTTTAATTTTATAAACTCATCACAGACAACATTTTATTTCTATTTTTTCTAATTTTTACATTTTTATTAAAAAAATTTAAAATAAAATATATGCGCACACGTATGAAAAAATGAATTAAATAAATTTTATTGAAATTTTCACAACATTTTAAATTACATTCAACGTTTGTAAGAAGGGAAGCTAATTTACTTACTAAATTATTTTCTGTTACATGTGAATCGAAATTTTCAGAAAACTTATCCTGAAATATTTTAATATAATTAAGAAAGTTTTGAGGAGGAACTGTTAATTTACATTTTTGAAACTGTTTAAAATTTACGAAAATAGCATTTATTTTTTTCCCATTTTTCACTTTTCAATTTTTTTTCATGTTTTTTTCCACAAAAAATTGGTTAAAGTTAATATTAATTATTATTTTAATTTCTCACATTTAAATCACTAGCGGTTGAAATTCAAATTAGCTTTAAGCTTTAAACAAAAATTCTCACATCCCTAAAATCGAAAAATTAAAGCAAAACAAAAATCATATGATTTTTATTTATTAGTATTGAGTATTTAAGGGAAACTATGACGCGCTTAAGGCCAAAAAAATGTAAACAATGCATTTATTTTATAAAAGAACCAGGTGACTATGATAATTTTTTGTCTTTACAAAAAGATTAAAAAATTGTAAAATATAAGTAATTTTACGGTTTTCGAAATTTTTAAAAATAAGAAAATAGTTTTAAGTCGAAAATAAAATGAAATGAACTCACTTTGTTCTAAAAAAAGTGCTTAATTTTGGATTTAAAAAAAACCTGCGAAAAAAACGTAAGTAAAAGGAATCAGAAAGGCACCTTGTAAGAGGGTGGTAAATTTATTTTTTTTTTTTGCATAAAAATTTTCGTTGTTCCTTGTTACTCTACTATAGAAATATGTTTACTCTGTAAATAACAACACAGCTGACAATATTTTCACAGTTTACTTTACTTTAAAACAACAAATGAAAAAGGAATCGTAAAAAAAATATTTGAACGCCGATGCGACGGCGAGAAAAAAATGGTTTCTGTCATATATATATATAGCATATATGTATGTATATATGTTACGGGAAATGTGCGAATTCCGGTAAATGTGAGTTTAAAAACCATTAATTTTAAAATTACATTACATTTACCGGCCCGATTGGCTCCATTTTTGCGGTGGGCGTAGAGGGGGTACCCCTTATCCAAATAGGGGAGTGCGGGGTGGCGGGCGGGCGAACTGGTGGTCGGTCAGTGGGATTTGCGGCGCGCGCCACCCCGCACTCCCCTATTTGGATAAGGGGTACCCCCTCTACGCCCTCCGCAAAAATGGGGTCAATCGGGCGGGTAAATGTACTGTAATATTGACATTTACCAAAAGTAAACTCACATTTACCGGAATTCGCACATTTCCCGTAACATATATATTTCGATGAAATTTACAATATAGGGGGCTTACCCTTATGATGGCCAAAAATTTATTAGCTAGGTTTCATTTGTGAGAAAATTAAAAAACCCGCAAAAACTGCGAAAATTAAAAAAAAAATCTTCCTCTTCAATTCTGAACGTTACTCATCTTAAACTTAGCCTTTTTAAAAATGAATCAGTTAAATATTAATCAGTCCTGAGTGAATGAATTTTTTTTTCTTAATTAAACTTTAAAACAATCTAAAACGACAAAAATATTTGGGACTCTCACATCCTCTTAATAAACAAAATGAATTTTGTACAAAAAAAACAATACCAAAGCAAAACCAAATGTACAGTATACAAAAAAAAACACAAAATACAGTATACATATAGTCTGCTGTTCACAAATTACGTAACGCAATTTTTGCCGTGACCGCCTCCCTCCCCAAGGATTAACGTAAGAAAAGTTAAATGACTATTTATATATAGAACATTTTCGTGGACGTACTGTGATAAGTTCAAAGCAAAATATGTAAAAAAAATTATTTTATAAGTATCCAAGCTTCAATTTATGTTAAATTTGTATTATAACAACGATCATTGAAGATAAGTATAAATCAAATATACCTATGTATATTTTTTAATTTTACAAAATATTATGTTTGTAAATATTATGTTTTGTAAGAGGAGTATCATTGTGTACACAACATAAACAAAACGTAAATAAGTTTAGTAAATGCATTCATTCATAAATTTATTTATCAATTTATATTATTTTTTAAACGATTTTATTTAAAACACAAACTATGTCTTTCATTCAAAACTAGGAACTGATATTTGATACATTTCCCGTGAACCGATTTTTTTGAAATTTAGGACAGAACCTTATGTCCAGTGACACTACCATTTTCTTCCAACTCCAACTCACCGATAACGATAACCCACAGAACCTTATTTCCAGTGACACTACCATTTTCTTTCAACTCCAACTCACCGATAACGATAACCATTTTCTATCAACTCCAACTCACCGATAACGATTACACCGACGAAATAAAATAAAATTTTGAATAAAATATAGATGTATATATACAAAATTTCAGAACAATCGGTTCGGAGGAAGTAAGTCGAAAGTTAATTGCAGATTCATATTCACTATTGCTTTATGTATGTATGCACATCACATTATAAGAACAGAAAATTAAAAAATATTATGACTGATTAATTGGATTTTATAATCTCAAATTAAAGTTAGTAGTAGTCTTTAGTAGTTTGGTCTATTATAAGTATTTAAATCATAAAATCGTGTAAATTAAAAAAATGTTTTTTTCTTCATTAATTCAATTTTGTTTTGATCGTTGTTTTCATTGAAAACGAAAGCTTTGTGCAAAAAAAAAATTATTCAGATTTTTTTTTCAAAGATTTTTTATTTACAATTTTCATTCATGAGATCAGTTTACATTTGCGATTCAACAAGATTAATACAATATTTTTTTTTTTTATTTTCATTTTATTAATGCTTTTTTTTGCATTATTTTCGATCGACTAATCAAAATAATTATTTCAATGTGAAGTAATTACTTACCGGAAAAAATAAAAAATATAAATATTTAGCATAATGTATGAGAGGTATATGAAATTTTTTTTTTTAGATTAGTTAGTGCATAAAGATATAAAAAAATTCACTTATATATTGAAATAAATTAATAATTCTAATTGCTCTTGTTTAAAAGAATATTCAACATTTAGCGATTTAACTGAAAAACATAGTGGAAAATTGTGTAAATTTTACAAATAATTAATTAAAAGAAATAAACTGCGAATTTTGGTTGATAACATTTGAAATAGAATAATTCGCTGAAATAAAAATTTCAATTCTGAAACTTACTAACCTTGTTAAAATACTTCCAAGAAAATTAAATTAATACTAATAAAGCTATATAACAGTTCCAAAATATGTGAACAGAATGATCAACAAGCTAAGACTCGAAGAGATATATACTTAAGTTAATGTAATATTCAAAATGTACGCATATGATGCTTGTTAATAAAACACTAATGTAACTTCTGAAACAAAAATTTCATAAAGGAATGCAATTTAATAAAAATAAAATTGTGTAACATTCATCTCAAGGATTGTAAATGATAGGTATCAAGTGAAACACTCTGATGAGTCCTGAGCTTGACAACAGGATGAAACAATTCAATAATCTTTTCAGTAATTTCAAGTAAAAAATTCTCGAATAACGATTATGCAATAGATTTCATATTAATAAGTTTCAAATAAAAAATTCAATTCTGAGGGCTTAATAACGCTTAAATTCTTCAAAAAAAAATAAAAAAAAATAACTATTCATAAATTTTTCATAATAATTTTTAGAGTTTCAAGTAAAATGTTTTAAATATTTAAATAATATCTATTCTACAGCAATATTTTTTAAGTTTAAAAGGGTAGAATTGTCCATATTCTATTTAAAGAATATTTATTTGAAATCATAATACATGAATGCCTTAAATTTTTATTTATTTTTAATTTTTCAGAAACACATTTCTAATTAAAATTTAAGATACAATAATAATCAAAATGGATAAATCTTGATAAACAATAAAAGCGTTTTTGAAGTTAAATAACTTTAAATGTGAATATATTACAGCAGTTTTTGCAGATTACATTTATAGCCAAAAATTCGCCCTGTCAAATAATAATATTAAATGATTAACTAAAGAATGCAATATGGTAAGTAAAAATAACTTTCAGTACATAGTTTTATTAATATTATGTGTATCGAAATAGTGATGTATTTATTCATTATTTAAATTTTACTGACTGAACTTAGAAAAAAAAAATCCTTTATTTCAATTAAATTACAACTTACTTATCTTGTAAAATGTCATAAAAATAATTCTATATTTTAATTTGATTGAATTAAATTTAACAGATATTAATTGCAACAAGTGAATGCAGATAACGACTTTATAAAAATAGATTTTTTTTTTCTTGCTTCAAATAATTAAAAATGATTATCGCAAATTATACTTCATATTAGATTATTATAATTTCTATAACTCAAGATCAAGAATAATAATATTTTTTTTAAATTCTTATCACTGCATCAACAAAATCATTTATAATTTTTCGGCTGATTGAATAGTTTTTTTTTAATATAAAAATATAATCTAGCTTAAATTATTTTATGTCTCATATCTTAATAATTTTGCCCATCTTTAAGAGAATTAAATACTTAATACAAAATATATCAAATTTATCAAGTTTCTATTATAATAATATAATTTTTGGGTAAATCAAAAAACCAAAAGGCTTCATCACCACAATGTGTTGTTCTACACAATAAATTCAATAATTGCAAATTTAATTTTTATTATTATTATTTTTAACATTTTGTATTTATTTATATAAATAAATATAATTAATGCCAGATTTGGATGCAACCATATAATTATACAGTCAACTTTACCATATCTTTTTTTGTTTTTTAATAAGAATTATGTTTTTATAGACTGAAGTATCTTACCGTTGAATAATTATTATTATTATTGTTTATTTGGCGCATAAATGCAATGCACTTAATTTTTTTTGGTTCAAAATGAATCATTTATTATTATTTTTTTCCCATTTTATTCATATAAATTTCATTCGTTATTATTACAATTCAAAGGGCCTTTTAAAGTAGAATAGCATTTAAAATAAAAAAAAGAAACTATATCCAATTTTAAAAATAAATTATAAAAATAATTTTTATTTTATTTTTTGCATCTCCGATCTCTGAAGAATGGTAGATATAAGTATTTTCAATAGAATCCATTTAAGTATATGTTTCTTTGAGTTTTAAAATAGCTCTCGAGCAGAAATATCATTGAATGATTTTTAAATAATAATTGAATCATTTAATTGATAAATCCGTAAGGCAATAGGAATTTGATAATATGAGTGCATTTTGGACTCTTATTTTTCCAGCATGATCGCTCTAAAAAAAATTATCTTATGGTTTATGATCCCATCCCAATTACAAACTACTTACTTTGTCTTATATCGATGACACAATTATGTTCTTTGACTTATATAGACTTTTTTACACATGCATTCGACGATGTAACCGACAACTTTTATCGTACCCAAAGTAATATACATATATATACATAATATATATTAATTTGGATTTTAAAATTCCATTTCTATTTTAGAATTGATAGAATTGCTTTTTGCGGCATAAATTTTCCATATATTTTATTGTTGCCCAAGAAAAAAAAAAAACAAAAAGCTAATTATGCCCACACAAGTTTTATTATAATTTTTATAAATATATATAATAACAAATATATTGAATATATTTATAACAACACATTTTAAATTAATAATATATGAATATTAGCTTTATATAATGTAAGTTTTTCTATTTACATATAGGTATGTAAAATGTACATGTGTAGTATATTTATATTATTGTTATTGATTCCAATTCTGGCTTAAAAGTTTAATATATAGATAAAAATGATTGCATTGATATCAATAATGTCAATAATATTAATACTACAACTTTAAGGATAATAATGATTAAATTAAGAAAAAATCACATCACCAAACTATAAGAAGCTTTATTTGAAACTTTCGACAGAACAACGTAGTATATCATCTTTTTACAAATTTTATCATCTTTTTAAAAATTGTACAATTTGATATAATCTATAATAACTATACATAACAGCCATGGCCTATGTATTTGTTTCCACATTTAACGAATTTTGCTTTGTATGTACAATTATTTTCAAAAATTGAGTTTGACAGTTCTTTCTTTTAAAAAAAATTATAGTACAGTGAAACCTGCCTAAGACGGACCGGAAAATAGTTCCGTCTTAGACAGTTTTCCGTCTTACACTGGTTGATTTGAAAGGAAAAATCAAAAATCAAAAAAAAAAAAGTTCCGTCTTATACAGGTTTCCGTCTTATACAGTTTCCGTCTTAGACAGGTTTCACTGTATTAACAATATAGAATTTAGAGTTTTTTGACAAACAATTTGTAAAAAAAATTATCATAACACTTACATACATGTTTTAAACGTCAAATTGTTAAATAAAATTTGTCTATATGAATCTACGTAAATAATGCGGATATTGAGAAAAACCAATTAACAAAATTACTTAAAGTTAAAATTAATAAACAAGAAAAAAAAAAACAAACAATAAATAAAAACTTTAATGACAGAATTAAAATATTATGAGATAATTATAATTATGACATGATTTTTATTAAATTGCAATATTCTTATTATATGTATATATTCTAAAACTAAAATTAATGAGTTTATTTCATAAAATTGAAGCATTACGTATAGGTTGTATATTTATAGAATTCTATCAAATTGATATAATTTATCTGTGCGAGTATTTAAAAAAAAATGTTTTGAAACATAAAGGAAATTTCAAATATTTTAAACAAACATTAATTTTCCACAAATTTAAAAACATACGAAATACGAAATTAAACTGCTCGTTATATATTAAAAAAATTAAATGAGATGAGCTTGATAGAAAACTACAGACAAATCTGGATATTGAAAAAACAAAATAATAAATTTTAATTTTCCAAAGAACATTTCATTCAAATTCATAGTTACTTCTTTATTTTTTTTATTCATGATTTGTGTTTCTATATGTAAAAAAGCTATATGTACAAAGGGATCTGAAACAATAAATTTAATATTTTCTAAAACATAATTTCTTCAGATTTTCATTAAAACTAATATTTTTTCATAGACTTAAAATTGAGAATCTGTTGTTGATTTATTCCAAATATGGTACAGACCAGACACTTTAGTGTAGGCGGAATTAATATTATATTTTTATTTCTTTTTTCTTTGCGTTCTTAAAAAATTAGTTAAAAAATAAAAGTGAAAAAAAAATAATCTTCCCTCGATCAATTCCTTTACTCTTGAGCACAAAACTACATATATTCATTATATAATTAAACTAGAAAGTCTTTTTTCAGTTGGGTAGAAGATAAAGTAAGCTGACTGGGCTACAAGAGAGAAATATAACATAGGCTCAATTTTATCAAAAGTATCATACTTATGAAGTTTTCTGTTCTATCAAATTTATAGGATTTTGTTGGTTAAATTTGTAATCCCCCGTTCGGTGTTATATAATTTTTTTTATTTCAATAAATTATATTGCAATTTTACATTATGCGGTAATTGGATTTTTAAGTGCGATTTTTATACCAATTTTGGAATTTTATTTTCTTTGATTTTCTTGAAATAAAAATTACATACATAGTATGTATGTTAATTTTTTCATAACAAAAAAGGAAGTGTTTAGGCGGAATCTTTATGGAATTTCACACTTTTATGGATGTCAATATTTTTTTTTTAATTTTTTTTTTAAATGTACTTGATTATTTTTTATTATTACTATTATTTTATATTAATTTAATATTATTTTAATGCGTAAATAAAAAAGTAGATTTATACTTTTAGTTATGAAGTAATATTTAAAAATGAAAAAGTTTATATTAAGTCCAAAATTTTGTTTGATTAAAATAATTTACAAATTTTTAATTCGTACACAATCTAGATAGAAAACATCACGAAGATTTGTAGGTTTTATTTTAATTTTTTTGTAATATAATTCATGCATTTATATATTTGTATCTTTAGTTTTTATTAATTTCTTATTTATATAAGTTTTAATTGAAAATCAAAAGATAAATGAATAAATTAAATTAAACAACATAAATTTAAAAAAAACACAACCCATAAAAACAAAGTTTTTGATATAAATCCTTTATATGCGAGGCAATTGATATGAAGTTCATATAAAGGTGTGTGTGTGTGTGTCAGTCTGTGATGCCAAAGTATATTGTTATCGACGTCAAAGTGATGTGCAAAATTTTAGATCGATTGGATACCGGAAATTGGGTCTATTTTGACTTACTAAGTTTCCAGACCAGGTGGTGAAGTTTATATAAAGGTGTGTGTGTGATGCCAAAGTAAATTTCAGCTCGATTGGATACCGGGAAGTGGGTCATTTTTAACTTTGTAAGTTTGAGGAAAGTGTGCTGAAGTTTATTTATATATATGTGTGTGTGTGAATGTGTCGATGAATTGTCATCAAGGACAAAGCGGTGTGCTTAATTTCAGCTCGATTGGATATCGGGAAGTGGGTCAATTTTGACTTTCTAAGTTTGTGGAAACGACGTGAAGTTAATATAAAGGATTTTAAAAAATATAGAACAGTACCTCATAAATAAATTATAGGATACCTCGGTCACAATCAGAGACTAAACATTTTTTTTAGAGCCCCTTCAACATCATTATACCATTAAAATTTAGTCATATGCACAAATATATCAATTTTTCAAACCGTAGTCCGAATTCTTGAGTTCTAACCATTTTTCTAAGTTCCTCTAACTGACATTTCTATATCTACCCACATTTAAGTACTTATTCATTTAAACTGTCATAAAATTTAAAATTTTATATGAAAGTTATTTAGACCCTTGGCTGATTGGTTGATAACTCCGAAACCTGGAATGGTGGAATCTCAATTTTAGTCGAGATAACAGTGAACGAGGTTTCGAATGTTTTGGTTTTTAAAGCATGAAAATCGCTTGACTGCTTTAATAGTTATATGTTTTTTTAGTGGCGGACGTGCGGACGGACATTTTATGAAAACATTTATATATAGTCCGTTTTATAATTTTTGATGGAAAACGGGCTTAAAACAAACAGTTAAAAGTTTTTGATTATTATTCAAAATTATAATGAAACAATATAAAAATAATGATGATAATAGAATAAGTGTTGAACAAGTTTTAGATTCAAGTATTATTTTCTAGCTTTAAGTATTATATTCTTTATTCAAAGACTAACATGTACTTGTATCAAGAAAGATAAACTTGAATCGATGTTTATATCAATATACGTTAATATTATATGTAATTCAGGTGGAAATAAAAAAAAATATTTCAGAAATTAATGTAAATAAAACATACAAATACAAATATATCTGTGTTATAGATTAAAAAATGAAACAAAAATTGTAAATATTTATGTTTTTAATGAATCAAAAACATCCATATGCAAATCGTTTTTAGATATAGACCTACCTACAATACATAAATGCGAATGTGTAAAAATATATGAGTAAATTTAACTGTATGCGTAAATATTGTGTTTTTCTGATCCACTTACAGAATTTTTTCTTTTTTTTCCGATTTTCTATTTAGCAGCCCGCAATTTACCATATAAAGTAAAGTTACTCATATTTCTTTGAATTTTCTGTTCCAAATTAAGAAAATTTCGTTTAAAAATAAAAAAAAAAAAAATAAATAAATAAATTTATAAAAATTTTTGTGCGAGATATAAATTTAGAATTTTTTCTTGTTTTCAACATTGCTGCGAGAGAATATAATGAATTTTTGGTACAAACTACTCTCATTAAAATGAAAATTTAAACCAAAAAAGAAAAGCACGTGAAAATCTTAAAAAAACTTATTTTTGAAAAAAAAAATAGAAAAAAAAAGAAACAAAATGTATTATTTTTTGTATTTACAGGGTCTTAAATTAAATTTTTAATTGAATTTTATGTGATTAAAGCTGGCAGACTATTAAACGCTAGACTCGCTAGTTTTTTGAATGTAGAATCTCTTGATTTAATGTTCTTAAACCTTATCTCTTTGACTGTACCTTGCAAAAATATTCAGAATTTTGAAGTGCAACTATTACAATTCTCTTTCAGATTCATTGTTGAAGTATGAACTTGTCCAAGCCTAAATGACTCGATACTACAAATCTTTTTAGTAGAATTTAATAGTGGAATTTAATAAGAAAATCACACGGTATTCCTATAAATTTAATGCTGTTAAACAAACGAAAATTAAAACGCGCAAACTCTTAACTCTAACAAGTGGGAATTTTTTCTAATAATATATCATTCTTTTTCAAAGTATAACATTTATATACTACACAATTTTCCTACAAGGGAGGAAAACTGAATGAAGAAAAAAAAGTTTCGCGTCTCTGTAACCTATATATCAATCAAGCTCAAAAAACTTAATATCAAGTTATTTTTTTAACTGCAATAAATTTTATTTGTTGTAAAAACCAATTTGGTTGAAAAGTGTGAGATGTAGGTTTTTCTATTTCTTATTGAGATTAGTCCAAAACATTTAAAAATACAATTATCTGAAAAATTGTGTAACTAAGATTTCAACATTCACAGAATTTTTATATCTTTCAAGATCTTTCAAAAAAAAGGAAATTGGAATAAACTAAAAATATAAATTCAATGTATGGATGTGGCTAATTAAAGATAAGTTTGAGGAAGAAAAATGAATAAAACAGAAATACTTCAGATATTTCTGTAAAATTTTCAAAATCTAATTTAATTTTATTTAATTATATTTTTTACGTAAATGTTTGCTTCTTATCAGATTAACTTTCAATTTTATAATAATTTTTTTCAGTTTTATTCAGTCATTTCAGTCATTCTAATATTTTTTTCAGTATAATTATTATCATTTTTCGATTCTTCTACAAAAATTAAATCAAATATACAATCTATGTGTGTTTTAGATATAAGACTAGAACAAAAAAATATCAGATTAGCATAAGTTGCGAACATCAGATAAAACTATAATCTTCGGCTGTCGCGTGTAACAAATTTATAGTAAGCTACAAGTAAAATGTATTACAAAGTAAACTTGATGATGATACATATAATTACTCAATTTTTGTGCATAAACCTGGAATGTAATTTTTGGCAATAAATTAATACAAAATATTGTTAGAGGATTTTTTTTTTCGAAGATCTTAATTTGATGAGCAATATTTTGAGGAGTATTATTTATAAGTATGTATAATTAAAAATATTTATATACTATTTATGTATATTTATATAGTCAGTGGCTATGGTGTGTATTGTATTTTTAGAATATTTTTGTACTTTTTTTGCACGCAAATATTAGCTTGCCCAGATAAAATTCCGTATATGGATTTAAGATTATATTAAAGTTTTTCTTCTTTAAGGTTGTTTTTTTTTCATAAGTACGTATATATCTTCAAAATACATTCATAAATACTATACATCATATAATTAATTATTTACGTATTGTAAGATAATTTTCACATTTTCATCAAAGTATTACTGTTTTGATAAATATTTAATTTTTTTATTTGAGTCGCAGATGTAGAGGTACAGCAAGTCAAAAAAAAAATAACAGTCTATCTGTAAAAAAAACTTTAAATCTCTAACTGCATTAAATACATAATTGGAGTGAATAGTGAGTATATGGAGGAACATCAGAATAAATTGAGATCTTTCATAGAAGATCTAAAATTCTCAGAGTCTTTGTTAATAAGATGCTATTTAGTTGTGACACCCCAATTGACCAGGTTTGGAACATTTTGACCATTGTACCTAATTACCAAGGAATTTAGAAAATCCTAATTAATTAGGTAAATTTTTTCATTTTTGACCATTTTCATATGAAAAATGTGTGGATTTTTAAAAATTTTCATTAACAATTTCCATGGAGATCCATTTGGATTTCCTACTGAAATGGTCAATTGATTATTATTAAGAATTTGATTGGTTACTGTTGTGGAACTAATGTAAGTTATTCCAATTAAGATTCCCTCATTTGAAGTTTAAGTTAATAATGTTTGATGTGCTTGCCTAGATCATGACGTTAACAAATGCATAAGGAAAGATATTCAATTGACATAATAATAATTAATTGAAATATATTATTTGACCTAATTGAAATTGCTTTGTTGACATATAAATTATTATAAGTTTCATTATCATCATTGGAGAGACTAATGTGTTTAAACATTCATAGGTGTCTGCTGAAGGTATAAGAATAATATGTTGTGAAAATAATTACACACACATATATTATAGAATTTTCCGGCTTTTCCTAATGTGTGTGAAATAAGTAATATATTTCTCAAGAAGTACAAGAGAATTTGAGAAAAAAATTAAGTCGAAAAAATCATATAATTCACATATTCAAAAATTTCTATATTTAAAACTTTTTTTTTTGTATCATTTCTCGTGAAAATATAATTCGAAATTTTTATACTTAGGTAATTATTAATAAAAAAAAGACCGAAGCATAAAATGTCGAAAGTTATTTCATAAAATTGAACATCGCTATATATTTTGTGAAGTTTACAAATAATTATATTGAAAATAAATTAAGGAGTTTTAAATCTTTCTCAACGTATTGACAGGATATTTTATAGTAGGATTGAATATATACAATGTATATAAATAGCAAAGCATATATTTTTAGATCTTATTATTCGAAACTACAATATTGTTAACTTTCAGACACCACGCTAATAAGGTTAAGATCTTTATTCTGAGGATTATTTTCACTTTTCAGAATTTCAATTTCTTCAGAAATTTTAGCTCGATTGGATAATGAAACAACTGCGCGACTTAGGCTTGAAGTTCGCTAATATAATTGATTGAAAACTGATTTCTAAGGAAAAATTTATGTTTAAAATTAAGATAATTAATTTTTCTAGAATTTTTTTTTTAATTTCATGTATAATAAGAGTTACCGCAAATTTAAAAATATTCAAATCACAGCTGGGCCACGATTTTCCTTTATTCAATTGAACTTAAATTTAATATAATAAATTTTTTGTTGGTAGAAAAAAATTCGAGGATTTTTAACTATAAAAACTTCAGCCGAATACATTTTATTAATATGAATATAAAAATTTTATTATTTTTTTTAAATAAAATATGTTTTCTTTAAGATTATCGACAATATGTATTTTGGTATTCTTAACATTATCAACATAAATATGAGAAGCATTTACGGATGTGGGAAAATTTGTATACCTATATAAAAAAAACATAAGAAAATTGAAAAACAAAAAAAAAAATAAAATCGAAAAACTGCGAGTAAGGGAATATACGGTAGCGAAAAGCTCTGACTAGATGAAATTGTACGCTCTATGGCTATCGTTCAAAAGCAAAGAAAATAAAAAATAAATAAATAAATATTTTACAATATTCGATAAGACATAGACGTCCATCTACGGAGGATTTATTTTCATGAACATGAAGAAAAAAAAGAAAAAAAAAAATTAGTTGCGTTTTAGCTGTCTGATTGACCAGACAGATTTCGAAAACGGTCACTAAAAGTATAATATACAAACATATATTTAAAAACGCATTGTCGGGTATATTTTTTTCAAATCTGGAAAACTCAAGCTAATTATTATTGTGTAGGTGTGACCTTTTATTTTCGATTTGATGAAAATAGCATATAGAAATATAAGTATGTTTACAGAATATTATTTTAAATGTATATATTTAAAAATATAATATAATCGAATATTTAAGGAACATAGAGTAATTAAGTATGACCTATTTATATGTTTGAGTACTTACACTTTTAGTAGCGTACTATATTAATTGTGAATAATATTATGAATATGTGCATAATATTTTGCATATATTAAAATTAAATTTTAAAGTCATCAAAAGTTTTTTTTCTTATATATTTTAAATAATATAATTTATTTTGGAGGAAGTAGATAATACGGAAATATTATGTAAATAACAACATTAAATAAAATTTAAAGGTAAATATAAATATAAAAAAAAAATAAAAGAAATAATTTAATAAAAACTTAAAATAAATTGATAAAATAAAAGAAAATTAATAAGATAAAAATTAAAAAAAAATAAATATTAAACAAATTATAAATAAAAAAAAAATAAATAAAAATAGAGAGAAAGTTGAAGCGGTTTGAAGTTTTAGCTATAAGAGATTTTTGTCCAAACTACCATAAACTTGATCACGGTGTTATAAATAGATATTGCCTATATAACAAACCTTTGGTGGTTCCACAAAGAAACGTCATAATGTCGAAAACTTCGCAATCTTGTGAAATTTATGATGAATGTAATTTAAATAATATTTTTTATTTTAAGGAAAGCTGTCCTAAGAAAAAAATTAAAACATCATAAATTTAAAAAATTATATTTAGATGAAAAAAAAAAATTCTTACTATAAATAAAAGTTTAGAAAGAAAAAAAAAGCTAAAAATATTTAAAATACGAAATAAAGAAAAAAAAATTTTTTTCTTTAAATCAAAAAAGGAAAATTTAAAAGATGAAGAGTCAAGTTTCAAAAAAAAAAAATGTCTTTCTATTTTTTCCCAAAAATATTTGACTTTTTTTTCTTTTCTGGTTGCCAAAATTAATGAGAAAACTCTTACTCGCAAAAAAAAAACACAATTTGGACTATATATTTACTACGAATTTTTCGGTGACGTAAAATTTAACATAAAAATAGAAATAAAAACAAAAATAAAAAAAAATAAATAAATAAAATATCATAAATATATTAAATAAAAACATCGATGAAAAAAAAAACTGTTAAAAGGAAGAAAATGTATTGAAATATTAAGGTTAATGATATAAAAAAAAAAAGTTAATTCAAATTTCTTTTCGAACTTTTCAAACCTATCTTGTATTATTTTCATTACGAAATTGACGAAAAATCCAATTTCTATGTATCTATTTAATCTAGAACTAGAACTAGATTATCTTATTCGCACTAGTGAAATTCGCACAGACAAATATATTACGTAGACATAACCATAAAAATACTTAATAGAAGAACACTAAACTTCTGAAAATTTTTTTAATACAGAAAAAAAAAATGAGTTCGGATTTTAATAAGGATCAATTCACATTTATTTCAATCTGAATGGCATATTATTTAACAACTGTTTTTAAAAAGTATGAATCTTAAATTTTTATTCGTTGGTACTTAAATTATGAATACAAGTTTATGTGCGCGTACTGTACAATGTACTTATACTATTTAGATTTCGACCTTAATATTTTGTTGTACTGAAGGTAATTGAAATTTTTCTCAAAAATTTCTTTGCAAATCTAAGAATTTAGCACATAGGATTTTGGAACTTCATTGCTTTGCTAGTGAATTGTTTAAAATTCATTGTATTGGAAGCGAGAAATCAAAAATTTAAAAGTTTCCCGGAAATTCCCCTTCTTATTCAAGGTTTTGATTCGCTTAAGCCTTTTTTTAAATTGAGTAAATTAGTTTTGTATATCAGTATAAACATTTTTTTCTCAAAATAAAATTTCATTTATTATCAATATTTCGTAAGGAAAGTTATTTAAAACATAATTATTAATTAAATTTTTTTTATTATATTTATTTCAGCCAGGAATACTATGCAAGACATATCACGTGATGAATTTAGTCTCCTTAATGGGGTTTGTGAAAAAGAAATAATTATAAGATCATCATCACCTAATTCATCATCACCATCACCCTCATCTGCTTTGGTTGTTGTAACAACACCACCAACTGTAAATAATTATTCATGCTCACCAAATATTCCACAAAGGAATATTAGCTCTCCAATATTAGATTCAGTTAATGTTAAATTAGAAGATTCTGATTTATATAATAATAATTCGTCAATAACATGGCATCATCCACATCATCATCACAGTGAACTTGGAAATTCTAAACTATTATTACAAAATTCAGATGATCCATTGATATCTAGTGGGGCTAATTGTGATGATGATAATCCCAATGAATTAAAATCAATGATTGTTGCTGCTGCTACAGTTGCAGAATCTGTACCTGATGATTTAACTTCTAGAGGTCAAAATATTATTATGACATCACAAAACTTAATAAATTCTCATAAAAAAAAATCAAATAGTTCTCCACAAGCTCGTACCAGAAGGAAGGGTGCATTTAAGCTTAGATTTCATCATCAGGCATTGCCACCAGAATATTTAAGTCATTTTGAAGCAACACAAAATCAATATTCCAATCAAATTGTAGTGAATAAAAATAATAATAATTTTAAGCGCAATTTTGAAGATAAAAGACTGACTGATAAACAAATAAAATTAGAACCAAACGCTAGTACTGGGAAATATAGCCTTAATTCGCAAGAAAATGTTCGAAACTGGTTGCAGAAGATTTCAGAAATGCAAGAAGCTGCCGCCGTTCATGAAGCTAAAAAAATAGAAACTTTGCATGTGGAGGAAGTTCCGTATAAAAATGATACTACTAGTAGACAACATAAAGGAAGATTAGATAATATGAAATCATCAGTTGGTGTTAACAAAATTGTTAAATACTCTGATTTACCATATATGGGTGAAATGACTTTGGAGAATTCAAAACCTAGGCGTGGTAGAAAACCTAAGAAAACAGATATATGTCATTTAATTTATAAAAATTATGGTACAATTTTTCCTGGCACTCCAAAAAATTTAGTAAATGGTCAAGATATTAAGGAAACAAAAACTGAATCTAACATACAAACAAAAGATTCTAATAAAAATTTAGTATTAATTGAAGAACCTCTTAATTTATGTTTAAGAGATCAATCAGAGTCTTTAACAATATCTAGTGACGAAAACGATTCAGATGAAAGATCTACAGCAACAACGCCGTTGGTGTCACCGACAGATCTGGTTACTGATGCATTTTTAGCTGCAAATCTACGAATGTCGATGCCTAGTCTACCGATTTCTGACAAAGTTTCTGAGGAAAATATAACTCATAACCAAACACTATCAACTGGCGACAGTGAAAAAGCATCATCAACTAATGGATTATGGCCAAGCTCGTTTGTAAATCCTATGAATACGTATTACCAAAAAATTGTAGATAATGGTACAATATCTTCTCATTCTTCACAACCTTCTCCAGTTTCTCCAATTTCGCTAGAAAAGAAATCAATATTATCTTATCCTCCAAAGTTAATTCATACAATCAAGAAGGAGAAAGGGGATTGTTTTGAACCTTGCTCGACTCCAAACTCAATAAAATCCAGCAGTTCTGTGGCAACTGGAAATTCTTCTTTGGCTCCTCCACAAAAACGAAAAAGATCAGCGATTTTTATTCCACCTATGCCAGCAGAAAATGCGAATAATCCACCTACAGAAGTTAGTATTTGCAAATTTAAATTCACGGGAGGAGCGAAGCCAAGTTTACAAGAAAAGAAAATGTTATCGGTAGACTCTGATGGTAATTATCGTTATTATAGTGGGACCGGTGATAAAGCTAGTAGAGGATATGAATTTTTTCCACGCGAAAGTTTACAACAATCAGGAGTTGTGCCGGGAATGAATTGCTCTGGGGCTTTTTTGAATGCGTTAAGCGAAACTGGTGAAAAAATTTCATTAGATATTCCTCCACCTTCAGATGGTTTAAGTAATGAATTGTTGCAAATACCAGATGCTCCGTCGGCGCTTCTATCACCTGTCAGTAAAGAACATAGAAAAAAGAAAAAATCAAAACGTTCATCAAATAGAGAAAAATTGGAACAAACATTTAAGGATCGAGGTTTTTTAATTCAAACTCAGCAATTAGAATCAGCGGAAGGTGCAACCTATTGTAAATTTCGTCAATTGAAAAAATTCACACGTTATTTGTTTAGAAGCTGGAAAGATTACTTACCTGGTGATGCTCAAGCTGCAGCAGCTGCTGCGCAAGCAGCAGTTGCCGCTGTAAACTCAAGTCCAACACCTCAAACAACGGCGACAATAAATTCGCTAAGGAATTTAATAGAGTCCAATGTCAATAAATCCCTAGTAGCAAATGCCTCAAATAATGAAATCTTAAATTAATATATATGAATTTTGAAGCAACTTCAAGAAGTCTAAATATAAAAAAATAAAATATGTATGCAATATGAATGAAGCCGAAAGTCATTCCCATCATTTTGTATGGCATCTAATTTTTATAATTATAAAAAATTCCTTAACACGAATCAAGTAAATATCTCTTATACACCCCAAGATATAAGTTGGTAATACTGATAATTTCCACAATATTTTCAATTAGTTCAGAAAATAAGTATTTAAATTATCAATTCTTAGCATTTACTGATGCCAATGCAACGGCTTGCCTTCAAAGTTCAATGTAATTTTGTTGTTTAATAAATTTCTTGAAAATTTAGAAAATTAATTTAATTGATGACTGATGAATTAATTTATTATATAAATTTTAATTTATTTAATATATTTAATTTTTTTTTTTTTTTATTATTGAAGACCAAAGCTTAATATTTTTGTTTTAAATTTTATGTTGAGTAAAAAAATTATAAATTAATTTTTTTTTTACTCAATTGAAGATGAAGAATCTAGTCAATATAATAAAACAATGTTAATAAATTTGACAAAAGAAATTGTTAACTATTTAATTTTAATCTAGTTCTATAATATTATAAAAATTTAAAATTATTGATTATTGTAAATAAAAAATAATATATTTCTAAGAAACTAAAAAATGCTATCCGTGACATAGGTTTTAAGACTTAAAAAACAATTTATATTTTTATAGTGTTTAAGATTGCGTAAGAATTAAATAAAATTGTTGAGTTTTCATGATTAAAGAAATAAATTTTTTGAATGGATTAATTTTTTTTTTAACTTAGATTATTTTCAAGGTTTTTTAAGGTACATTTTTTTATGTTGGTTTAATTATTAATGAAGAAATTATGTATTTGATTGAAGAAAAACTGTTCATTAAGGAAAAATTGTTTTTAATCAAGGTTTTTCGTTTTAATTACATTCAAATTGATATTTGTAAATAGTAATGAAACCTGAAAGCAATTTTTGTATTTTACAGAGACAGGAAATTTATGAAATTCTATTGCCTTTTTTACTTGAAATTAAATTTAAAGATAATTGGCGTCAAACTTAGGTCTTATCACAATGATTTTTTGAAACAAAAGTCAAATGAAAGACCGGTGAAAACAACCAAAAAGTAACAGCCACTGTATATTTTTTTGTATTTATTATAAAATTTTATGAATCAGCAACAGCAGCTACATTAAGAGAAGAATTAAAAGATTTTATTATTATAGCAATATTTAACAAATTTTTTTTGACATTGTCCTCAACGCAGGTGGAATGTGAACGAAGTTTTTCAACGAACGTGGAATGTGAACGAAGTTTCTTAAAAATAATCAAAAATCGATTAAGAAGCTCAATGAGACAGGAGAATTTGGAAGCTTTGATGTTGATAACGATTGAAAAAGACATGATGCTATCTCCAGAATAACATAACTGGTTTTAATTGTTTTTTTCTGTATATTTTTATTTAAATTTTTTTTAAAGGCCATTTTAAAATCGAATGTCATGGCCGGTGAAATCTGCCAGTCCGCTACTGCTCCGACTCCTCATTTTTTTCTTTGGCGACTGCGACTCCGACCCCGACTCCGACTCCTACTTTGACTCTCTCTGTCTGATACCAATGTACTATGCTTTCTGCACCCGCACCAGCAATTATAAAAAATAGTATTTCCCGAAATTGCCATAAATTTTAATATGAACATATTAAAATTGTATTTCTCGTAATTTTCCCAGTGAGCAAAAATTGTGATAATATATTTTTATTGGATTTCTGTGCCACCCACTTGGTTTTTGCTTTGTTAAATTTAATTATAAAAGTGTGTTTTTTAATTTAATAAGTTTTGGTCGAGTATATTTTAAAATTAATATTTTTTAAGTCGGAATCGGAGTCGGCTTTATTTTGGCGACTCCGACTCTCAAGAAGCAAAAATTACTACCGACTCCGACTCCGACTCCACGACTCCGACTCCACAGCCCTGATAAGAAGTATAGAAACCGAAAATATTTTTTTTATTATTATCCACATATAATTAAACACAGAAAATAATATCATTATTGTCTGTTTTTAACATTTTTGTTACAGCCATATAAAATATTACATCCATCATACCGTATAAGAGTAAGTTTTTCTTTTCGTCTAATGTTTCAATGTTTGCCAGAAAATACTATCCAGTGTTTATATTTTAAAATCGAAATCAGATGAATTAACAAATGTTTTTCTTCAAGTTTTCGTTGCAAAGGTAAAAATGATTAAAATTATATTGATTTTACTAATTATTTCCAATATATAGGACACAATATGAAATATTGAATATAAATTGAGAAATTAAGATTTGTATTATAAAATAGTGGATGAACATATTTCCGTGGCGATATAATTATGTTATTATGTAGTTTCATATTTTTTTTTTTCTTCTCGAAATGGTGTAATACTTCTAACAAATTTCGGAGACTGACTTATTATTAAAAATTTCTAAAACTTTTTGTGTTACGTTCGATATAATCTATAAAAAAGTATGATTCATGAAATCAAGATAATTATACATATTAACATTTTTTTGGTATTCAATTCAATTTTAAAAATATGTTAACTAGTATGAAAATTTAAATTAATTTCTCAATCAATTTGTTATCAAAACTTGACCTCTACGCTGAATTTGCAATAACTTTAAATATTTTTTTTTCTAAAAATTAGATGTCAATAAAAATACCATTTGTGCCTGTTTTTATCTCTTGATAACAGCAATGTTTATTCTAATTTTTTTTTTTTAATGTGTGTCTTTGGTACACAAATAATTTAAAAATAATATCTCATTCATTGTGTTTAAGAAATTGTTAGCATATGATGAAGAATTTTGAAATATTATAATAATATAAAAATATAATATTATTGTATAGAAGAAAATATAGTCAATATCTTGAAAATACTTTACTTAAAGTTAAATTGCATTAGTTGATGATGAGAAGCGAAAATCGCTTAAGTATTACAATCAGTAGAACTAAACTACAAAAATATTAACAATTGGATTAAAAGAAAACTATGTTTGTCTATAATTTTTCAAATATTATAAATTTATTGCTATGTAAGATACTGGACTTATTTTAGAATTGTTGTTATTATATTGTAGGCTGACGGCTGCAACGTCATTTTTTGACTTTTAAATTTAACTTATCTATTGTCTAAAGTTGCAGTTTGTTAAATGGAGCTTGAAAATATTATTATTGTATGGGAAAGGTTCCTAACATCTTTCTATTTCTCAAATGCTTTAATTCACAAAACAGAAAATATGAAAATTATAGACTCAATATACAGTTTCTCTTCATTGTTATAATATTTTAATTTATGTTATCTTAATATTTTCTGTATAAAAGGTTGAAAATAGTGGTGAAAAATATGATACAATTTTTAAGAATAAATGAAGTACTTGAAATTCATTTTTTTAATATTATTTGTGGTAAACATATTTTTTTTCAATACACATTATAAAATTGAGAATATATAGTTAAATCTATTTTTAGAGTGTACAAAATAGCTGTGAACAGTCTACTAGTGAGCCTGGGTCAGAGAGTACACCGCTTGGAAATGGATGTAACTGTGACTGTGATTGTCCGTCTTCACCTACGGGAGAAAGTTCAGCAGAAACTAGTGGGGGAACTTCGGCAGAAACCACATTAGGAACTTCGGGTGAAACTACAGGAGACACCTCACCAGGAACTACCGCTACAGGAGAAAGTTCAGGTGAAACGTCAGCTGAAACGTCAGCAGAAACGACAGGAGGTAGTACAGGGGAAACGACAGAAACTGTAGAACAGACAACTGGAGAAACCACTGTCGGAAGTACAATGGGATGTGATAGCTCTCCAGTAGGTTCTGACTCTACATCGTTAAGCTCTGATTCAACTATGTCATCTTCTGAAACTGACAGTACTCCTTTGGAAAGCACTGATTCTTCTCCCTCGGGAAGCTCTGAGACTAGTTCCCCGGACGGTACTGACTCTACTCCCTCGGGAAGTCCAGAATCTTCTTCCAGTACGGTATGTAACTGTAACTGTAATTGCCCTGAAAGTAGCTCGAGTAATCCTGTCAGTGAGTCTAGCGGTGGGTCTTCAAGCGGTTCGAGTGGGTCTGGCAGTTCTGGAAGTTCTAGCGGCTCTGGAAGCTCCAGTGGCTCTGGAAGCTCCAGCAGTTCCGGAAGTTCCAGTAGTTCTGGAAGCTCCAGCAGTTCTGGAAGTTCAAATAGCTCCGGTAGTTCAAGTAGCTCCAGTAGCTCTAGCAGTTCTAGTAGTTCGAGCAGTTCCAGTAGTTCTAGCAGCTCAAGTAGTTCTAGTTCTACTAATAATAGTTCAGGTTCTGGAAGCTCTGGAAGCTCTGCAGGTGGCAGTTCTGGAAGTAATAGCGGTGCAGGAAGCGGTAGTAGTTCTGGAAGTGTTGGAAGTTCCGGAAGTTCGGCTGGTAGTTCAGGTGGCACCGCTGGTAGCAGTTCTGGAAGCTCGTCTGGTGGCTCCTCCGGATCGTCAGGTGGCTCCTCCGGATCGTCAGGTGGCTCCTCCGGATCGTCAGCTGGGAGTTCCGGATCGTCAGGTGGGACTTCCGGATCGTCAGGTGGGACTTCCGGATCGTCAGGTAGTTCAGGTGGGACCTCCGGCAGTTCAACTGGTACTTCTGGCAGTTCAGGTGGCAGCGCTGGCAGTGCAGCTGGCAGCTCCAGTAGTGAATCCAATTCTGCAATTAATCCAACTGTAGAAAATCCCACTACAACGCCAACTGCGGAAAATCCCATTTCGACGCCAGCTGCAGAAAGTTCCACTTTGGACCCATCCAGTGAAGCGGAAGCAGAACTAGAAGAATTATTAAAACAAATGTTTGGTGGCAAGAAAAAGGGAAAACACGGTCGTGGTAAACATGGCAATAAGAAAAATAAAGGACGTAAGGGAAAAAATAAAAGAAAAAATAATAAAGGAAAAAATAATAAAGGAAAAAATAATAAGAAAAAAGGAGATAAGAAAAAAGGAGGTTCTAAAAAGAAAGCAGCACAAAAAGCTAAGAAAGCAAAACCAGCTCCCAAAACTAAAGCTAATAATAAACCAAACAATAAGGCCAGTAAACAAAAAGCCTCAAAACCCAACAAAAGTAAAGCTGCCAAAAAACCGAAGGCAAAGCCAGCAAAACAACCAAAACCAGCAAAAGCAGCAAAAGCAGCAAAAGCGGCAAAAGCGGCAAAACCAGCCAAACCAGGAAAAGGGAAAAGTAAACCTAAAAAAGCTAATGCCAAACAAAAAGCTAATCATCCTAAGAAAGCCCACAAAAAACCAAAAGCCTAATTTTTTTTTTATTTATAAATTATGAATTATATAATGTATCATACCATAATGATTAACCTAATATAAAAAAAAAATTGAATTTTCTTTTATTATTCATCTCTTTATGACATTCAAAAAAGAAAAGAAGTTCAGAATTAAGTTTCACAAATAATTAGATAACATTCTTTTGAAAAATCTTGAATTAGTCACATATTTTTAGAGCTCAATGTTTCTTAAAAAATCATGAAAAAATAAATGAATAATTCGTATTTTTCATCCACATATTATTAGATTCATTAATATTATGTTTATATGCAAGTTATTATGACAGTATTTAGAAACAGAAATTAACAATCAATTAAAATTATATTTCAAAAAAATAATGTACAATAATATAATATTTTTCAAAATTTGGTTTGCAAAAATGTGCTGAATCAGTAGTGATGAATTCAAAGCATTACTCGGAACCGAGCCTTAAGAAAATTTTATTTGTCCGACTGAAATTTTTTATTGAATTTTTGATGTTATTAACTTTAAATATTCTAAGAAGCTGTTTACGTGAATATCAATGATATTTTTTTGGTTGCTTTGCTTATACTTTTATTTAGTTTATGCTTTTATCCAGGCCTTTGGAGCGGCAATATTTTTTGCTTGCTCCGTTCTAGCTCCGCTCCAGCTCTTGGCTCCGCTCTTGGCTCCGCTCTTGCCTCCGCTCCTAGCTCCACCACAAGTTTCATATTAAAATTTTTAATAGTTTTGTAAAAAAAATTAAACACATAAATTTATTTAAATAGTGGAGATACACTTTTTTTAAATTATTAATTTAACATCAAAAATTATAAAATGAAAAATTTATATTATTTGGCGTTATCAAATGATGGAGCGCGGAGCAATCAATATTTTTTGTTATTTTTTGTGCTCCGGCTCTACTCACACTCCAACCAAAAGAACGCAGCTCCATATTCTTTTGGCATCTTCTGAAATATACGTTAGGTTACATTTATTCCTACTTACATTTGGATATCATTTCCTCAGTTTATTAAGATTCTGGGGTCGCACATTTCAGTTTTTATAGAAGTTACTCAATGATAAAAAAAAATCCGTTAAGATTTAAATAAAAATATTCATCTACAAAAAGAATTATATGTATATATAATGTATCTTTTTTCTTTTGTAATAGTACCTATGTATCTACCCCAAGTTAAAAGAAGTTTCTTTTATTACTTAGTTCTAACGATTTGGATAATATACTATGTATTTAATAATATTTTAACATAAATTTTTAATGTATCTAAAATAATATCTCGCCTTGGAAATTTAAAAAATAAAAATTTGTGCAAATTTTCACATTTGTGTAAATGTTTATGAATTTTGAATTATTTTCTAATTTACTGAACTTTAAAAAAATATAGACATTATATTGTTTCGGCGTATAATTATGTCTTAATGTAATATTTGTCCTCCTAGTTAGTTACTGAAAATATTGAATTCAATTTTTTTTATATTAATATTCATTTTACAAAAAATGTATACAAATTTAATTAACTTTTCAGACTTTTAGATCCATTTCTTATCTTTTCAACTTTAACATTTTTCTTTTTAATATTTTATGAATATGTAATTGAAATTACGTGCATATTTATGTATTTGACATTTTAATGAGAAAATTTTTAATTTTTAAAAACCTTATTTGTAATTTCTTAACCTAGTAAATATACTAAAAATGTTTTTTATTTACTAATTGCTATTTTATTATCGTGGATTTTTGGCGTAAAGAATAATACCATAGAACAATATTGTAGTCTTTCATCACAAGCCTATATTATTGGTTTTTATAAATTTAAATGAATAAAAAAATTGTCTTTTATGCTTTCTTTGTTTAATGGTTTAATTATATTATGAAATTAAAATTCCAAACAAATATGTTAGTTAAAAGTTAGTGGTGTACCTAATATCTGAATTTCTGACTATTTTTATTCAATTATCGGTAACTTAAATATTTTGTATCTTGTGCTGGACAGCATACAAAATAAATTCAAACTAAATTCTTATTAAAATGCTGTTTAAATATTTAATTACAAAAAAAAAGTTAATAAGCCAATCGTCGATCGTTAGTATATGTGCATAATTATTTTCAATTTAGGTTTACTCAACAAAAGCTACGAATACGAATTAAAATAATGTATGCATAAAGTACCTATATATATTATTTTAATTCATATAAACGAAAAATTCGATTTGGAATTTTCTAATTTTTCTATTATTAAATTTTTTTTATTTGCTAAATATATTTAGATAACTATATAAAAAAATAATATTCATTGAAATTTTATTTTAGTTTACAAAACGCTCTTGGCATCATCAGGGTGTAACTGTTATACCTGCAAGGATTGTAAAATTGAAATTAAATGAAAAAATGGCTACAACTACTACTACTGAATTAGTACAGAAGTGTCATGAATTGAACACAATCCAATAAGATTTGCAGAAATTATATCAGCAGGATAATTTTCAATTACATATTCATTTTAATCGGAAAATTTTACACCATATTCGAACTTATATTAAACACTCCGATTGTCACCAACATCAGCTTCATATTCATCTGCATATTCAGCATCATGCTCCAAATGAAAATAACTCACGAAATATGAGACAATTGGAATTCTAATTCGCTAAAGCGTACTGTTTCTGTAAAATCGTAATACAAAAATAAATTATCAGCAAAAAATTAACTCAATCCTAAGAGAAAATAATATTGAAAATTTCTACATTAAGAAAGTTAGTTTGCAAAGGTAAGTTATTCTCAATGACATAGCGCCATGTCAAGATTGATGCTAAGAAAGTTATAAAAATTTAAAAAATTATTTCGACGTGAACTATATTGCAATTGGAAGTTACTCCAAAAGAGAGTGAAACTCTAATAAATATAACCAACTCTGCTTAATGCTTGCAATGTGAGACAATTTACATATAACCATGTTAAATAATTAAAGGAAAAAAATTTGGTGATTAAAATCCTCAAAGTGATATTGCAGATTCACTTTTGTCAGACGGATTTTGTTAATTAAAAAAAATTATAATTTTTTATTAAGTTTTGCAGTAAAAAATAATACTAGATAATATATGACCTTAAAACCAATTGATTTAAAATTACAATTTTTCGAATATAAAATAAAAATTCTTGGTTTACAAAAAAATGATATAAAACTTTTTATTGGTTCAACAATGTGAAACAAAATATTGTCAATTTTATTGTATTTTGCTACCTGAAAGACAAAAAAAATATTAAAAACAATTAAAAGCAAAATAAATAAATATGTTAAATATTGTATCCTTTTTTCTTGTAACAATGTGTCAAATGTATTAAGATAATCGGAATCATGCAAAGTTAGTTTCCTAAACACTTGATATTTATAAGAATAGTTCTTAGATAAGTGAAAAATTCCAGAATTATTACCAGAAAGAAAACTGGTAATTTTTGTAGGGTTGGTTCCATTGTAAAAATTTCTTCTGTTATATTAATATATCATGAAAAAATATTGAAGCTACACATATTTTAAGTATTTTTTAATATTAAATGCTAACCTATTTACTACTTGTTGTATTTATTTCTTTTTAAAGATAAAACATAATTAGGTACATAGTAAAACGAAAAATAAGGCAAGTTAGTTTTTGTTTTCAAATCGATGATGCAATTTTATATACAGACATATTTAAACAAAAAAAATTAATGCTAACCCATATTAATTTGTTTGTATTGATTTTCTGGATTATTTATTACAATTTTATACCAAAAACAAAAATTAATATGCAAAAAATAATTATACAAAAATATTTATTGACGTTGGCGTAAAAATATGTCAATTTTGCGAAAAGAAAAAAAAAACCGCCAAAAATAAATTTACCACAAAAAAAAATTAGTAATTACACTCTAAAAGTCTAAAAGAATGTTTTCGGATAATCGAGGGAAATATTTGAATCCTTCTTTAACAAAAATTCTATTTGTTCTCTAATAGGTCTAGTCTCGATTGTAGGAAATAATCTTATAGAAAAACTTCATTGATCTTTCATTATCAAACTTCATTGATCTTTCATTATCTTATGAGAAAGAGAAAAGTTCAATAACAACATAATAATGATTTTAAAAGTGAATTTTTATTCAATGGTTTTAGTGTGAGCAGACACAAACTTAACATTAAACACTATCATTTTTGACAGTTAAACATCGGCGGGCGTGAAGATAGATGTTGAGAATTAAGTTATTATAATTTTATGTTTTTATAACGTTTGATGACCCCATTAACATTAATCTAAGGTGAAATATAAATTAAATACAGAATAGGTAAAAAGCATGAAATAGTTTTTGATCTTATTTTGGAAAAGCTAACTGACAACAAGTTTAAACCAAAATTTCCACCCACATGTCGACATGTGTTATTTTACATACATATGTCAATCTTGTGAAAAATCAACTTAAATACATAAAATATAAAATAATAATAATAATAATAAAATAAAAATAGTAAAATTATCTATTTTGTTTTTGTTATTTGTGTGCAGCTTAACATCTTGATTCGTAAAATTATTTAAATTTATGTTTGGTTAAGATTTTTACATCTTAAATAATATAATTTCAAACTTTTTAGTAAAGAAAAATTTTGCAATTTTTTCCCATAATGTAATTTATTTCACAGTGTATCTCAAATTGTATTTGGGAGTCTAGTTTATCAGTGGTCCATACAGAAGTTTTGAAAGACATCAATAATAAATTCCTTTTTTCTAAGAGAAAAATATTTCAAATCAATCTATAATATTTTTTTTTGAATAATTAAAAATGTATCACCTGAAAATATGCACTGTATTAAAAAATTAATTAAACATTTATGAAGAAAAATTATTACCATAATTTCTAAGTTCGATGTTAGTGAACTTCGTTATCCTCGGCTAATTTGCTGATTATAAATTGTCATTAGTCTGAAACATTTTTAAATCTTTGTTGTTAACAAAAGTGTTACTTTTTTTCTTGCTCGATGTAATTAATGACCATTTTGGAAAACAAAAAAAAAAGTTGCAATTGAAGGTGGATTTAATGAATTTAAAATAAAATAAAAAAAAAAATTAACTATAAAATAAAATAATATAAACAACATTATAATGTAACACTTGTTGGTTTTTTTTTAAATATAATAAATATTATTTTGTTTTTTTTTCTTTTTGTAATAAATTTTGAAAAATTTTGGATCAGCAGCAGTTCAATGCGAATATTATATTTTTTATTTTTAAGTTAATATTGATTACTTTTCTTTTGAGGTGACAAAACAATTGGCCTATTAACGAAATATAAACATTTGTTTTGCTTTTTATTAATTTTTATTAACAGACTTTTGCAAAATTAAGCTACTGAGTGTACCCTGAAATGTCAAATTCAAAATGGTTAAGAATACCCGTAGTTTTCAATTCCAAAATTCGCAATAAGTAAATATGAATGGGATGATCGAATTCCAAACTGTTGAATATGGTAGTTATGAAGATATCGAATATTAAATTCTAAATGTACGGAATTGATTATAAAATCAAATTATGGGATCCTAAATGAAATGTTAAATGCTCGCTATCTTCAATAATACAGCTGAGTTCTAGCCGCAATGTAATAAATATTTTTAAGATAATCAGAAATTATGATTATTTTTGTATTCTCGATGAAGTTGAAAAAAAAAAAAAAACGAAATTGTTATATATATTGATTTTTTTTAATCAATTTTTATTAAATTCAGTTCATTTTTAATGATAGGTACTTTTAGCTGATTTTAAAGTTTTAAGATAAAAAAAAAGAATTTTTTTTGCGCTCCATTAGACCATATTTAGGATAAAGACAATGCTTTGTTTTTGATCATAAATCGTGTATAAAACTAAAATAAAAATTTAACCAAAAATGAATATTGATCTTTTTTAAAAAAATTGAAATGGTAATAATAAAATATGGTAAATTGGTAAATTTTGTAAATATGGATTTTATAAAAAAATATGGAAATGAAGAGCAATTTATTTAGTTGATTATGGAAGTTAACAATTTTTTTTTACAGAAACTATATGTTATTCAAATTAAATTATCTTTGATTATAACTAGAATCAGTTAAATAAGAATAAAAAATTATAATTTTGGGAATTGAAATTATAATTCCTGTATTTCTTGTAAACATTATGTATATATTGAAATTGCTATTATGAAAATAATTTTAATATTAAGAATTTATATTACTTCCGGAAAATATGTCACTTTTATAATAACCATGGTTTGACTTAAAAACCAGATATACTACAATTGGAAATTATTTTAAGAAAAATCTTAAGATTGTCATTTCCAAGAAGAAGAAAACTACATACAGATTTTTAATAGTTTTTATATATGATTGAGAATTTTTTTGCTTCTCGAAATAAAAAAATTGTACACAAAGTTCTTGAAAAAAAAATTGTTTCGTCCAAATTATTATTTATTTTCAATTATTATAAATTTTGCCATTCTATATACGAAGAACAAAAATATTTATTTGTCCTTCAATTAAAAAAAAACTAAATGCGTATCCTTTTTCACACATAGATATTCGTTATTCAATGTTATACTCTTTCAGTGTTAAAAAATGACGCTTTAAATAATATAATATTGTCAAAGAAGGTAATGTAAAAAAAAAAAAAAAATTAATTATGAAGAATCCTATACTGTTTTTTTTCGTTCTTATCTTAAATTACAGAAAAAAAAAACACAAGAAAAAAGATATGCCTGAAAATTTAACTATATACAAGGATTGGTTGAGATGTTCAGGCGTTTAAGACTATGACAAATAAGTGTTAATTTTGATATTATCATTGGCGATTATTCAAAGAGATAGGTAGGTACATGGAATTATTCATTTATTTAGTTGGTTTTTAAGAAAAATTAACTAATACATATATTAATAAAGAGAATGTAGGTTTTAATCCTAGCAATATGTTAAGTACTGAATCATAAAATGAATCTCGTCTCACGTCTGCATTAAATAAATTTTTTATACGCCTAGCGTAAGCTTAAAATTAAACTAATATCCCCCGTTTAAATATTCTTTGTTCCTTAAGAACAGGTTGCCAATTTTTAAACTTATGAAGGGATTTAATCTGTTGGCATCTTCTTAATACCAGTTAGTACTAGTACAGTTTTACCATTCAGAATGATTGGTTTGGTATTATAGTTAGTCAGTAAGCGATATTTTTATTTTGAACTTTTTTTTTTTTAAATTATTATTATTCTAATTTGTAAACACATCGTAAATCATTCACAAATTTTTTTCATTCAGATAAAAATAAAAAATTAAAAGTGAATTGAAAATAAACATGATAAAATTGGTATAGTGAAACCTTAACAAAAAAAAAAAACCGGCATAGTGAAAAAAAGAAAAACATGTTTTTGGAAAAAAAAAAAAAAAAATTGGTGTAAAGATTGTTAAAAATAAAAATTCAAGTTTTTATGATTCTAAAAATAAATTATGATTTTTTTTTAATTCAAAGTTTTATTAGGATAAAATAAAAAATAAGAACAATTTATATGTTTTAATCAGAACAGGATAGAAAATTTATTAAAATTATAAAAAAAAAATACAACTTGAACATAAATGTATATTTCTGACCATTAAGGATGATGATTTATGTTTGATTACGATTTTGTTTTATGTAAGTTCGTTTAATTTATCAAGAGGACTTACAATTAAAATTTTTAGAAAAGACTGATGGAGCGAATGCTTATTTTTGGAATAATTATTTATAAAGAAAAATTATTTTCAATTAACAGCTTTTCCTTTATGGAAGTCCACCTACAAATCATTTAAAAGAGAAATAATTTGAAATTAAAATTAAAAATTTTTTATGGAAATTTAATTGCTTTAGTCTTTAATGTAAAAAAAAAAATTAATTCTTTAAAAATACTGGAATTCAATAATATACCATATTTGGAAAAATATAATATTGAATAATAAGTGTTAAAAATATGTGTTTATGTATATACAATTATGCATACCATCGACAAAAATTACCATACAAAATGCAGCAGATAAACTGTCAATGGAAGTGAACTGAGAAGGTGCAATTCATAAACTTTTGAAATTTGATTTGAAATTTTTACGTTATCTTATCCTCTACTTCAGCGGTGTCCAAAAGAAATTTGTTTGTAGCCACAATTATTATTTTTAAATAATTTCATTCGCCACTTAGAATATGTATATATTTATTAAAAAATTCATTAATTATTGTATCATTGTAACTAACAAGTTATTATTAAGATAACAAAATCCAAAATTTGACAATTTTTGTTTGTTATTTTTTTCATTTCCTCATTTTGCCACCACAAGTTCATTAATATAGAATAGTTATTATTTTGGCGTATTTTTTTTAATAAAATTCCTTGATTTGTTTTTTCTTTTTTGACTGGCAAAAATAGTGTTCTTTTTAATTTGTCGAAAGTCATGGTGCTAAAACTTTATTTTATATAAAAAATATTTCAGTGCTGCATTCGCCACATTCACAAAGTCTATTCGCTACATGTGGCTAGTGGCGACTGTATTGGACACCACTGCTCTACTTGTTAAAGTTAAAGTCAAACTTGGATCTCTAACTTAATAAAGAGTTTTCACTGTCAACTACCTATTTTAATAAAAAGATTCATAAAAAGTTAGATTTTTTCTCATACCAGCGAGCTTAAAAATAATAAAACCTATTACTTAATTTTTCTCAAGAAAGCTCCTAATGGGCTTTTATAAGAGCAAACATTTTGCACAAATCTCATTTTAAGATACTTTGAAACTAAATTCCAAATTATCTAAAAAAAAATTAAAGGAAGGTAACTTATATCAAAATTTAATAAAATTTATTAAAAAACAATGAAAACCTCTGATGCATTATTAAACTATCCAAAATTTTTAAACTTTGATGTCATAATAAACTTTGAAGGTGATTTAATATTTTTTCCTTATAGATTCTTCTTAATTTTATATTATTTTTTTTTTTTTATATTTCCTTGTTGTACAAAAAAATTAAAAATTTTTTTTTTGGACTCATATATGTTACATTTGTGTCCAAATAAATTTTAAATTTATACTATACAGCTGGATATCAATAATAAAAAAAAAACAAAAATGTCATTTGTGGTTATTTTAATTCATAAATGGTCAAAACAGCGCAAAATAAATATTTTAAGAATTTATTTATTTTTTTTCAAACTTTCCATTTAAAATTCATTGATAAAATTTTACAAATATGGTAAATATTTCATACTAAATATGGAAATTATTTAATGGTGTAGAGTTGCAGGCACGTGGGCGCGTTAATTTTTTTTGGTCTTTGGTGCAGAATTTAATTTTGTTTATTTTTTACTTTTTTTCTTATTTAGAAATTTATTATTATTTATTGAAATGTACGTATATTGATATATTATTATAATAATAATTGTGGATAAATTCAAAACTAGAGTCTGTCATCATTTAAGTATCTATACAAATATTTAATTTTCAGTAGAATCCTTTCATGATATTCGTAACACACTGAGAAGTATTATCTAACTGAAGAAGATTCCAATAAAATTTTGATAATACAATACTTGCTGATATATGCTTGTGTACATAAAAAAAATACCAAGCAATGCATATAAATTAAAATCAATTCCTTTAATTCAGGTGAAAATTAAGTAGTTTAAAATAATTCTGCAAAAAATTAAATTCTTAAAATTTTTGATAATTTTTTTTATGACAATTAAAAAGTTCTTCTTTGATTTTTATTTTTTGGTAAACAATTAAAATGTTTAACTTCTTTTAAGGTACCATCAACTTTATGGTACATTAATTCTTTTTTAAGAATGATAATTTCCGTATCATAATTTAAAATTTAATTTAAGACTTATTTCGGATACAGTGAATTCTTAAAAAATATAACTGCATATAAATCTGCAATTTAGTTTATTTGATATTTTTCTTAAAATTGAGAAAATTATTTTGAAAATCAATAAAATTAATAAAATAATGATTCTTA